>JAZKJV010002482.1:600000-817131 GCA_037367405.1 Ottelia alismoides | reverse complement strand
GGCTCGGGCGGGGATAGCCTCAACCCAACGACTAACATAATCTACGGCCAACAAAATGTACTCAAATCCCTGACTCTTAGGGAATGGACCCATGAAATCGATGCCCCATGCGTCAAAAACCTCACAGAAGTGAATGGGCTGCATCGGCATCATATCACGTTGTCCACAAGTGCCCATCCTCTGACAGTCAGTACACCTCCTCACGAACTCATCAGAGTCCTTGAAGAGTGTAGGCCACCACAAGCCGGATTGGAGCACTTTATGTGCCGTTCTCTTCCCAGAATGATGTCCTCCTGCCTCAAGCTTGTGGCAGTAAGTGAGAACACTATGATGCTCCTCCTGAGGAATACACCGACGCCAGATGCTATCCCCTCCTTCGTGGTAAAGGATGGGATCCTCCCAGTGGTAGGACTTGGCCTTCGCAAGGAAGGTCTCAATCTTCTGCTTGGGCCAATCTTGTGGGACTTTCCCAGCAACGAGAAAGTTCACAATATCGGCGTACCACGGGAGTGAGGCGATAGCAAGGATCGCCTCGTCTGGGAAGGTATCACAAATGGGATCAATCTGCTCAGAATCCTCAGGCTGCTCTAATCGGGATAAATGGTCCGCCACCACATTCTTGACTCCAGGCTTATCCTTGATCTCAATGTCGAACTCCTGGAGTAGAAGGATCCATCTAGTAAGTCTGGCCTTGGCATCCTTCTTTGACATGAGGTACCTGATGGCGGTGTGGTCAGTGTACAAGGTCACTCGGGATCCAATGATATATGATCTGAATTTATCTAGGGCAAACACTACTGCTAGCATCTCCTTCTCTGTGACTGTATAATTCCGCTGGGCGGAATCCAATGTGCGGCTAGCATAGTGTATCGCAAATGGTACTCCATCCCTCCTCTGTCCTAGCACTGCCCCTACGGCAAAATCGGAAGCGTCCGTCATGATCTCGAACGGGAGAGACCAATCGGGTGGCTGAAGGACAGGAGCCTCAATTACACACTGCTGGAGAGTCTCAAAGGACGAGAGACACTTGTCATCGACAAGGAACTCGGTGTCTTTCGTCAAGAGGTCAGTCAACGGTCGGGCAATCTTGCTGAAATCATGAATGAATCTTCTATAAAAACCAACGTGCCCCAGAAACGACCGTAACTGCTTCAGATTGGACGGCGGTGTGAGTTTCCTAATGACATCGACCTTGGCCGGATCAACCTCCATGCCTCTGTTGGAGATGATGTGGCCAAGCACCGTCCCTTGAGTCACCATGAAGTGACTCTTCTCCCAAGACAGAACTAAGCGGGTAGCAATACATCGCTGGAGCACTCGGTCTAGGCAGTCAAGACAGGAATCGAATCCGTCGCCGTAAACCGAGAAGTCGTCCATGAAGACCTCCAAACACTCCCCTACCATGTCCGAAAATATCGACAGCATGCATCTCTGAAAAGTCGCAGGGGCGTTACATAGCCCGAATGGCATGCGTCGAAAGGCGTAAGTACCGAAGGGACAGGTAAAGGTGGTCTTCTCCTGATCCTCAGGAGCGATGGCCACCTGGTTGTAGCCCGAGTACCCATCCAGGAAGCAGTAATGGCTCTTCCCTGCCAGTCTCTCTATGATCTGATCAATAAAAGGCAGGGGGAAATGGTCCTTCTTGGTGGCCTGGTTGAGTCTCCTGTAGTCAACGCAGACCCTCCAAGAGGTGGGTACTCGTGTAGCAATCTCCTCTCCCGACTCACTGATCACAGTAGTGATGCCCGTCTTCTTGGGCACCACATGCAAGGGGCTAACCCACTTGGAGTCGGAAATGGGATAAATAAAATCTGCACTCCACCATTTTGATATTTCCTTCATAACAACCTCTCTTAGGTTAGGGTTCAGTCGCCGCTGGAACTCACGCGATGGCTTTGCCCCTTCCTCGAGATAGATATGGTGGGAGCACAACGAGGGACTAATCCCATGGAGATCTGCTACGCTCCATCCAATTGCCTTGCGGTTCTTTTCAAGAACCTCCATCAGACGGGATTCTTGCTCTCCAGTCAGATCTGCAGAGATGATGACTGGGTACATCTCAGACTCTCCCGCAAGGAATCGATACTTCAACGAAGTAGGGAGCGGCTTAAGCTCTGGACAGCTGGGTGCTGGCAAATCTGGCTTCTGAAGAAGATGTGTGTATGCGGACAATTCTGCCAAATTTGCCTGGGAGAATGATAACGAACTCTCACAAACTGGATCTGGAGAAGGCGGGTCCTCTACATTGTCTCTGGTCTGCTCTGCCTCTACCTCCTCCTCATCTATAGGCTCAGGTGGATCCAGATCTGGCATCTGATCGTTACAATCTGCCCAATCAGATTCTGAATCCGAGGGATCTATATCAGACTCGGTGGCATCAGTATCACCGGAGAACAAGGTGGCATCAGCACCACCATCACTGGAAATCGTGTCGCGATCAAGGTCCGACTCTGCTGACTCAATAGTATCCTGACCCAAGGCTGTGCTCTCCAGACTATCCTCTGCTATCATCTCTGCATCAGCTGTGGCTGAATATGAGAGGATGGTCTGTGCTGCAGGATCTGCCCAGGCTGCCTCATCATCTGTGATCACAAAATCACAGTCCTGGTGGATGTCTGGCTCTGTGTCTGTCAGCTGCTCTGAATCTGTACTGCCATGTGAGCGGGATCTCTCTCTGGCTCTGTGGTCCTTAACCGTCTCTATTTGTATACTCTCGCCTTGGACGCGAAAATACACCTTCCCACTGTCATGGTCAGTCACTGCCTTGGTTGTGGCCAAGAATGGGCGACCGAGGATGATGGGGGAATCGGTCAACGAGTCAGGGGTCTCCATGTCCAGCACTACAAAATCCACGGGGAATTGCAAACCCTGAATCGTGACGACAACGTCTCGCAACAACCCCTTTGGCCTCTTGACAGACCGATCAGCAAACTGAAGGTATGTCCTGCTCTGTCTAAGAGTGCCCAACTCTAAGTGGTCGAGAAGGGCTGCCGGAAGAAGGTTGATCGACGATCCGCTATCTAAGAGAGTACGGTCGAACTTCTGCTCACTAATCTGACATCTGACATACGGGGCCCCTAAATCTGGCCTCTTAGTCGGCAGATGGTTCTGGATCGCGTAACACGTGGCTTTTGTCAGCACATGGATCTCTGCGGTCTTGTTCCTCTTCGTCCTCCTGACTGTGGTCCTATCTCTTAGGGATCGATGAAGAAGAGGAATGTGCTGCAAAGCCTCATTGAGGGTCAGCTGAATGTGAAATCGGTCTATCATGCTCTGGCTGAACTCCTCCTGCTCTCTCTTTTTTGGATCTTTTTCTTTTTTCTTCCCCTTCCCTAACTCAAGGGCTCTAGGAAAGGGGATCACAGGGTCCTTCTCAGATGAAGGACTAGGAATAGGTCTAGATGATTCGATGACCGGATCCTCACAAACATCATTCACAACAGTGGGATCAGAGTAAACTAAACCTTTTCCTTTATTCAAATCAGAGTTCCGAGATACATTCATGCGAGGAAAGACAACATTTCTATCAGAATAAATGTTGGTGGCATCAGTACCACCTCTAGTTGGCTCTACAACTAGACGTCTTGCGGCCTCAGTACCGCTGGCTGGCTCGGCTCTGCTGGTGGCGTCAGTACCACCTCCTCGATGTGGTGAAACGGCGGCCTCAGTACCGCCGGTGGAATCAGCATCTCGGGTGGCATCAGTACCACCCTCATCATGATGTGCGGCTTCAGTACCGCTCTCCTCTTCCTCATCTGGCGCTCTAGATGGATCCTCGTGTTGTCGCTCAGATGAGGCGCCTCCTGCTGGTCTTCTACCGCTCCTAAGTGTGACAAAATCAGCATCAAATAAATCCGACGAGATAACATCAAATGAGTCACTAGAAGGGGTAGGCTCAGTGTGAACTACCTGCTCAGATTTCCTCTTCAAGTTATTCGGATTAGGCTCGATCTGTGCAGGGATGGCGGCCTTCCCTCTCATCAGGTCCCGCATCTCCTGGCGGAACTCGTCCATCTCCCGTCTAAATGTAGCCTGCTGCTCTGTGAAGAGGCGGGCTAGATCATCCGTGGCGGGGCTCTCATGGGAGCCCGACGGGTTGCCTCTCTGATAATGAGGCTGCTGTGGCTGAGAGGGGTAAGAGGAAGGATGCTGCTGCTGGTGAGCCTGCTGCTCACGTCTCCAACTCTGTCCCTGCTGCTGGTAGGGACGAGATACGAAGGATGATGGCTGGTGTGGCTGGTATGCTGGGGGCTGCTGGTGATCTCTCTGCTGGGAGTACTGCCCTCCCTGACCGGCTGGCTGCTGTTGGGATTGGTTACCCCCATTCCCCCACCTGAATCCGGGATGGTCTCGTCGGATTCCAAGCTGAGGACGGTCATACCAAATCCCGTTGACATCCATCAACGGTTCTGCATCATAAGGGGCTGGTGGGAGTACATCCAGAGGCTGATCCGGCTGATATACCACCATCTGTAAGTCTGGAGATGGTGGTGACTGGTAAGAGGGCTGCTGCTGCTGGTACGGCTCCGCCTGTACAAGGTGAACTTGTCTAGGCTGCTGCAAGGAGCTGGAGCGCTGGGACGAGCTGCGGCTGCCACCGGAATCGCCTCGCGACAGAAGACGGGGCTGAGGAGCCGTCTGTGCCTCCTGAAGACACAAGAGCTGGGTCTTCATGTCGCTCAGAGTTTGTGCCATTTCCTCCATCTGAGTTATGCCCTGGCATTGCTTCTTCTCTATTATCTCCATGCGGTCCAACTTCTCGCTGATAATCCCCATGTCCGCAGCGGCCGACTCTGCCTGTGCGGCTGCAACTGTGGACGAACTGGATGGACCTGCATCAACCCGTGCTATCCGCTGGTACTGCACGGGTCCTGGCGGCTGAACTCTCTGTGTGTACAACCGAGTCTGGGACATCACCATGTAATTTTCGGACATCTCTTCAAAGATGGCCCAGACTTGGTTGTGGTCCTTGGCAAAGTAGGACCCGCCGCAAGAAGCATTCACCAATCCCTGAAGCTCTGGTGTCAGCCCACTAAAGAAGCTCTGAACTAGGTTCGGCTTCGAAATGTCGTGGTGAGGGCATCTATCCAGAAGCTCTCTGAACCTCTCCCATGCCTCGTGAAATTGCTCGTTAGGGAGCATGGAGAAGTTGTTGATCAGGGACCTTGCTGCATTCGTCCGCCCGAGTGGGTAGTACTTGTTCAAGTACTCGGTGCGGAGTTGCTCCCAGGTGTAAACAAACTTCCCTAGATGTTTCAGCCAGGCGGCTGCTCTATCTGCCAGTGAAAAAGGGAAGGCCATCATCCGAATCGTATCTTGGTCCACACGACGGTCGTGGACAGTGCTGCAGATCATCAGAAACTCCTGGAGATGGAGGTGGGGTTCCTCAGTGGCGAGTCCATGAAAATGAGGAAGCATCTGCAGGGTGTTCGGAGGGAACTTGAAATCCCCCACGATAGCAGGAATCACCACCCATTGGTGCATCAGTGTAGATCCGGGGTTGTGAAGCTCCCGCATCGGTCTTGCCGCGGCGGCGGCTGCCGCTGCTGCGGCAGCTGCTGCTGCGGCTGCTGCCTCTGCATCAGCATCAGGGATGTCTTCCGGCTCGCTCGGCTCGTCTCGCTCTCTACGAAGTCGCTCCAACTCCCTCCTCATCTCTATCATGAATGCCCCCTGATCGCGTAACTGTTGCTGAACCGTCTCTAATGATGCGATCAGGGTGGAGTTGATCGCCCCCTGGTCTAAGACAAAATGTTCGGGCTGGCGATCGTCTGAACTACCGGCTCCAGCCATAGGGATGTCTGCAAAATCAGATGAGCCCAATTCAGGTTCAGTCAAATTAATTCGTCTTTCCTCGGGCTCATGTCTCTCAGTAGGAGAAGAAAGGGGATCGAGGGGGAACAGGGTGGAATCGAACTCGGGTCCGGAGAGCTGGTCTCGACTCTCGCGGGCCAACCTAGATGATGAAGTAGACTCGCCTGAAAGCGGTGCAGCCAGAGGCTGCCTAAGAGATCGTCTACCCATCATCTTGATCTTGGCGAGTTGGGCGGATGGGATCTGGAGAAAATATGATCGCAAAGCAAACCCCCGGTTCACCAACACAACACAATCTGAAGACCGTGAAAGATCGGTCAATTTATCTTGTCAATTTTATTTGGTGAACATACAAGATATCAGAGCGATTAACGTGACCTGTTAGGATACCCGATACTCTCTCAACCGACTGTCCCGCACAGAAGAGTCGGTAATCAGTCGAGCTGAGCACCGGAGGGCTTTACCTAGTGTTCGGGTCACTCTCTCGCACAATCAAACCAAACAATGAGGGGGTTGCTCTCCCCAAGACAAATTTTTAATGTGAGTGTCTTTTAGGGTCAATAGTGTTATCCAGTCCCGATTTTTATTGTTTTTCTTTTTAATTTTTTTTCAAAATAAATACAAGCGGCCTAACGGTTTTTCCGATTCTCCTGATGATTAAGCCAAAAACAGAGGGAGAAGACGAAAAAGCCGATGCACGGAGAAATCAATGATGCATGCAGAGAAAGAAATGCGTACCTTGTCTCCAGCACTCTACATGCAAGTGATCCGCGCAGAATTTAAAGACAGAATAAAACTACCTAAATGATGCAGCGGGAAAAACCGAATCCTAGATGAGCAACTTCTATTGATCGTGAAGAACAATAGTTAGCTAACCGAATCGAGTCCGGAGTCCGATCTTGGGAGTCACTCGGTGCCCGCCACAACGGGTCCTGCCAGCGCTGTATGTGACTCCTCACGGCACGTGGTCTCAAATCCAATTAAACTAACTTTTTCAGTGAATTTTATTAAGATCCAATTACGTTCTATAGGAACAGATATTCTATTAGGTGTTGGGCCTTAAAATTTACGTCACAATCAATCAAAATTCCTAGATCTAGGGGCTAAAACCGCGAGAAACACCGGAAAAGGCAGCTAGCTATAAAAACCACGATAAAAGCCGCGAAAATCTAAATGGGTCCCCCGAGCACACCGGTGCTCGGCGAAACAGACCCGCTGAGTACAAATGTCCACAAATGTCCAAAGTCTGAGTCCTAAATTATTACAAAAATTGTTCTCTCTCTCTCTAAATAGAAAATCTCTTCTCCTCTCTCTCTCTTCCTGCTCTTCTTCCCGTGCGGGTCCTCAAGAAATGTACTCCAAGTTCTCCACGTAGTACCTCGCACAAAAATTAGAAAGAGAGAGTGTCAGAAAACAGTGATAATATAGAGAGACAAAAATAGAAGAATGAAAACTGACTACAAAGCCGTGCTCCCCGGCAACGGCGCCATTCTGACGACGCGAAAACCCGAACAACTGAGGTAAAGGTATAAAATGAGGTCGTTGCGACCTCAGTCACTCGAATGCGTCAATCAAGAAAATGAACCACTCAAAGAGATCAATCAATCAAAACACACAATAGAGCGGTCATGCTAGAGGATTAACCTGGTATAGCTCCCAGGGTCGAACACAAGGAGCACAGATTGGCCTTGCGGCCTACGATGTAGTCAGAAATCCAAGGAAGTCTTTTTTATGGTTTTTATTTGTTTTTGTATTTTTTTTTTAGATTTTTTAAAAGATGAGAAAATGAGAGAAAGTGAATGCAAGGCAACTTCAACAATTTATTAAACACACAAAAAATGATGCAAAAATTCCAGAAAATTGGTTTTTAGGTTTTTTAAGTTTTTTACTGTTTTTGGTGAATTTTTGGAATTTTTCTAATGGATAAAATATTTATTAAAAATCAAACAATGCGACAAAAATAGGGTACTGTCCAGCAAGGCTTAAGACCCAAAAATAAAATAATTTTGGATCTCAAAAAGCCCTAAAGGTAATTTTCCTATAAACTATGAAGAATAAGGAAAATTTAGGCACCCTAATTATTGTTTTTGGATTTTTAATTTATTTATTACAATTTTTATGAGTTTTTAGGGGTTTTTCAATTTTTAGGGTTTTTAAGTGATGAAAAGTAGCCAAAATTGGCTAGAAAATCAATCAACCAGCAAACAACAAGTCCTAATTTTTTTAGAATTTTTGGTTGAGTTTTTATATTTTTTTGGTATTTTTAAAGTCAAACAGTGGCGAAAATATGTGTTTTTGAATTTTTAAAAATAATAAATGCAATCAAAAATGTCCCCAAAAATCATAGAAATTCCTACACCATGGCAGGAGCCATGTGTCAAAATTTCATTGGATTTGGAGGTCGTTTGATATTTTATTCAAAAATAAAGGTGGGGCACTGTGCACAGGGACCTAAGTGCAAATACCCAAAAGTTCTGGGGTCCTGGTGCAAAATACCCAAGAAGTCACGTGCCAAGCACGTGCCTGGGGCACTCAAGGACCTAAATGTAATAAAAATAAGTTCCAAGGACCTATTGATAACTCGTATCAAAAGTCCAGGGGCTTATATGCAATTTACCCAAAATAATTCGCACATGTGCAAAATCAATGCTCACAGGGGTATATATGCAAATAAACAAAACTTTTCATTCAATAAATAACATCCAGAACTACAAGGCATATATTGCAAATAACCCAACAAAACACGTGACGAAGCACGTGGGTCTCTACTGGCAGGGGTATAAATGCAAATAAAATTAAGCGCGAGGGTCTCTATGCAAATATCCCAGAAAATAAACAACTTGACTCGACAACTTACAGGACTGAAACGAAATAAAGCAAAGAAAAGGGCCTAAGGGTAAATTACCCTTTATTAAATGGAAGCGTTAGATGCGCGCCACGTGTAGATCGAACGGCTGCGGCTGGTGGGCGCTCCAGATCACTCCTCCTCTGATCGGACGGTACTGGTAGCTCCAAGGATGGACGGCCAAGATCTGAACTGGAGCGAGGAGGACGATCGGACGGCGACGGAGGGTCCTCGAAGAACTGATGGCCGGCGAACTTCGCCGGCCTCGTGAAGGTGTATCCGCCCTCCTCTGCTGCGCCTGAAGGTCGGAGAAGATCCGGCGTGAGGTTGCGCAGCTGCTACGGGTCTCCAATGGTCAAACCAAGCTCCGAGGAGCTCGAGCAAGGCCGGCGGAGCTGGGTCTCCTGGCTGGATGGCGAAGGGCCTCAGACGCCCTCGTTTCGACCTGAAAAACGAACCAGAAGACTCGCGGGTCGAGGGCAAAGTGCCTCGACCCGGTTAGGCGGCGTGAAGGTGGCGTGTGAGTCGAGATGGCGAGCTCCGGCGAGGGTGGTCGGCGAAGGAGCTCGGTTCCCAGATCCTGTGCGATCTGGGTTGTGTGGAGGGGCGAAGAAGGTGCGGAGAGGTACGGCGGAGATGATGGTCGGGTCGGAGGATCGAGATGTTACGCGAAGTGGCCGGAATCGGAGATGTACGTCGGAGATGTGAATTGGGCGAAATCCTAAATTACGCTAAATGGAAGGTCGAATCGGTTACCTGATGGCTGCAGTAGACTGTGCTGGAGCTGGTCTTGCTCCTGGTCGTAGCTTCGAAGGGCGTCAAGGCCTGAAGCTCGATGCTCAACACCGGCGGCGGAGCAAGGACGGCGAAGTACGCCGGATCGATGGTATCGCCTCCTCGCCTCACTGCAACAAGGGCTGACGCTCGCTGTCACTCTTGCGGAGCCGATGGAGGTCACTGGGAAGAAGGAGAGGGTCCAAAGATGCGGCGCGGAGGCGGCGGAGGGGAAGAATATATAGAGTGACCGGGGCGATTAGGGTTGAGGCTCGACAGCTATAGAAGGCGTGGATTTGATGGCGGAAGATCCGGCGAGGGAGAGGGATGAACGGCGAAGAATCCGAGCACGGGGGTTGAGTGGGTGACAGCCTGGAGTCGCGTGGGAAATTCGGCGAAGGTGGCGCGGCGCGCGACTTCCAGAAAAGGAAGGAGGTCGCGGGGGAGTTGACCGGGGTCAACATTCCCCCGTGGACCAATCAGGAGCGGCCACGTGTGCCCGAATTTTGATTCTTTATTTTAGGGTAGAAATAGGCCGAATTAAAGAAAACTCAAAACATGAAATATTTTTCTTTTATTTTTTTCTATTTTTTGGTGATTTTTAATTAATTTTTGGAAATAAAAATAGGGTAGCTCTATATATAGGTATATGTACACTATATGGATTTTTATTTTTGATTTTTTATTTGTTATTTTTATGTATTTTTGTGCTCATTTTGTATTTTATTTATTTACAAGATAAAATAAGGAATAAAAGAATATTTTTATTTTATTTTTATCATTTATATACAAGGGTGAAATAAATAAATGAGTACATTTATATACATGGTATTTATACAATGTATTTTTGTATTTTCAATTTTGTAATTTTTATTTGATTTTTGTTTTGTTTCTTGTTATTTTATATATTTACAATATGTAACATAGAATAATTACAAAAAGTTTAGAAAATAAATGAATTTATTTACAAGGTTAAATAAATACAAGATGATGGTCTATACATATGGTGAAGGAAGGATGTTTTTGATCTTTTTGCTTTTTATCTTTTTATTTTGTTTTTAATAGTCTCTAAATATACACACAATATGTACAAACATCTTTTTGGGTGAGGAAAATATAAAGTTTTATTTATGTACAAATATACACATATGAGCTCCTATCTCCCTCTACTTTGGCTTTTATGCGGTCAGGCCCATGCTGAGCCCTCCCTTGGGTTAGGTTGCTCAATATTTATTCTAAATATTTCCCTCTTTTTCTTTTTGCTCTTTATTCTTTTATTTTGTGCACAAAAACATGCTAATTATAGGTTTTTACACAATGCATGCTTTTGGTATTTATTTGTATTTACACATATCTACATGTATTTGCAAAGGTTTTTTGTAGCTAAAATAGAAGAATAAAGAGTGATGAATGGGTATTCATCAACCCCCCATACTTAGGGTAAAGTACACTCTAAGTATAGCATAATCATAAGAAGCAAATGGGGTGTTGGATGGAAGAATGAGATGATATGGACATCTAGATCTATACAAAGCGAAAGACAGTGATAATCAAGCATGAGATGCAATAGATGTGAGTCAAAGACCATCTCTCATGCAAAATGAATAGGGGCGACATCAACGACCAGTGGCTCATCATCTAGATATGGTTTGAGCCGATGCCCGTTAACACAAAAGGTAGACTCAGATAACATCTCAGATATGCCAATACTCCCATTATCATGTGCCTTTCGGATCAAGTATGGTCCCTTCCACTTGCTCTGCAACTTTCCTAGAAATAATCTAAGCCTAGCATTGAACAATCGTACTCTCTGATCTGGCTCGAACTACTTATGGATGATATGAGAATCATGCCATTATTTCACTCTCTCCTTGTACTGTAGGCTGCTCGAAAAGGTTGAGTCTCTAAGTTCCTCCAGGGCTGCCAATTCTACCTTCCTATGATCTCCTACACTCACTGGATCCAATAATATATCTATGACAGCCCAAAGTTACTTGTGCCTAATCTCAACAGGTAAATGGAAGGGCTTGCCATAAACGAGGTGAAAGGGAGATGTACCCAAAGGAGTCTTGAAGGAAGTCCGATATACCCACAAGACCGAGTTCAAAAGCTGTGACCAATCCTTTCGGTCTGGGCAGACTACCTTCTGTAATATCATCTTGATCTCCATGTTCGACACTTCAGCAAGACCATTCGTCTGAGTATGATATGGAGTGGCAACTCGATGGTCTATGCTGAACTCACTAGCAAGGGCCTTTTCCTTGTCGTTGACGAAATGAGACCCCCCAACAGATATCAAAACTCTAGATACCCTCAACCGTGAAATGATATTCTTCCTCAAAAATCTACAAATAGTCCTACCATTTGCGGTTCGAGCGGGGATGACCTCAACCCAACGACTAACATAATTCACGGCCAACAGAATGTACTCAAATACCTGACTCTTAGGGAATGGACCCATGAAATCGATACCCCATGCGTCAAAAACCTCACAGAAGTAAATGGGTTGCATCGGCATCATATCACGCTGTCCACAAGTGCCCATCCTCTGACACTCAGTACACCTCTTCACGAATTCATAAGAATCCTTGAAGATGGTAGGCCACCATAGGCCGGATTGGAGCACTTTTTGTGATGTTCTCCTCCCAGAGTGATGTCCTCCTGCTTCAAGCTTGTGGCAGTATGTGAGGACACTATGGTGCTCCTCCTGAGGAATGCACCAATGCCATACACAATCCCCTCCTTCATGATAAAAGATGGGATCCTCCCAGTGCTAGAACTTGGCCTTCACAAGGAAGGTCTCAAGTCACTGCCTGGGCCAACCTTATGGAACTTTCTTTGCAACAAGATGGTTCACAATGTCGGCGTACCACGAGAGTGAGGCGATAGAAATAATCGCCTCATCTGGGAAGGTCTCAGATATGGGATCAGTCTGCTCAGATTCCTCAAGATGCTCTAATAGGGAGAGATGATCCGCCACCACATTCTTGACTCCAGGTTTATCCTTAATCTCAATATCAAACTCCTGGAGTAGAAGGTTCCATCTAGTCAGTCTCACTTTGGCATCCTTCTTTGCCATGAGGTACCTGATGGAGGTATGATCAGTCATTTGATCCAATGATGTACGACATGAACTTGTCTAAGGCAAAAACTGTGGCTAGCATCTCCTTCTCAGTGACGGTGTAATTCCGTTGCGCGGCATCCAGAGTACGGTTAGCATAGTGAATGGCAAATTGCACTCCATCCCTCCTCTGTCCTAGCACGGCCCCTACAGTAAAATCGGAGGCATCCGTCATGATCTCGAATAGGAGAGACTAATCAGGCGGCTGAAGGACAGGAGCCTCAATAACTAGACTCTTGAGAGTCTCAAATAACACAAGACACTTATCATCTACAATGAACTCGGTGTCCTTGGTCAGAAGATCAGTCAATGGTCGGGCAATCCTCCTGGAATCATGAATGAAACATCGGTAGAAATCGACGTGCCCCAGAAAAGACCGTAACTATTGCAAATTGGACGGTGGATTGAGTTTCCTGATGATATCCACCTTGGCCGGATCAACCTCCTTGTCCCTGTTGGAGATGATATGACCAAGCACCGTCCCTTGAGTCACCATGAAGTGACTCTTCTCCCAGGATAAAACAAGATGGACCTCGATGCATCGCTGAAGGACGTGGTCTAGGCAATCAAAACAAGCATCAAACCCATCGTCATAGACCGAAACGTCATCCATGAAGACCTCCAAACACTCACCCACCATGTCCGGGAAGATGGACAACATGCACCTTTGGAATGTCGTCGAGGCATTACATAGACCAAAGGGCATCCGTCTAAAAGCATATGTCCCAAACGGATAGGTGAATGTAGTCTTGTCCTGGTCTTTGGGCACAATGGCCACCTGATTGTAGATGGAATACCCGTCAAGGAAATAGTAATGACTCTTCCCAGCTAGCCTCTCTATAATATGATCACTAAAAGACAGCGGGAAATGATCCTTCTTGGTGGTCTGGTTCAATTGCCTGTAGTCCACTCAGACCCTCCAAGAAGTGGGTACCCGGGTAGCTATCTCCTCTCCAGACTCACTCACAACTGTAGTGATGCCCATCTTCTTGGGCACCACATGTAATGCACTAACCCACTTGGAGTTGGAGATGTGGTAGATAAAATTGGCGCTCCACCATTTCGAAATATCCTTCATGACAACCTCTCGAAGGTTCGGGTTCAACTGACGCTGGAACTCACGTGATGGCCTAGCGTCCTCTTCGAGATAGATATGGTGGGAGCACAGGGATAGACTTATCCCCTGGAGATCAACTACACTCCATCCTATCACCTTGCGGTTCTTTTCAAGAACCTCCATCAAACGAGATTCTTGCTTTCCAGTCAAATCTGTTGAGATAATGATTGGGTGCATCTCATGCTTGTCCGCAAGAAATCTATACTTTAGCGACTGTTGCAAGGGCTTTAGATCTGGGCAACTGGGAGCTGGCAAATCTGGCCTCTGAAAATTCTGACTGAAGGCAACCAAATCTGCATGGGAGAACTCTCGCTGATCATGGAAATCTAGTGTAGACTGCTCTGTTGGTGTATCTGCATTTTGTATCGGATTAGTCTCCACCCTAGCTGCTGGCTATGTAGGAATCAGACATGGTATCAATTCATCAAACTCGGGCCAATCTATGTCTGACTCCGAGGGATCTGAATCTGAATCACAAGAAATATCAACTGCCTCGCTATCCTGAATGTGGTCTGCAGCCTCGAATGTGTCCTCTACCAAGAGTGTGCTCTCCAAGCTCTCCTCTGCTAGAATCTGGGAATCTGTGGCATCTGAATGTGAGAGGATGGCTCGTGAAACGGGATCAGACCAAGCGGCTTCATGATCTGTAATCACAAAATCACACTCCTGGTGGATGTCTCGCTCTGCCTCTGTCATCTACTCTAAATCGCTGAGCTACTCTAAGCATGTTGAATCTCACGCTCTAGTCTCGTCGATCGTCTCTATTTGTATACTCTCACCATAGACACGAAAGTACGCATTCCCGTTATCATGGTCGGACACTGCCTTGGTTGTGGCCAAGAACAGGCATCCTAAAATGATGGGGGTATCAGTCACAGACTCAGAGATCTTCATGTCCAACACAACGAAGTCCACAGGGAATTTCAGGACCTGAATTGTGACGACCACGTCCTTCAACAATCCCTTCAGCCTCTTGACAGATCTATCAGCAAACTGAAGGATTGTCCTACTCTGTCAAAGAGGGCCAAACTCGAATTGGTTGAGTAAGGCTGTTGGAAGTAGGTTAATAGAAGAGCCGCTGTCTAATAGAGTCCGATCGAACCTCTGCTCATGGATGTGACATCTGACATAGGGAGCTCCTTCATCTGGCCTCTTGGCTGGCAGACGGTTCTGAATGGCTAAGTAGGTGGTGCAAGTGAGCACATGGATCTCTGCATGGTGGTTCTTCTTCTTCCTGTGAATGGTAGTCTTCTCTCTAAGGTTCCTCTGGAAGAGAGGGATGTGCTCAAAGGCCTCTTGTATAGTCAGCTGAATCTGAAATATGTCTATCATATGCTGGCTGAACTCTAACTGATGAGATCTTTTTGGATTTTCTTTTTTATTCCCCTTGGCTAAGACGAGTGCTTGAGGAAAGGGTATGGATGGGCCCTACTCAGATGGAGGGCTAGGAATGGGTCCCTGCTGCTGAGGTGAAACAGAATCCATACAAACATCTCCAGGCATCGTAGATGGACTTGAAAATAAAGAACCCTTTCCTTTATTAATTTTTTTGGATTTTTCTAAATAGTCCCGAGATACAGAAACAGACAGAAATGCAACAGAAATAGAAGGAGTGGCCTCAGTATCACCCACGGCATCTAGACTTGTGGCATCAGCACCGCTCTTTGGCTCAGCATCAGAATCTCTGGTGGCACAAGCACCACCTCTTGCATCTGGTGAAGCGACGGCCTTAGTACGGTCGGTTGGATCTACATCCTTGGTGGCATCAGTACCACCTCATCAACATCATCATGAGCGGCATCAGCACCACTCTCCTCCTCGTCTAGCGCTCTTGAGTCCTCATGGTGTTGTCGCTCAGACGATGCACCGCCGCCTGACATCCTACCGCTCCTAAGTGTAACCAAGTCAGCATCAAAAGTATATGCAATAATATCACCCAATGAATCATTAGGAGTGGTAACCTCTGTAAGCTGTACCTGCTCAGACTTCCTCTTCAGGTTGTTCGGATTCAGCTCGATCTAAGTAGGTATGGAGGCCTTGCCCTTGACCATCTCCCTCATCTCCTGATGAAACACGTCAATCTCCCGCCTGAAAGTGGTCTATTGCTCAGAAATAAGGCAGGCTAAGTCATCAAGTGATGGGTTCTCATAGGCTGGCCCATGAGAACTGGACGAGTTGCCTCTCTAGAAGCGAGGTCGCTACTGTTGGGATGGATGAGGGGGATACTGATGAGAATACTGCTGAGGCTGCTACTGTTGCCTCCACGATTGTCCCTGCTAGTAGGGACGAGGACCCTGTTGGTAGTACGGTTGTGGCTGTGACTAGTGTGGGAACTGGGGATGCTGCTGCTGGTTGTACTGCCCACCCTGAACTGGAGGTTGCTGTTGGGATGAGGCACCTTCGGTCGACCATCGGAATCTGGGATGGTCTCGCCGGATCCCAGGCTGAGTCGGTCATACCAAATCCTGTTGACTTCCATCAACGGCTCCTGCTCGTAAAGGGGTGGGGGTACGACAGCCAGGGGCTAATCCGTCTGGTATACCACCATCTAAGTGTTCTAAGATGGTGTAGCTGGACGTACTGCTGCTGCAGCTGATGGAACGGCTCCACCTGAATGTGGTGAACCTATCTGTAGTGGGCGGAGGGCTAAGAAGCCATCTGTGCCTCCTAGAGACACATGATCTGGGTCCTCAGGTCACTCAGCGTCTGTGTCATCTGATTTATCTGTGAAATACCGTGGCACTGCTTCTTCTCAATGATCTCGATGCGGTCCAGCTTCTCACTGATAATGCCCATATCAACAGCCGACAACTCTGCCTGTGCTACGGCTGCTGAAGATGTAGAAGGATCTGCATTGACCCGTGATATCCTCTAATAGTACACGGCCTGTGGTGTGGGCTTCCCCTATGTGTAAAGGCATGTATGGGACATGACTGTATAGTTCTCTACCATCTCCTCGTAGATGGCCCATACCTGATCCTCATCCTTGGCAAAATACAAACCCTCAGAGGATGCGTTCACGAGCCCCTGCAGCTCTTGAGTCAGCCCACAAAAGAAACTCTGAACAAGGTTGAGGTTGGATATATCGTGATGTGTAAACCGGTCGATAAGCTCTCTGAATCGGTCCCATGCTTCATGAAACTGCTCGTTGGGAAGCATGGAGAAGTTGTTGATGAGGTCTCACACTGCTTTCGTCTGGCCGAGTGGATAGTACTTATTCAAGTACTCATTCCGGAGTTGTTCCCGAGATGTCACGTATCTCCCTAAATGTTTCATCCAATAGGCTGCTCTATCGACGAGGGAGAACAAAAAGGCCATCATCTTGATGGTATCCTCGTCCACGAATCTATCATGGACCGTGCTGCAGATCGTCTCGAACTCCTAGAGATGGAGGTGTGGCTCCTCGGTGGCTAGCCCATGAAATCTGGGCAGTAAATAGATAGTCTGAGGAGGGAGCTTGAAATCTCCCAGAATAGCAGGCAGCTGAATCCAACGGTGCATCAGAGTTGTACCAGGGTTGTGCAACTCTCCCACCGGGCGTGCTGGTCGAACTGGCTCCACTGGCTCCTCTAGATCTCGTCCCTCGCCTCCTCCGATCTCAGGAATCTCTCCTCCTCCACCAGCTCTATTCTTCTCTTCTCGGTCCGCTCGCATCTGAGCCATCTCCCTACGCATGTCGTCCATAAAAGCCCCCTGGTCTCTAATCTGATGCTGCATGGTCTGCAGGGAGGCTAACAGGGTATTGTTGATGGCACCCTGATCAAGTACGTAAGTGTGAGTCTGGATGGGTCCATCAGTGCGCTCCTCACTGCTGGACATGGTCTTTGAAAAGGCAAAAGACCCGAACTAAGGTGCCGTCAAATGAATATACATCTGTTGCGGTCTCTGCTCTGGCACTGCAGGACTGGTAGAAGGGTGGTCAAGGGGGAACAGGGCGGAGTCAAACTCGGGTTCGGAGAGCAGGTCTGGGCTCTCGCGAACCCACCTAGATGAATGGGGCGGAGTGCTCAAAAGCGGTGCAACCAAAGGCTGCCTAAGGGACCTCCGACCCATCATCGTGATGTGGAGAGTAAGGCAGATGAGATCTGGAAAACACACAAGATCAGGAAAAAAAACCCCCAATTCACCTACTCAACGCTGAGCTGATGACCATAAATGTTCGGTCTTTTATCTTGTCGATTTTATTAGGTGAAAAATCAGTCTATCAGAGCGATTAAGCGAGCTGGTAGGAATCCAACACTCTCAGGAGACTGGCCCGATCTCAAGGCTAGATCTTTCCCAGCCAGTACAAGTTGCGGACCGTTTACCGGCTACCCGATCAACTCGCTCTGTTAAGGATATCGCGGCCCGCTTTACCGAAAATCGGAGCGATCCTCACTGGAGAACGACTAACCCGAAACCAGTAGTCTTAAAACAAGGTCGGATATGGCTCTAGCCTAGTGTGCAGGTCACTCTCTCATTCATCCAAACTAAACAAGGAGGGGATTGCTCTCCCAAGATAAATTCTTCAGTGAAGTGTCTTTTATGGTCAAGTGTGTTTAGCAGTCCCAATTTAATGGTTTTTCTTTTTTAGATATTTTTCAATAACAAGGAACGCCTAACGAATTTTCCGATTCTTCTGATTATTTTAAGTCCAAAAACAAGAGGAAGAAGTTGAAAAAGCTGATGCACAGTCAAACACTATGATGCATGCAAAGTCAGAAATGCGTACCTGACGCCAGCACTCTACATGCAGGGTGATCCACGCATAAAATAAAGACAAAATTAAAACTACCTATATGATGCAAGAAGAAATCGACCTTAGACAGAAAATTTCTACACGCGATGCACAATAGCTAATAGGTCAATAAGAGAGGTCAGAGTTCGGTCTCTAATGCCGATCGGTGTCCGCCACAACGGATCCTTCCAGCGATGTATACATCCTCTAGCGACACGTGACCTCTCAAGTGACCTAGATTGGCTTTTTCTTTGTGATTTAATTAATTAAGTCCACTTAACAATCTATAGCTGCAGGAAGATAATTAGGGCTAGGACCTTAATTAATTACGTCAAAATTAGATATAAAATCCTAAGTCTAAGGGCCAAAATCTTCGACAATCAAAAATAAAATAAAAATGCAAGAAAACAAAACTGGCGAAAAACCGCAGCCCACCGGTGCTTGGCGAA
This sequence comes from Ottelia alismoides, assembly GCA_037367405.1. Classification (NCBI taxonomy): domain Eukaryota; kingdom Viridiplantae; phylum Streptophyta; class Magnoliopsida; order Alismatales; family Hydrocharitaceae; genus Ottelia; species Ottelia alismoides. The sequence goes on along the minus strand of JAZKJV010002482.1, from coordinate 798,294 downwards.
ACAGACCTCGATAAAAAGCCAAGTCCAAGTGTCTCTGAGTCCTGTATTATTACAATAATAAAATAGAAATAAAGTAAAATGCTAAAAGTCCTCCCACTCCTTTGCTCCTCCTCTCCTACACTCTCATGCGGCTCGATGCAGAAACGAGCCACCTCTGCATCGCTCAGGTGCTTCGACGCTCCGAAGAAAGCCGCCCTCGCTCGTCGGGCCCCCTCACAAGAAATAAGGAAACAGAAGCTGGTCAGATCACAGTTAAAAATAAAAATAAAGAATGAAGAAAAAGAAATAAAACAAAAATAAAAGTCAAATAAAGAAAAAGAGAAATGCAAATAAGAAGAAAAAGAAAATGGAAATAAAATCAAAATAGAAAACCGACTACTAAGCCGTGCTCCCCCGGCAATGGCTCCATTCTGATGAGCCGCTCAGCAGATCGAGGTTAAGTCTCAGAAAAGCAGATCAAGGTCGTTGCAACCTCAACCGACGAAGCATGGCTCAATCAAGAAAAATCAGACCACCATAGAAAGAAATCAAACACGAAAACCAAGTCAAGCGGTCTTGCTAATTATTTAACCTGGTATAGCCACCAGGGTCGAACACAAGGAGCATGGAATGAATCCTATGAAGTAGTCAGGTAATCCAAGACATAAAGGTATTTTTGGTGGTTTTTAATTTTTAAATTTTTTTTATAAATTTCTATTAAGAAAAGAAGTAAAGAAAAGGTAAAAAGGCGCGCTCAAAAAATTATTTAATGGCCTAAAATTACTAAAAAAAATTCAACACAAAAATATTTTTATGTTTTTAAAATATTCAGATGTTTTGGGTATTTTATGGGTTTTCATTGATTTTTATGTAATTTTTTAAAAATAAAAGAAAGAGGAAAACAACAAGCAATGTGCAACATAGATGAAAAGGCGCATTAAAAATATCTAAAGTGCCTCTAAAATCTTGACAACATTTTTTTATGAAAATACAACAATAACAACAACAAAGCCTTTTCCCACAATTAAGTAGGGTCGGCTATATGGATTCTTCGCCTCCATTTAGATCTATCTTGGGTCAATCCCGGGCTTATATCCATAAAACAAAGATCCCTTCGTATGGTCTCTTTCCAACACTTCTTGGGCCATCCCCGCCCTCTCTTAGCCGGCTCAACATCCCAACACTCGCATCTCCTAACTGGTGCATCAGCTGATCTTCTTTGCAAATGACCAAACCATCTTAAACGATTTTCTCGCATCTTATCCTCGATCGGAGCAACACCAACTTTCTTTCTGATTCCATCATTCCGAATCCGGTCTTTACGTGTGTGTCCACACATCCACCTTAGCATTTTCATTTCTGCTACAGCCATTCTCTGCACATGTCTATGGTTCACAGGCCAACATTCAGATCCATAAAGCATAGCAGGTCTCACGGATGTTTTGTAAAACTTTCCTTTAATTTTTAAAGGAATTTTCTTATCACAGATAACAGCAGAGGCTCCTCTCCACTTTAGCCAACCTGCATTTATTCTATTAGTAACATCTCCATCAATTTCCCCAACATGTTGCAAAATAGATCCCAGATATCTAAAAGAATCTTTCTTCTGAATGTTATCATCACCAATCTTCACCTCAATTCCTTCACCATTGCTTCCATCAAAGGTGTACTCCATATATTATGTCTTAGCCCTACTTATACGAAATCCTTTACTCTCCAACTCATGTCTCTAGACCTCAAGCTTCTCATTTACTCCATCTCTAGTCTCGTCAATCAACATAATATCATCATCAAATAACATACACCAAGGTAACTCATCCTGAATGTGACTTGTCAACTCGTCCATAATCAAGGTAAAAAGAAATGGACTCAAAGCTGAACCTTGATGTAAACCAATGTTGATGTCAAAATATCCAGTCTTCCCAGACGGGGTCCTTACACAAGATAAAGCCCTATCATACATGTCCTTTATGAGGTTAATGTATAGGACAGGCACTTGTCTCTTCTCCAAAACTCTCCACAATATCTCTCATGGGACAGAATCATAAGCCTTCTCCAAATCAATATAGATCATATGAAGGTTCTTCCTTTTAGCTCTATAAATCTCCATTGTTCTCCTCAGTAAATGGATGGCTTCAATAGTTGAGCGACCTGGCATAAATCTGAATTGGTTTTCTTTGACGTTGGAAACTTGCCTCAACCTTCTCTCGATCACACGCTCCCAAATTTTCATAGTGTGACTCATCAGTTTGATACCTCTATAATTCGAACAATTTTAAATGTCTCTTTTATTCGTATAAAGAGGCACCATGAAACTCCTCCTCCAATCTTCAGGCATTTTCTTGCTTCGCCAAATAACATTGAATAGATTCATAAGCCAAGTCAAACCGTGCTCACCTAAAACTTTCCATACTTCTACAGGGATGTCATCCAGTCCTACACCTTTCCCAGATCTCATAACCTTCAAAGCCTCCTCTACTTCCTTTCTTTGTTTCTGTCTATAGCTTGCACGATTCAAATAACTTTCACTACTAGCTAGATTACCCAAAGTGATCTCTCTATTTCCTTCCCCAATGAAAAGTTTATGGAAGTACTGCTCCCATCTAGTCTCTATATCCTTCTGAGTAACAAGCATGTGACCTTCCTTGTCCTTAATGCATCTCACTTGAGAAAGGTCTTTGGTCTTTCTTTCTCTTGCTTTGGCCAACTTGAATATATCCTCCTGTCCCTCCTTAGAGTCGAGATTTTTATACAAAACTTCGTAAGCTTTCGACTTAGCCTCGCTTACAGCCTTCTTTGCTTCCTTCTTTGCTATTTTGTAGTTTGTGACAGTTTCCTCTGTTCTATCCTTAGACATAGCTTTAAAGCATGCTCTTTTAATTTTTAGCTTCTCTTGCACCCCTTCACTCCACCACCAAGCCTCCTTTTGACCCAGAGCTCCTCCCTTTGACTCGCCTAGTATCTCTTTGGCTACCTTTCGAATACAAGATGCTACTGCCTCCCACATCTCGTTTGCACTTCCACTACAATCCCAAGATAAATCTTCTAAAACCTTCTCCCTGAAGCTCGATTGCTTCAGTGGAAGATTCCACCATCTAGTTCTAGTGATCTTAGGAACCCTCCTTTTCTTTACCAGCCCTTTTATTTGTACATCCAAGACTAACAAGCGATGTTGGGTTGTCAAACTCTCTCCTGGGATTACTTTGCAATCTTTACAACACAATCGATCTCTTCTCCTCAACGCAAAGTAATCTATCTATGTTCTCGTTGGTAAAATAAAATCTGCCTACAGAAAGTGAAAACACATTTTTTTGAATTTAAATGGATTTTTAACAATTTTTATAAGGTTTTTAATCTTTTTTAATTTTTAGGTATTTTATAACAGAGAATGGAACAAAAATCACAAAGAAATTAAAGCAAGGTAAAACAAGCAGCCACTATTTTTTTGGAAAATTTAAAGATATTTTTCTATTTTTAATTGATTTTCTAACATAGATAAGGACACTTTTTAGGGTTTTTGATTTTTAGAAAATAGCAAATAAAATTGAAATGTGTCTCAAAAATCACCAAAAATACCACACAATAGCAGGAGCTACGTGTAATTTTCTTGGAATTTTTGGAGTAGTTTTGATATTTATTTAATTAAAAATAACACACACATGTTATAGGGACCTAAATGCAATTACTTTACATTTTAGGACCAAATCAGAACATGCATTAAAAGTCTAGGGCCGAAAATGCAATTTGTCCAATCAAATCCGCACATGCACCAAATCCACTTTTACATGGGTATAAAATGCAATTTAAGAAAACATTCATTCAATCAATAACATAGAAAAAGCTTAGGGTAAATATTGCAAATACACCACTATGCATGTGACCAAGCACATGTCTCAGACATACAGGACTAAAATGCAAATATCTGAAACTACAGGGACTATATTGCAAAAAAGTTCAACTATAACTTTTATTTTACAGACCAAAACATAAAGTGAAATAAATGTAGGATAAAAAGAGCAATATACCCTTGGTGCACGTAATCGCGCGTGGGAAGCCACGTGTCAGCCGCTGGTGTGAGGAGATCGTGCAGCTCTACGTGCGTCAGATGTCAGATATGACGGTGTTAGATGGTCGGGAACATGGCGCATACGAGGCTGTTAAATCTGACATCTAACGGTCTGACATGTCGGCTGGATGAATGATTAGGATGGAATCTGGAGGGCGACGGTCGATCCAACGATGTAGAACACGTCTCGAAGACAAATGTTGAATGAACTTCACAGGAGCCAAGGATGAGATCCTCAGCCCCGATGGAAGATCAGCAGGCACTGGAGTGATCATGGGACGATTCCGCGTCAGCTGAACGACTTGGATGGAAGCTCCAGCGGCTGGATAGGCATGACGGCGATGGATACCTGGAGCTACTCCGACGAGCAACAAAGAGGATGATCGGAAGGCTCTCAGTGCGCGAACGGACCTACAACGAGAAGCTCAGACTCGGAGCTATGATCCGGTCTAGATTATTAAGACTAAAAACCAAAGAAGCGACGGGGGGCAGGAGTTGGTTTTCGGCGAAGGTGATAGGGGAAACTTCGAGCCTAATCTCAACTAGATGGCTGATGATCAGGGTGATCAGGTCACAGAGGAAAATGGAGGGTGAGCATGCGAGGATATAAGAGCGATTTGGCATATGTGACGGAGCTCCGATCGGTTGGTCGGAGTTGGCGGAGCGACGATGATGGACAACGAAAAGATTCGATCAAATTATGAACTAGGAAGGATAAGGGGGTTACCTGAAGGTCCGGATGTGTTCCTGAGCTCCAGGAAAAGGTGGTCGTCGGGGTGATGGCCTCGATCTCGATGCAGCGGTCAGGGGAGGCTGCTCACGGCGGAGGATCAACCACGAAGGGGGAGCATCGGCGTCACTGCACCAAATCGATCGCCAGGCGGCGCTTCAGACGGTTGTCACTACGTTGAAGGTGTCTAGGGTATCGAGAGGGAGCGAGGCACGAGCTGCCTACCTGGGGGAGCGGATGAAGAGATCTTATAGTGTTCCCATGTGGCTGGAGAAACGGGCGAGAACACGCGAACCGAGGAGGATCCGCGCCCTCCTAGGGATTCGCGAGGGTCTTGGATTCTAGGAGGGTCCACGGGAGAGAAACCAGGGCAAGGGCTCGAGTGATCCGCCCGGGAAAACTAGAAGAAATAGGTCCGGCGAAGGCAACCGGGTCGGTTCACGCCTGAGATATGGTGTCTACCCGGGTCAACAATACGACGTAGACCAATCAGAAGCGGGTTGGAATAAGGACAAAACCTGCTACAAGACAAAATAACAAGGAAAATACAAGATAAATAAATTAAAAATAATAAATGAACTTAAATAAAAAAATGAATAAAATGAAAATGTTTATTACTTTTCAAGGGATTTTTCTGTGATTTTTATTTATTTTATGGAAAATAATTACTCTATATACAGTATATTGTATCATATACAGGTATAATATACCTATGTATTCTATATAATTATTTTTTAATTTATTATTTTTACAAAAATACTCCAATTTTATATTTTATTTATTTACAACATAATTTTTGGAGAATAAAATAATTTTTATTTTATTTTTATTATTTATTTACTGGTATAAAATAAATAGGGAAGAAGACCTATATACATGTATTATGCACAAGTGAGAGAGAGAGAGGATTTTATTCTATTTTTATTTTATTTTTCTGATTTTTATTTTATTTTTATAAAAATAAGTAAGGAGGTAACAATAATATTTTATTTAGATTTTGGTAAAAATATTTATTTATTTACACACCTGATATATACATAGTATATAGTGGACCCTATCTCTCTCTAATTATTTTATTTGGCAATCAGGCCAATGCTTGGCCCTCTCTTGGGGTTTGGGTCACTCAGTACTTATTCTAAATAGTCCTTCTTTTTTTATTCTTTATTCTTTTATTTTTTGCACAGATACATGCTAATTATGCACTATTAACACGTGCATGCATATTGCTAAGTTATTTTATTTACACCTATTTTCATGATGCATTGCCAAGATAATTAGCTAAAATAAAAGAATAAAGAGTGATGAACATGGATTCATCAAGTATCATAAACTAAGTTAAAATCATAAGTGACGATGGATGACCTGCAGATGGTTTATGATTTATGATCTGTAGTAAGAATTGATTTTTTTTATCTAAGGCATTTTGATTTCATATAATTTAGTCATTTACGTGTGACTATCAGTAACACTTGACGTATTACAAGTAATAAAATAAGTTACTTAAGTAAAGAGGGGTGGTTTGATAGTAATTCAAAACAGATAATATAATAAGTAAGATTGAGAAAAGCATCAGTAACATGTAAGAAATTGTAAAGTAAGAGAAGACAATGAAATCAGTAACTTCGAATAATTATAAAAAAAACACAAGACCAGTAGCTTACGTATTGCTATCAGTAACACTCGATGCCTTATAAGTAATTAAAAATATTATATAAGTAAATAAGGGATACCCCAGTAACAATCGAAATGAGTTCGGTAATATGGATATTTGTAATCACTATTTGTTATAAGGACATTAGTAATTTTTAACCTTCACGTTGGAATATAATACTTATCTCACAACAAAAATTACTTGATTTATGAATATGTACTGCTTGAGTAAAATGCATGAATTATTGATTTATGTAATTGCTATATGAACAATATCAAGTATAAGTTCAGTAACTAATCATTCTATAACTATAATTTCAGAAACTAATAATATTGAGTCAATAATATGGACATGAATATTCAGTAATTATTCAAATAAACATAAGTATTTTATATATTAAATTTTTGTCTAGTACATATTTAAAAGTGTTAAATAACTATAAATTCAGTAAGAATCATAATGCGTTCAGTAATATGGATATTTGTAATCAGTAATCTTTGTATGGACATTAGTAATTTACGTAATCAGTAAATTGATTTACATCAATAATTTACCTTTTCTAATCTATATGTGGAATGATCATTTTATAAATAAACTATATGCCAGCAACAATTTAAACGTGGATATTTTTTATCTTACTAAAAACCGTCCACCTATTTTTAAGGAAATGATTTAACTCGAATTCTTATTATGTTAATAATGCAAAGCACATTTTATTGCCAAAACCATCTAATACCAATAGAATCAACTTATACACATGGCAAGCCCACGTTTGTTGCTCACCACAACTCAAATGGGCAAGGTGCTCTCTGGATAAGCCCTATATATATATAAGGGGCCTTTCCAATCAGGTGGACCTTTCCTGAAATTCAAAAACCACTACCAAATTTGCAAATTGTGTAATAATTTTAGAAAATATAAACTGCACATTGTAAAATAATGATGAACATATTGTCTTGTAAAACATAGCATCCATAAAGTAACTAGCATTTTTTGTCAAATATAATGATATTTTCATAAATCTTACTTGATATACATATTGCGGGAAACTTCTAATGAGGTGGCCCTTTCTTGGATGCATGGAAAGCCAAGTCAATTTAGGTATCTACACACATGCACACACACACACACAATAATCATGACTTCCCCGCCATATTTTCCTGCATTTTTTTTTATTTTTTTCAAAAATTAAGCCATGTATTTTCATCAATATATCCATCTAATATGTCATTCTGATTTCATCAAAAATAGAGACTCCTATGCACTTCATCTAAAACAGGTCGATTACATCAATTCTAAGACCATTAAAATTACTTATTCTGGATGGAAGGCATTGGAGTCTATGTTTCTGATGAAATTGGAATGACATATTAAAGGGATATATTAATGAAAATATAGGTCTTTATTTTAGAAAAAACCGAAAAATGGGGGGGGCAACGATGTTGGCTTCCCTTAGGGGGCAACCCCATTATATATATAATATAATATGGGCTTGAAGGTTTTTTGAAGAACAACCAAGTTGGCTGTTACACAATGCAGTTTCTCCACCTTTTTTATTTTTTTTTCAAAAATAAAACCATGTATATATATCCCTCCTATATGTCATTCAAATTTCGTCCGAAGCAGAGACTCATATGCCCTCCATCTAGAACATGTCGATTACATCAAATTTCAGACCGTTGAAATTACCTGTTCTAGATGGAGGGCATAGGAGACTATGTTTCTCATGAAATTCAATGACATGTAGGAGGGTACAAGGGGATTCGATGCGAAAAGAAAACCAGCTTGGACTCACTGGGAACTCAAAGCAACCAACTAGTAGAAAAGGCCTTGTCGGCTGCCATGCTTTCTTTTGACAGGACGCAGCTCCCGAGAATGAGTAAAAGAACTTAGTGATGCGGAAAGAGATCATCAACTGACTCTCCAGCCCGCCAGTCCAAAACCAATTATTCAGATAGAATCATCAACTATTTTCGACTAGATTAAACCGGGTTTGATAACTATATCCATCTCATATCACCATCCCCGGCAATTACGGGCATTTCAAAATTGAATTTTCTATTTTCTTTTTCTTCACTCCCTCTCCCGCTTATGTTACTTTATAGGGTTCATCTAACTGATATGCACGGTACAACTAAGTTCATGATACAGAACCCTTTATTGTCTCTACTTATTCTAAACATATATCAGATTTTTGACAAATTGGAAAATATATAGATGAATATACATGGTGGAATTTTTGAAAAAAAATAAAAAATAGGAAAAACTGCTCCATGTAACAACGAACTTGGTTGTTATACAGAACAACCTCCTTTTTCTCATATATATATATATATATATATATATATATTATGATTTTTATCCAATGAGCCCTGTACCCATTAGAGATGAGTTGAGTACACTTCATCTCCAGCTGCTTCAGTAATAAAATCACAAGATTCAGTAAGTAATATATTTTCAGGCTTTAGTAATATATATTTCAAAGCTTCAGTAAGTAATATCATAGCTCTAGTAACTTCTATAAAGTTACAAGTAAGTACGAACTAAACATACTAGTTAAATTACTTCCTTATAATTGATTCAAAGTTACTGATGTCAATACAAAAGTTGTTGATGTGTTTAGCATTACTGATATAAAATGTTGCTGATGGCAATACGAAAGTTACTGATGCATTCAATATTACTGATATAAAGTATTTTTTAACCAAAAAAGGAGGAAACACACATAGGTGTACGCCCCAATATATATATATATATATATGAGATTTTTACACCCATAACCCTGAGTAATTTCGTAATAACATTCATAACCCTACATAATCACGAATTACATGAGAAACCCCGAGTAATGCTTAACTCTTACATGACATAACCCTGTGTTATGTTCCATTTGAGATGTCCGTTATATTTGACAGTTTCCATTTGTAGAAAGACAAAATTATCCCTAATACTCATTCTTATTTGCAAATCAAGACATCAACTCTTCAAGGCTGTTGTTGTCGGTCCCCTACGGGTCCCTGCCCGCCGACCTCCCTCTGTCGCTCCCTTCCCGCCGACCTGCGGACTATCGCCCTCCCCCCCCCCCCCCCCCCGCCCATGCAACCCATCCCCCTGTCGCTCCCTTCCCGTCGACCTGTGGAAGACCCGACCTCGATCGCCCCCCACCCCGGTCCCTGCCCCTCCCCCTGCCGCTCCCTGGCCGCCGACCTCTAGCTCCCCCTTCCTCCCCCCACACACCCGAACCTCTGCAACCACCCTTGACATCCCCCACTCGTAGCTGTGCGACCCCCCCCCCCAAAAAACTGACCTTCTGGAACCGGTCGCACCTCTGCAAACACCCCCCGCCAGGGAAACCCCCCCCCCCCCCCCCCGTCGTCGTTGACCCCTGCAAGGCACACCCCTTGCAGAACCGCCTTTTGCAACCCTACAAACCCCACCCGCACCTCTACACCACCTTGGTCGACCCCCCCCCCCGTACACAGAACCCAACCCCTCCCCTCTATATAACCGTCTTGGTCAACCCCTCTACCCTACCTTCGGAAGCCCCCCCTCCTGCGTCGAACTCTGCAGGCGACCCCCGCACTCCCCCCGCACGGTCCTGCAAGCTCTCCTCTCGGATCTAGCTGACTTCTACCATCGTTTCACATGCAAGATCTCCATCCTCGCCGATATCCTCCACCATCCCTCTTCCCGTAGCGTGGAAGTCCGTCAGCCGTTGTAGACCACCTATCATAGCCCCCTATCCTAAACTTAAAGCCACATTTGTTGCAGGTGTTGGCTCAAGAGAAAAGCATGGGATATTTTTTATTTAGGTTAATCTCAGCCGTTAGATCGTTAATTGTTAGATTAACTCAATCATATGGTTAGTTAATGAAGTAAAGTAACATAAGGTTATGGATGTAAGACATCACACTTATTTAGGGTTATGAGCATAATTCATGATTATGTAGGGTTATGAATGTTATTACAAAATTACACAGGGTAATGGTTGTACAAATCCCTGTATATATGATTTAATGGGGATGCCCCCTGGGGGCAGCCAACATGGCTGCTCCATCCCCTATTTCAGGGTTTTTTTATTTTTTTTGAAAAATATCACCATGTATATTCATCCCTATATCTCTACTATATGCCATTCGAATTTCGTCAGAAACAGAGACTCCTATGGCCTCCATCGAGATAGATAGTGTCGATTTAAAAAATCCTACGACCGTTAAAAAATGGTTGTCTGGATGGAGGCCGTGGAGTCTCTATTTCTGACAAAATTCGAATGACATATAGGAGGGATATAGGGATGAATATACATGGCGATATTTTTCAAAAAAAAATAAAAAATGCCAAAAATGGCATATATATAATCAGAACATGCATGACTCGAGGAGAATCCATGCAAGATGAATTACATTTTCAGCATAGAACCTCTCTGCACGGAAAATTACACCATTTCTAGCAAGCCAAAAGCCCATAAACCCACAACTGGTACCAATCTCTCGACATTTGGATATAAACAAGAGTTGAGGAGAGATTCCCAAAATGACGACATGTTGCTACGATCTACCCAAGACACATCCAACACCCGCCAGAATTCTTTTGTCATTTCACAATCCAAAAACATGTGCTCAACGGATTCCACCATCGAACTGCAAAGAACACAAGAGTTATCCTCAGAGTACAACATATATGCTCGCATCTCCCTTGTGAGTAGTCTTCCATGTCATAGAATTGATGAATCTATGATTCATCGCCTATATTCTTTCATTTTGGCTAAAATTCTTGATAAAATACATGTAGATACTCACTAATTCCTACTAATTAACATTCTAACAATATTTATTAATACCATATATTTAATACTTATTTTTACCCAAACCAAAATAATAAAGAGAAAAATGAAAAATAAAAGAAAAAGAAGGATGTATATAAAATATACAGACTGATCCTAATCTCGAGACCAGGTCAATATTGACTTGGTCGAAAAAATAAATAAGTAGGGGAGACAACAATCCTAATATATAAAAATATAAAAAAACCATGACCACAAAAATATATTTACACTTTTTTATCTTGAGAATATTTCACCTATTTTATTTATCACTAAGATTACTTCAAAACAAAATATTCTCTTCACAAAGATTGTTTATAAAAATATAAATTATTTATAAAAATATCAGAAAAAATATTCATTACAAAAATAATTAATTACAATGAACTGAAAAAGCCATAAAAGTTGAATTCCAAGGTTCATAACTATTTATAGTAAACTCTAAATTACTTAACATACTTTTAAGCTTTTTTTATAACTAATACTATTTATTAAAAATATCAAAAAAAATATTAGAATAAAACAGGTGAGTTTTAACGGTTGGGTTGTTTGTCTATATGTACTTTATGTATAAACTTCTTGATTTTCCAATTAATTATCCATAACTCTGTTTAACTTAATTTCTTCTTTAATGTGTTTATAAAAATTAATATAAAATATAAAAATATAACTTAAGCCAGAATGCCAATAAATCTCGAAGCCACGAAGCCATGACCTAAATATTATGGACCTCATAACTCGACCATATGGAGTCCGAATTAAGCGTAGTCACTTTTAAAGTTCATTTTATTTAATTATCTACCAAATGACATTGATTTCACTAAAATCAGAGTTAATATACAAAATGTAGATTTTTGGACCTTATTAGTATAAAATATACAATGTATCTTAAATTTATCTTATTTAATGTATATCATCCTTTATATTTTTATACTTTACTAATATTATATTTATTAAATTAAAATAAATAAAATTTATTTATCTATTTATCTATTAATTATTTTTTAATTATTATAATTTATTTAATTATTTATGTAGTTACTTACTAAATAATTTATTTATTATTTTTTAAGTATTTATTTCTTCATTTATTAATTTTATTTAATTATTAATTTAGTTAGTTAATTACTTAATTATTTATTTTAAATAATTATTTAATTAATTTTATTTTTTACTTTCTCTTTCTCTCTCATCCTTTCCTCTTCTTCCATGTTCCCCCATTCTTCCTCGTGCCTACGCCCGCCGCCTTCCTCTTCTCCTCCGCCAACTGCCCAACGGCCGGCCGTTGGCCAACCACTCGTCCAACAACTACAGTGCCGCCACCACCTCACTGATGACCGGAACCGCCTGCTTGCTCCCCAAGCTTCCTCCCCTAAAAAAATCTAACCAACCCCTTGGAGCCTCCCTATCCGCCATTTGCATCTCTTATTCCCAGAGTTCTGGTTGAGTAAGGTTGAAGTGACAGCTCCCCTTCATCCTCGATCGAGATGCCACAAAGGGAGAGTGAGACCGGGCGTGATCGTCACCGCCTCGATGAAGCCTTACTGCGCCATCACGTGCCTAACCTCCATACCCTACCACCGCTTTGAGGCCACCACCCACGGAGTTGCGTCGAGCTCCTCCATAGGCAGCTGCACCACCGCACTGCATCCTTCGTAATAGTTCCAGTTTGGTTTCCTTTCCTCTCTTCTCCTCTCCATTCTCCCTCCTCTTTCTCGATCCATCTCTGTTCCTTCTCGTCTGATTTCCTCTCATCCCCCTCTGTTCTCTCGATATTTTCATCTGAGCTAAGTTCGCTTCTGATCATTCATTTCTCTTCATCTACTTCCGATCGAAGATTCCAGTCATTCCTCCATTGAATGTTAGAGATCAAATCTCCATTCACATTCGCTTCTAAGACAGAATATATGGAGTGCACCTTTGATGGAAGCAATGGTGAAGGAATTGAGGTGAAGATTGGTGATGATAACATTCAGAAGAGAGATTCTTTTAGATATCTGGGATCTATTTTGCAACATGATGGGAAATTTGATGGAGATGTTGCTAATAGAATAAATGCAGGTTGGCTAAAGTGGAGAGGATCCTCTGTTGTTCTTTATGATAAGAAAATTCCTTTAAAAATTAAAGGAAAGTTTTACAAAGCAGCCGTGAGACCTGCTTTGCTTTATGGATCTGAATGTTGGCCTGTGAACCATAGACTTGTGTAGAGAATGGTTGTAGCAGAAATGAAAATGCTAAGGTGGATGTGTGGACACACGCGTAAAGATCGAATTCGGAATGATGCAATCAGAAAGAAAGTTGGTGTGACTCTGATCGAGGATAAGATGCGAGAAAATCGCTTAAGATGATTTGATCATTTGCAAAGAAGATCAGTTGATGCACCAGTTAGGAGATGCGAGTGTTGGGATGTTGAGCCGGCTAAGAGAGGGCGGGGACGACCCAAGAAGTGTTGGAAAGAGACCATATGAAGGGATCTTTGTTTTGTGGATATAATCCCGAGATTGACCCAAGATAGATCTAAATGGAGGCGAAGAATCCATGTAGCCGACCCTACTTAATTATGGGAAAAGTATTTGTTGTTGGTGTTGGTGTAGTAAGAACACATGTGGAAACATACGTATTCACCATAGTGGCCAGAGCCCCCCAACCTGGTCAAGTGGCATGGACATCTAAAGACATGACACTTTGGGTTGCAATAACACTTCAAAAGAGGGATATTCTACTGCTTCAAGAGGTGAAATTTCTTATGTAAATGTTGTTGTGTATAGTACCAAAAAATGCAAAAACGAACTCCAAAAAGAATAGATGGGCAAAAGTTAAAGAAAAATTCAAATCATGACTGAGTATGTATGAAATAAGCAAGGCATTGTGCTTCAAAGTCAAACTTGAGATTACTCGTAGTAGGAGACTTGACTACACTAGCCAAGTTCCAAAGGATATGTGACTACACTGATCACAATCCATTCTTCTCTTTACCATCCTCTTCTTGTGCCAATTGTACTTGAACTTAGAAGGGAATAACCCGATACTTGAGGAAAGAGTAGCTGGACTGGGGAATTAGGATTATCTTGCTAAGGGAGACTATTCCTTACCATTTCTTACGAAAAGATCTACATACACTTCATTGTACAAGTAATACTCATAATCATAAGGGTTTGCTTATGAATAGACTTATTCTGATCTGGCTATTGACGCGACCTAAACAAAGACTAGTGGAACTAGAGGAGTGTTAAGTTTTAGATCCTACTCCCAATAAGGTTCTGAACATATTAACAATCCAGGTCTTAAAAACTGAGCTCCAAACTTTGATTTTATGAAGACAAGTAAAATTCATCATCATTCTACCTTATTTATTTTCCTTTTCTTTAATTTTTCTCTTTTGCATCACTTGTTCTTCTAATAAGTGTTTGCTAGGGAATAACAAAGGTAAGTATAGGAGGGTGATGAATACCCATTCATTCACATGTATTCTTTTATTTTGTCTTTAAATACCTAAATAAATACATGTAAATATATTTAACTTGTACAGATGAGCACACTAATAGTTGTCCGTAAATGGTACATGTAACTAAATACAAAATAAATAAATAAATAAATAAAAGAAAATAAAGGAAGTATTGTAAATACTTTCCCTAAACCCCCAAATACTAATTCAATATTGACTTGATCGACAAGGAATAAAGTAGAGGAGATAAGGGCAAAAGAATATAGATAAAAAGATATAGTAACCTAGAAACCCTAGGTGCTCAATACACTACATATAGCCAAAACTTACAATAATTTATACACACTCATACCCACCTCAAATAAAGATATTTCAACATAAAATATGTACACATTAATGTATAGAAAAAACAAAAATAATTGCAGATAAAAATATTGCACTTTACATCTAGGCTACACAGATGAAAAAGTTGTAAACCAGACTTCGCAGATCATTATCTTCTCCACATGAACTTGAATTTGACCAAATTAACCTCCGTTGTATTCTAAATTAAATTATCTATCTAATGAAGTGGGTCATTAAACATGGAGTTAAGATATGAAAGCCGGCTTTCTAAGGTCCCATTGTACTACATATATATACATTTTATTCTTTATATTTTTATTTTTTTGAGTAAATTCTTTATATTTTTACTCTTTTTATATTTTAAAATAAATGTATATATTATTATAAATATAAAAAATTATAAACACAAAAGAAACCCATTAAAAACACCTTCAAATAAAAAATGTATCAAAAAACATAGGTATATTATACCTATAAAGTACATATATACAATTATTTATGTATATAAACAAAATCATAAAAATAAAATAAAAATATATAAATAAATATTAATTATATGATAAATAAACAACATATGATAATAGGGTAATAAATAATAAAATTAAAATACATAAAATATAGGTACATATACATATGTTTATGCTTGTAAAAATTACATATAATAAATAAGTTGATAAAAATAAAATAAAATCACCTAAAAATAGTACATAAAATAAGAAACAATTTAATGTTTTAATATTTATTGAATAAAATCAGTTACTATTTTATTTCAAATTTATTTCTTATTTAAGCCATATTTTGTCCCGACATGGTCTAGGTGGACCAATCATGAGGCGCTGGTGGTTGACTCTAGTCAACGCCCCGCCCCTCCTTCGAGCCAGTCCGAAGCAGGACATTTTCTCTTCTTCTCCAATTTCTTCTGATCAATCCAGATCTTGTTTTCCCTCGACTCCTTCACCAAATCTTCTTGCTAAAGTGTCAGCTTTCATGCGAATCAAAGAGTTCTCTTGGTCAATCCTCGAGTCAAGTGCAAACCCTATACGAAGAGGAGTCCCAGTCAACTTATATATATATATATATGTATGTATGTATATGTATATGTATATCTTCTTCTCTGCCATTTTTTAGAATTCAATCTGTTCTAACCCATTGTAAACCCAGGTTATGACCTAGAGTGTGAGCCCTAGTGATAGTAGGCGCTCCCCAATCGATCTGTGATGCAGAAAAAGGAAGGTAGACACGATTCATACCATCGCCAGAGCTCCTTTGTGCAGTTCTGCTCCCAATGATTCCCGATCATGTGAGCCCTCGATCTTTAGTTCTTTAGATTCCTAGGACTAGCACTATTATAGTTGTTGCTTTTATTTCATTTGATTTCATCTATTCTAGCTTAAAAAGCAAAAATTACATCGTTGGAGCTCTAATCTTCGACCATTGTTTTCCGTTGTCTCTGATCATTCTCCAACTCACGGATCACTTGTTCATCTTTCTCCCTTCATCTTATACTGTGTAGACTCATCCTTCACCTTCGATCTTGCACAGATTCGGGAGATTAGTGCTTCATCTCTACTATTCGCCAGAGCACGCTCGCCCCTCCATTTTCCCCTTCATTTTATGTGTAACAGAGGTTGAGGAGTACTCTCTTCGACCTCTAAAGCTAAATGTGCACGTCTTCTAGGACCCCTTCTGGGGTAAATCAGACCTAGGGGAATCAGCTCCAAGTCCCTAAGCTTCTCCTAAGCTCTAGGCCTCCTCTGATGAGGCATGGACCATTTTGAGCCCTTTAATCGACGAAGGGACCTTTCAGGAGCATTTTGCAACCGTCGGCAGCCCCTGGGGTGGCTAAAGCATGAAGAATCGAAAGATCAAAGCTCGTTAGGGAGGAGATCTTCAGATGTTCTTCCAGGGCAGCCCATTATCGTCCGATTAAGAACGAATTCCAGATGTAGCAACTAATGTTGGATGAAGCCCCTCACAGCCATTCGATCAAGCACATGGATCTATCCAGGCCCTCAATCTGCGAAGCAGTATCCACTGTTCGTTGCGCGACATGTGGATAAGTGAAACCATCACATTCGTCCACCACCGCGCCTTAGGAGGTATTTTGCACTTTACAACCCCTACCTTTTGTATTTAATATTTAGTATTCAAAATTTCATTTGCACTTATAATATTTCTGTAATATTTGTACTTTGAACCTAAAACTTTTGTTTATTTGCACTTTAGTCCAATACCAGGTCAGCTCGCATGCTTATGTGCATGAGTGGCCTGCATTTTGCATTGGACCCCCTTTGAGTTATGTTTTTTTTATTTGGTCCTAAAATTTTGAATATTAGTATAAAACTTTTTCGATAAGTTGCATGCTTGGGCATGCGGTATATTATACTTGCATTTATACACATGCCTAGCATATATTGTATTTAATTAAGTGAGTATTATATGGAGACCCCTGGAATTTATGAACATGTTATTAAATTCCCTTAAACTTCTTAGAAATTATAAATAGTTACCTATATTGCTAATTTAATTTTGTGATTGTAATTTAATTATTAAAAATACCATTTTGAATCTAAAGATGATATGAAAATTATCTTCAGTGCCTGGACTCTATTTTGTCACATATATTTTTCAAAAGGTAATTAAAATTATTCTCTTATTTAGAAAATTCAACACATTGCATTTTCTCCTACTTAGAAAAATCTATAAAAATTTATAAAATGTTTTTAAAAACTCTAAAGAAATTTCCTGTAGGTTTACATATTTCATATTATGTACAAGCATTTTTGAAAAATATTAAGTAAAACTCCTAAAATTTGTAAAAAAGATAACCTCATAAAAATTCTATAAAATCACATAAAAATCACAAAAATCCGTTTTAAGTTCCTGAATTTTGTTTCTACTGTCTAATATCTAGGATATTAGATTTAAGGCCTAATCCAACTTGATATATATTTACTAAGCCCATTTTAAGTTGTTGGATTTTTTGTTTACTTTATTTTGTGTATTTTCTTATTTAAAAATATATAAAAATCTTTAAAAATTACTCAAAATTCACCAAAAAAGTAGAAAAATTATAAAATCAAAAAATATTTTATTTTGGAAATTTTGATGTTATTTATCATAATTTAAAAATCTAGAAACATTTCTATCCTATATACTATTTTTATACTTATATATAAATATATTGATCTATTTATTACCTATATTAATATATATTATTTTAAAATTAAGAATTAATAATTCAAAAAATTAACAACATAAAAAACATAAAATTAAATCCCACAAAAACATTACAAAAATCAAAAGACACAAAAAATCTCTAAGTACCATGTTCATCATTTCTCTACTTCATGTGCACACGGTGGTTTGACACTCTACTGCTTGCCTCTATACACATTTTGGTAGAGTTATAATACATTTCAGTTCATTCATTTTCATTATATGCATACCATTATGGGTTAATTTTTGATTGAGAAACTTAGATTGGGAACTACGTGCTGAAAAGTAGAGAATCGAAGTTGCTAAAAAGAGCTGACAGATCAGCTTCACTTGTTGCTGAGGCGACTACTCCGATTTCTTGGCTATTTCAAAAATTAACATACATAATGAATAAATCAAACGCAGAAGTGTGAATCAAAATTTATTATACCCTACTAAAGATGTATAGTGATAAGCAAGTAGGGGTCGAACTCAGGAAGCAATTGGTGTAGAGCAATGCAAGATAGAAAATCAAAGCACATTATGCCTCTCAAAGGCGTAGCCAAAGTATGGTTTTGTGGGTTTTTAATTTTGTATTTTTTTACTTTTATTTTATAGTTTTGTATTTTGTTTTAATTTTATATTTTTATATTTTCTTTTAATATTTTTACATATTTTAATTTCTTTTTATAAATATATATAATAATATACCTTTATATACAGTATGGGATAATGAAGATATAAATATAACTAAAAATAAAGAGAAATTGTAGAATTAAATATTTTTGGGTTTTTAATATTTTTTACTATTTTTTGAGATTTTTTAGTGAATTTTGCTAATTTTTATATATTTTTAAAGTTGTAAATATCTCAAATAGGGATAAAATGGCATGACTTGCTTCCTGATTTGATACTTAAAAAATTGATGATTAATTTCAGTAATGTAGTGTCTTTTATGTAAGGATTTCTCATGCCTTCTATTAATTCATCAATGAAATTTGCTTCATGATTGGATCTCGAAGTTGACTATATTTTCTTGGCTCAATTATTTTATCTAGATAAGGCATACTTGCATTTATCTTCACTTGAATCTCACTGCATTATAAAAACTAAAAAATGTCTTCATGTTTCTGCATTATTTATCCTATTGTGTGTTGACCTATGAGTTTTTAATTCGTAAGTTAATCTGAGTAATGAGAGTCTAAAGAGATACTTAAGAGGCTCGTGTCCCTGAGTTCAACTTTGGGCTTGCCCAAGTAAAATAAATTCGACCGCTTTGATTTAATTGACAAATTCATTAGCATTTTTTGATGGATCCTATTTATCCCAACTACAATGACATCTAAATGTTTATTCCACACTTCTAAAGGGTTGAATTCACAGTTTATCAGATCTGTGGAGGCGCGCGCCTACTGGATGCATGGGGTGCGGCTGTTGTAGTGAGGAGGAGCGGCTACGCGCACTGGTGGTTGCTAGTGCAGTTGGGCGAGGTCCGGTTGCACGACCGACAATGGAGGCTAGAGGGGCGACCGGGCTACTGTGCGGTTGAGGAGGTAGGGGTAGTCGTAGGTGTGCGTTAGAAGGAACGAGCTCCTGCGGCTGGAGCGCAGAGGGACATCCGTAGGTGTCACTCTGGTGGGAAACGACGCATGGCCACGCTCGCAGGGGCAGCGGCTGAGGCAGTGGGGCAGAGGACGGTGATGAGCCTGCTTCTTTTTTTATGTAATAATTTTTTGAATTTTTTTTGTAAACAGAAATAAAAAAATGAAATGAACGGTAATGAACCAAGATGATGAGGTGGTGGTAATAATGTTTAATGTGGAAATGGGGGTGATGGATGAAGATGCTGAATGTGTATGATGATAGTGGTGATGATAACGAAAATGATTTGGTGATGATGAACAACAAGGAAGAAATATGTTAGATAAAATAAAGTGAGAGGATGAGGGTAGAATATTTACCTGTGATGATCACCGGATTTCAGAGGAGCTATGGTGCAACTCCGATCGTTGCCTCGAGCGGTGCGGCGGATGCGTCGTGAAGCTGAGCGAGCCTGATTGGAAGCTCGCGACACAGCGACAGTGATACCATGATTCTCGCCTTTGAGTTTGTCGTCGCTCAACTCGTCTCCTACAGTTGTCACCTAAAGGTTAAAGGGGCTCTACCTCTCCTCTTGAAACGGCAGATGGTGAAGAATGAGGGAGAAGAAGAGAATAAAAAGGAGGAGGAGGAAGTTAGAAAAGAGGTGGACAAAGTGGTGGAAGATGAGGGGAGAATGGGGAGTTGGTGGCTTGGGTGACAAGTTGGAGTAGAGAAGAAGTAAAAAGAAAAAAATATAAAATAAGATAAGTAGGCTACTAAAAATAATGAAGTGAAAAGAAATAAAAGTAGAAAAAGAAAATAAATAAATAAATATTAATAAAATATTAATAAGTAAATAAAATAAAATAAAATAAATTATGAGATTAATAATAAAAGGGGTGACATGTGGCAGCTCCAAGAGCTGCCATGTTTCGCTCCCAGAAAATTTAAAAATTAAATGTAAATAAAAATAAAAAGAAATAACAAAAGGGGTCAAATCAAAAAGTGGTCAACACAAAAGTTGCTCATATCGACGAGATCTACAAGTTTTGTAAAGGACCAACAATAAAAAGAAATCATTTGTATAAAAAGTATTTTTGGGGGTATCTTATAGGTATAAGATACCGCATTTTTATCTTTTGCAATTTTTTTGTTCATTTTAAATAAGAGAAAAATCAAAATAAAAATAGTGAAAATATGAAAGAATCATTTATAACTTAACTTATTTTTTTATTTTCAACAATTAAGAAAATAAAAATAGAGTATTTTGGTCAATATGTACAATTTACAATAGGGGCCCAAAACCCAAGTTTCACATACGATCTCCGATTTTTATGAAATTAGTCTTGTTTTGAAGGTCTTTGAATGTATATTACTTTGCAAGTGTGTATACCTAAATTGGACACCGTATGAGAGAGATATGTGTATTTTAAGGTTCTTAGTCTCAAACTAAGGCTCAGGTTTTATTGTACAATTTTGCAAGTTAGTATTTTTTTGATATTTTCCTTTATTAGTGTTAGTAGTATGTACACAATAGAGTTGATTTTATTAGATTTTGAGTTAGTATAAAATAGATACAAAATAGGTGAATTCAGCTAATATACAGGTGAATATGTACAAGTGATTTTTGGCTCCTTATTTATTACACATATGAATGCTAAATGTACATATTATTTACACATGCATGAATGCTAATTATGCAATATAAGTGGAGATATGAAGCTAATTACTTGGGAACAAAGCTCTATTTTCAACTTCTAGAGTGATGAATCACAGATTCATCACAGTGGTGATGGGTTCGACCATTGGGTGATGAGGTTGGTCGGCGGTACTCGTTGGTGGAGGGTGGAGGTAGGAGGTGAGCAACAGTCGTTGTATCATAGCTATATCCAACGGCTGGGATCCCATTACATGAGTAGCACATGAGTGGTGTTGGTCTGATGAGGGATTGATCACGACCATTGGATCGAAGTTGATCCAATGGCACAAATGGAATGGGCAAAATGACAACATACTTTGATTGAGATTTGGGTAGTTAACTAGGAAATTGAGGTGGATGAATTGGAAGGGGGCATGTAGGCTTTGACTTTGATCAGGACTGAGAAAATTAAAGAAAATGCACGAAAAAGAGAAAATGACCTTGAATGTAAAATTTTCCAAAATGAAAAATGTTAATCTAAATGCACTCTGCAATGTCTATGAAGGATCCAAATGCAAATGGACTCATGTGTCTAAAATATAAATTTTTTAAGATATTTTATGTATATAAAATATCAAAAAAAATAGTTTTATATTTTCATTTGGTTTTTTGTAGATGATAAATGCATGCGAAAAATCAAACATGATGTGAAATAATGCAATGGATATAATTATAATTTTTTGGATTTTTCTGAATAAAAGATAATTAGAAAATGAAATATATACATATGACTAGGTCAATATGCTCAAATCATGATTTGTCTTTTCTTTATTTTTCTAATTTAAAATTTTATTTTTATGTAATTATTTAAAACATGAGATGAAATACATAAATAAAAAAGAAATAAATAAAAAAGAATTAAATAAATATATATAATAAGTAAAAAAACAATAAATATGTATAATATATAATTCAGTCCCAAAGTCCAAGTTTCACAAATGAACCCCATTTCTTTGGAATCTGGTCTTGATTTGTACATAATTCAGTGTACAATAATTAAAAGTGAGTAGAGTGAAGTTGAACATTGTATGTGAGAGATATCAGCTTTTACGGCTTTCTCCCATAGAATTAAGGTTTGTACTTATTCCACATATATACAAGTTAGTATTTTTTTCAATTTTTCATTAATTAATATTAGTGATATATACACAATAGAATTTGTTTCATGTCAATTGGAGTTAGTGTGAATTACCTATAAATTGGTGAAGTTAGGTGAATATTTACAAGTGAATGTGAATGTAGAATGAAATGTTAATTTATGTAAATTATTTGAAGTGCATGAATAATATTTATGATTTATAAATATCGAAATGCATCTAATTACTCGGGATGAAGCTCTATTTTCAACTAATTAGAGTAATGAATTACATATTCATCAACCGTAGATCCAGGTGTTTGGATTTCGGGGAGAGTCGCATTGTTGATGCGAATGCGGGGGAGTGGACAAGTCCTGTGAGTATGTAGGAGGTTTGTGATGGTCTTAGAGCTTAACTCGGATGGGTGCCCTAGGTTGAATGGGTTCTCGGTTATCTTCTTCAGGGAATTTTGGGATATGGTCGTTGAGGAGGTGATGGGGTTAATTTCTAATTTTGGTGATGGAAATTTTCACTTTGATCGCCTAAACCATCCACAAATAAAAATATGCTACCCAAGAAGGAGGTTGCAACTAGGGTGGAAGACTTTCGCCCCATTACACTTTCGAATGCACTATACTTGATTGTAGCAAAGATGTTGGCTAACCGTTTGAGGGGAGTTCTGGACATGATCACTTTATCTGTTTAAAAGTGTTTTTTTCTTGGAAGACAACTCATGGATAGTTTGGTCATGGTTTTGAGATTGTGGCAGATTAGAGAAGAAAGAAATTTAGGGGAGTTACTGGAAGGTTGACTTTTCGAAGGCATGTGATTGTCTGAATAGATGTTTCATGTGGGCATCATGGTTTAGAAGAGGGTTTCCATATCAATGGATTGTGTGGATTAAGAGGTGTGTCATGATTGTCTCATGCATTGTTCATATGAATGGATAGGTCGGGGGGTAACTTTCAACCGTAATGGGGAATGTGTCAAGGTCGCCCTGCAGATCCCTTATTTTTTGTTCTTGTGGTAGACATTTTGTCAGTTAGGTGGATCAGGCTGTATCTGGTGGTTTTTTCAGTGACTATAGTAGAGAGGAGATTTCGGTTCCCAGCCTTCAGTATGCAGACGGTACCATTCCTTTTTCATAAGTGAATTGGATAGTTGCAGGGGAATTTCTACGGTTCTTGATGTATTCAGCACGGTCTATGGTCTGAGATTCAATAGGGATAAGGTGGAATTCATGCCTTTTGTTCTAGTTGAGAAGAAGGTTGAGGTATGCGCAGGTTGGTTGAGATCACCTCGCAGCACCCTACTGAAAACTCGGGTTTTGCGAGGGTCAAAATAGTCCACACAAGGCGGGACTAAAGTGTCGCTGAGCGACCGCTCACGAAACCCGAATTAATCAACAATTAACCCACAACAAATAAATCAAGCAATGAATGTAAATGTGCGGAGTTAAAATTTATTATAACTCTACAACAAGATGTGTATAGTGCAAGTATGTGTAGAGGTCGAACACAGGGAGCAGACAGGTAGAATGGGGCACAAGTGCACAAAAATGTGTGAATGTGATCAAGAGTCTATTATGCTATTTTTTGTGGGTTTTTAATTTTATATTTTTTTATTTAATTTTTAATTTTATATTTTTGTATTTTGATTTTTAATTTACTGATTTTATATTTTCTTTTTATATTTTATATTTTTTTATTTTCTTTTTCAATAATGGAATATAAAAGCAAAGTAATAAAAGGCAAGCTAGAGTATTTATAAAAATAGATAAAAATACTCAAAAATAAGCAAACAAAGTCTTTTTGGTCTTTTTATACTTTTTTACTGTTTTTGTGATTTTTGGGTAATTTTTAGAATGTTTTTGGTATTTTTAATTAGCAAAATAAAGAAAACAGTGAAGAAAATACAAGACTGAAACTAAAATGGAGAAATAAAATAGCAAACAGTAACAAAAATTCTCCAAATTAATTTTCACTTAAAGATAATAAAACAAAGAAAATTTAGGAAAAGAAAACACTATTTTTGGATTTTTTATGAATTTTATAAATTTTTATGAAGGTTTTTAGTGTTTTGTGATTTTTTGGAGTTTGGTTTTGTATTTTTTTATGATTTTTGGTCTGGAGTTAGAACAAACTAAAAGACACAAAACATATTTTTTTGGGATTTTTCTGGAGTCTTTTTATATTTTTTAGTGATTTTCTAATGCAAACAGTGCTGAAAATGACTATTTTTTTATTTTTAATAAATAATAAAATGCAATAATTATGAAAAAATAAAAATATGATGATAAACCACTATGCAACAGAGACCTACTGTGATTTTTGTGGATTTTTTCGAGTTTAATAGATGCATGCAAAAATTAGTAGAAACATAAGGAAACTACACACTGGCCAGGGGTATATTTGAAATTATAGAAAAGAGCAGGGCCAAGATGCAATTTTGCCACAAAATAACACACTTGAAATTAAAATTACAGCACTAAATAGAAATGCGTAAACGCGCAAGGCCTTCCCCGCAAAAATCCCACCCACATGCGTGCTAAGCACGCGCCAGGGGAGGACGGATGTGTAATATGCCAAAACCGAGGGGGCAAGTTCGCAAATTTTACCAAAAACAAAACACAGCAAATGAAAGTTTTAAGAGTCTTTGGAAATTACAAACGAATGGGGGGGCCTGGATGCAAAATCTACCACTTATCCACGTGGCAGCGTAGATGGCTTTGATAAAGAAGATCGGACGGTGGACTGCCCTTAGGCACGGACGGTTGCGATCAAAAGGGGAGGGGGAATGGACGGTTGCTGTAGCACCCCCCTCTCCCTCGTTCTGTTCAGCCCAGGCCCGCGCAGGCAGCGGGCGCGCGCGGCGGCGTGCTTCTCCGGCGCGGTTTGTTTCGCGGTTAGGTGCCGCTCCAGCCACCTTCACGTCCGACGACGGTTATTCTTCGTTCCTGCAACAGATCCGCATCATCCAGGGCTTCCAAAATGGCTGGAGACCAGTGAAAGTGCCCAGGAGGTCTTAGCTTCTCCAGCCGACCTGGAGATAATTTTTGTACAAAAATCCGAACCCCAAAGGGGCTGCGGCGCCTAGTACCTGCACGTCAAGATCAAGACAACAAAAGAAGGTCCCAGGCTGGCGGAAGGTGGGGAGTGATGGTAGTTTTGGCTAGGTTGACAGTGGCTGGAGCTCGAGAGCTCCGGCAACGTGATCGGTTGTGAAATGGGGGCGAAGCATTCGGATAAACAACAAGATGAAGACACGAAATTGATCCTAAGATTACCAGATAGCTAACCTACAGAGAAAAGAACGAAATACAACCTCGAGTTGGTCGAAAAACCAACGAGATGTGACCTCAACGCCGGAGGCCGGCGAAGGTGGTGGAGCCGCTCCTCGGCCACGCGCGACCCTCCTAAGTAGCTGGAGGAGATCCTGTCACCATCTCCCGTCCAGAGCACACAAGGAGAAGGGGTTTGCTAGGTCAAAGAGGGTTCAAAGGGCAAATGGAGGAAAGGGCCCTATTTTGAAAGATGGTCGACGGGCGAACTTCGAGGGCGCGTGGCTCGCGAATCGACGGTCAAATGTCGCATCTAAGCCTAGGGCGTGATAGCTGGATGGTAGGGCAACAACTTTGCAGAAGAGACCGAGGCCAATCGGTGAAAGATTTGGCCTGGAAAAATCCGCGAAGTCCAAGGAAAATGCAGTCTGACAATAGCCAGACCTCGGTCAGAGAGTTGACCGAGGTCAACCAAGGAAGAGCTCTGGTTGGTCCACGTGGACCAACCAGAAAAAACCTTGGCAAAATGCTTAGAAATGCAATAAAAAATAGAAAAT
Source organism: Ottelia alismoides (assembly GCA_037367405.1). Lineage (NCBI taxonomy): Eukaryota > Viridiplantae > Streptophyta > Magnoliopsida > Alismatales > Hydrocharitaceae > Ottelia > Ottelia alismoides. The sequence goes on along the minus strand of JAZKJV010002482.1, from coordinate 771,865 downwards.
GATTTATTTAAATTTTGGTTATAAAATAAAAAACGTTTATTTTTTTATAAACTATTTTATTATGATTTTTAATTATTTTTAAGAAGTATATTTTTACAAGTTTGCATTTATACCCTTATAGGTATCTATATCTATGTATTTGAGTATTTTATTTTTCTTTAGGTATTTTTAATATTATTATTTTTGTTTATTATTTTCTAAAATTATAAAATACTTTTATATACATAAATATATTTTTATTTTATTTTTCTGATATGTTTTGTATATTTAATAAAATATAAATATGTGTTGTATAGGTATATGTGTAGGTAATGTATGTCTTTTATTTTTAAGTATTTTATTTTTGTTTTTATTTAGGTTTTTATTCTTCTTTTAATGTACATAATTATTATAAGTATTATTTACAACATTATAAAAATATAAAATTATAAAAATAATAAATAAATAATAAATTGAATATTTTAATATGTACAAGTATACAATGAGGGTCCAAAACTCAACTTTCAAACCGTAGCTCCGCCAAATGCGAAACCACCACCATTGGATAGATTATTTTCTTCTATATACAATTAAAGGTGAATACGCTGCATTTGGAGTTTTTATTTGTGAGATACGGGTCTGGGAAGTTGGCATTCTGGAATTTTATTCAGACCATAACTTTTTATATGTACATTATTTTTCTGTGAAATAATTTTGTATTTTTCTTTATTTAATTATCTACAACTTTCATGTACAAAGTTTCTTTATTTGATGTATAAAAAGTGGAACCAAAAATAGGTCCCAAAATGAATAAAGAATGAATAGAACGTATAGGTATTTTATCTGTGTTTTGGCCCTTATCTCCCCCTACTTTATTCCTTGTCGACCTATTCATCAAGATGCCTAGGTCTCGGGGTTTCGGGTCATAAAATATTTACAATATTTTATTCTTTTTATTTTCTTTTCTTTATTCTATAATTTTGGCTTTAAAAACCGCATTTTATACAATATTTACATACATATACATGAATGCTAAAATGCATGAATTATGCCTATTTACACGCATTTACTAGGGTTTTTAAGGCCAAAATGATAGAATAAAGATGATGAAACGTGGATTCATCACCTACCATTGTGATATATTGGTGTTTTACTAGTTTATGGTAGGATGCGACTGAAAGACTGGTTACTGCAGTCGAGAAGATGGAGCTGTGATTGGCATGTTGGAAGTTGGTATGTGCCTATCCCGCGGTGGAAGATTAGTGTTGCTGAAGTCAGTTCTTTCGACAATCCCCATTTTCTTCCTATCATCTAGGTTCTGCCCCATTGGTGTAAGGAAGCAGCTTGAGATCATCATAGATGGTTTTTTGGTCTTCCTCTAGACAGTCGAGTGGTTTACCTTTTGTCGACTGGGGTATGGTCTCCTGTTTGAAGGACAATGGTGTCTTGGGGTGCGTAGTCTAGAGGAGATGAATAAGGCTTTGCTCAATAAGTGGACTGCTAGAATTTGGGGGAGTGTGAGAATTCGGTTTGTGTTCTGATGCGGAAGTTGTATGGTGCAGGTCATTCCTTATTGGGTCCTGGGATGTTTAGACCCTTCCCCTCATAGTTTTGGCGAAGGATTCACAGTGTGATGCAAGATATCCGTCCTTTTTTATGCTCATTGTTGGTGATAGTACTGAATTTTGGTTCTGGACCGATGATTGGAGTGAGGGTGGGGCACTTGGCTGAGGTACCATCATCTGATGATGATTGCCATGAATTATAACTACTTTATTGTTGAAGCTTGGGATGGGAACTCTTTTTTCCCTCATTTTAGGTTTGGTCTGTCTGATAAGGGGATGAATGGGTTTTGTGGAGATGATGCAGGACATGGAGGTTATGGAGGAGCCCAAAGAGGGGTGTGATTACTGGTGCTAGTATGATGGTTCATTTTCTGTGTATAAGATGGGCTCTAAAGGGCCCAATGATTTTTTACCATGGGGGATGCGTGGTGGATCGCAGAAGAAATTAGGCGATGGAAAATTCTTATGCATGTTATGGTTTTCATGTGGTTGTTTCGGAGGGAGAGACTGTTGACTACCGACGGACTTGTATGGTTTGTTCATGCAGTAGATCCAGCTTATTGTCGATGTATGGAGGATGTTGAGAGTTTGGATCATCTCTTCTTCAGGTTTAGGAGCTCCGTCGAGGCTTGGGAGCTTCTTGGATACCCATTAATATCCACGGATGATGTTTCATGATGCTATGAATCTATCGATGTTGATTAGCATGGTACTGAGAAGGAACAAACCACTTGCATGGAAATGATATGGGCCATTTGGTTAGTTAGAAACTGGGTGGTCTTTCATCAGGAGCGCTTCTATGGTGAAAATGAGGTGGCTCATGCAAAGACGCTAGATGAGAGTCGGAGTATGTAAATATGTACCTCTCCCCCACTAAAAACCAAGTACATTTTTCGTGATTAAAATGGTGAAGTTTTTTTTAACATACACATATACGATGGAGACCCTTTTGCCTTTAAAAAAAATCAGGAGCAATTTTTTCATATTCTTCCGCACATACTATATAATTGGCCATTCATGAAATTATATAAATTAACCATTTTTATGGGGCTAATTATAATTCTCGTGTAGAATATGCAAATGTCTTTCGCCCAACTTTCGAACTGTTCAAGAGAAGCCCTCAAAGTACAGATGATTGTGTTTTGGTCCATAAATTCTAAAACATCGATAGTTCTGCCATAATAGGACATTGATCCCACAAATCTTCAAGGAGATACAATAAAACAAAATCAAGTGAATTTCACTGCACAGAGTGAACAAAAGAATGGGTCGCGGTTGAATATGGTCAGCTAGAGATCTGATCGTGGGCTAGCACCTCATGTTACCCGTGGTGGTGCACGACGGCCTCGAAGACGGCCCGCCTTTGAGGATCTGTAGAAGCAAACCGTCCAACTCCGGCCACCGCCAGCCTCCCTTCTCCCTCAAGAGCCGTCCCTCCACGACGTGGTGCTGCAAGCTCAGGAACATGAGAAGGAACATTATCCCGACCACCGCCAACCTCTTGGATACACGATGATCCATGGGGGCTTTCGACGACGTCGGAGGAGGAAGAGGAAGGAAGGAGTTGTTTTGATGTGTTTGCCCTTTATGGCTCTTTATATACATATTGTCGGTTTGATTTTGATGGTCAAACCTTTGGAAGATTAGAACACATTGTGAGAAAGTCAAAGGAGACAATGGGTATTAATTTATTGGAGTGTTGGAAAGATTCTATCTAAGGGCCCGTTCGGTAGGAGAATAAGCAGGAATAAGGATGGGGAATAAGGGGAATAAGGGTCTATTCTCCGTTCGGCTGGAGGATAAGAATAAGGAGAATAAGGTGAAATAAAGGTAGGTAAGGTGGGATAAAGATAGGAATAAGAGTGAAATAAGATGAAATAATAGGGAATAGTCGTACCACGGGGAAGCGTGTTGGGGGCTTATTCCCCTTATTCCATTCCTCCTTATACTCCAAACGAACACGCCCTAAGAGTTTTCAAAGGGAATTTTACACTATTACCTCTCTATCTAACACGTGTCCTTGTTCAAGGGCTGTAATGTAAGAGTTAGTAAGATTGCAGGGGTCTCAGTGTAAAAACTCCCTTCCCCTAACATGTATTTCCTTGTCTTTTTGTAGGTTTGCCGGGGTCGATTGCAAAGGTGGGTCCTCAGGGTTACGTGTGCAAAAATTCCCCGATTATGCAGTAAGTAATAATAAAAGTATTTGTTTTTTATGTGGGTAAACCACAAGAAGACGCCTTCTTTTGATGACAAATTCAATGCGCTCCCAAAAAATTCGGAAGGTTTATTTTGAAGGGTTACATGTCTGAAAATCTCTATTATTTAGAGAATTTTAAAAGTGACTTTGTATTAATACATGTGGTAAATCTCTGAAAACATCCTAACTATGAAACGATTTCAATGTGGTACCTAAACTTATATACTTTTGTCGAGCGCTCCTCTATCACATCGCTTGCAGTTTCGCTAAGCGAAGCATGAAGGAGAGAATCAGATCGATGTCTACCCTCCACCGGCTTCATGGACAAGGAGCACCTGACGTAGTCACGCATGGAGGAGGCGACCCACCCTTGGGCATCTGCACGAGCAGCAACTTGTCGAGATCCGGGCAACGCCAGCCTTCTTCTCCCTTCATAACCCTTGCCTCGACGATACAAACTTGCATGTTCACCATCGCCAACATCACCACGAGGCCTAGCACCGCGAGCTTCTTGTAATTACCGTAAGTATTCATCGCTTACGATGAATCGATTACCGAAAATCGATTATGAGAATGAGAAATTGTGGTAGGTAGTTATGTAAGTCGATGACCCTAAGATCATGAAAATGGAACTATATATAGATGGAGATTGTAACTGTGGTCAATTCAAATGTTTGAATTTGAAGAAGAGAAGAAAGAAAACCCTAAACACACGTCTCCTTTGTGAAATCGAAATCAAAAACATGGAATAAATGGAGAGAGAATTTCGGTGACTTTTGGTTTTGGGAGATCAAAACCATGCAAATTTGATTTTTTTTGTACTCGGACATGTTTGAACAAAGCTAATTAATTAAGTTGGTAAAACCATCGTGGTGGGAGACCGACAATCAAAATATCGGTCGATTCAAACTCCAAATTTGAATAATCCGATAAAACGTCACGTAGACATATTCAAACATGTGATTTGTTTTCCAAGTAAAGCCTTTGATTGTCGATTTTTCATGAAGAGATGACAAGGATTAGGTGAGATCTCTCGTCTAAGATGACATAATCACCGTGAAATCTAGCGTCTTAGATGGATTTGTTTTTAAAGATTCGATTAATGGGAATTAGTATTCTCTCGAGTTTGATTCGTTAAAAGTTCGATTATGCAATTACGGACCGTAGTCGAGTTCAGTTCGTTAAAATGAATTTTAATCATGTTAATTAATTGAACCAAATCATTAGCAGAACTGAGTAATGATCCACTACAACAAAAATAGTCTATAATATCATTTTTATCCGTTATTTTATTGTCCGTTGTTAAATATATAATGGTAATATTGTTCATTGATAAATTATTTTATATACTTCAAATTAGTGACTAATATCAAATCCATTAATTATCCTCAAATTTCTAAATCACTATATCTAACAACACTAAGGAAGATTTATGGGGTGAATTTATCGTTGGAGGTAACTCCAAGGTGGTTGTCATCGTCATTGTGGAAGGGGATTACTACAGTGGTGCCAGAAATTTCGTCCAAGTTGCCGCATGTGCTCAGGGACGATGCGGTATTCCGATTTTGGTTAGATGATTCGATGGAAAATGGTATATTGGGAGAGAGGTTCCCGCGTCTGCAGAGATTGGTGAGCGACAGTGCAGTCACGATGCAACGGATTTGGGACAATGGGATGTGGTCTCCGATTTTCACTGCGGCTTTATCGGATCAGAGAGTGGCGGATTTCCTGACGCTTCAGACGGAGCTGTTGCAGACCGTGGGACCGTCCACGGACAGAGATCACTTGGCGTGGGGGACATGGAAGATTTTCGATTAAGAAAGCATATCGATTTTTGGTGGACGATGGGATGGCAGAACTGGATGAGATGGGGGTCGACATGGGAATGATTTGGACATGTAAGGTGCCGAATCGAATTAAGGTTTTCCTTTGGTTGTTCAGGCTGAGGTTCTCTCGAAGGGTCGTCGAGGTCTATTGTTGGGTGTGGAGGACGTTTCTTGTGACCGATGCGGTGCGGTGGTGGAGGATGCAGACCACTTGTTCTTTGCTTATCAGTATTCAGCGGAGGTGTGGGACAGGGCCAATGTTACGTGGCTGAAGATCTAGGATTGCACCACTTTCTGGAGGAGTATGAGATCGGTAAGTAGTATCGGGTATGATGATATCTCATTTCCATTTATTGTTGTTTGGTCCATCTTGCGGTTTAGGAATGAGCTCATCTTTAGACGGCAAAGATTCTAGTCTGATAATGTGATTGAACATTGTAGGATGTTTTACGTTTCATGACAAATATAACAGGATGTAAATCTTTCTAACATATAATTTATATAAATATACTCAGAGGTGGTTCCCTAACTTGGAGGACACCCTTTCAGCTTAAAAAAAGCGACACTACTTTCTTCACAAAAATACCGATTACGTACATCAACAAAGCCTTTTCTAAAAAAAATCACGTACAATATCAATAAAATCATTTAACTTATAAAACTACTATTTCTAGTTATTTTATTTATTTATTTATCTATCAAGTATCACCTTAGCACTATATTGGTATATCATAATCCGTCACTGCTGTTGAATACATAGCTACCAATATTATCGGTTACATGCTTTGATTGGCTCCGGACTCTCACACGACTATACTCCCTACTTTATAAATAGTATCGTTTCTCGAATGTTGGATTATTTTTTATTCTTATAATTATATGGGTAAAATGGGGCTGCTCCCGTGGGGGAGCTAACTTGACTCCCTGCATCATTTCATCCCATTTTTTATTTCTTTTCCGAAATTTCTTCCGTGGATTTTCATCAATATATCCATATATTATGTCATTCAAATTTCACGTGAAACAGAGACTCCTACGGCCTCCATCCAGAAGGGTCGTTTTTAGCAATCCTGTTACCGTTAAAAAATGACTGTCTGGATGGAGGCCGTACGAGTCTCTGTTTCGCACGAAATTTTAATAGCATAATATACGGATATAGTGATGAATATTCACGGAAGAAATTTTCAAAAAAAATAAAAAAAATCGGACGAAATAACGCAGGGGGAGCTAAGTCATATATATATATATATATATATATATATATATATATATGAGGCCAGGGAGGCTGTTACACAAGGTAGTTCCCCCCTCCCCCCCCTATTTATTTTTTTTCAAAAAATTTTTCATATATGTTCATTTATATATCCCTCCTATATGTCATACAAATTTCGTGAGAAACAAAGATTCATAAGCCCTCCATCTAGAATGGGTAGATTACAACAAATTTCAGACCGTTAAAAATTACCCAGTCTAGATGGAGGGCTTAGGAGTCTTTGTTTCTCAAGAAATTTAAATGGCATGTAGGAGGGATATATAGATGAAAATACATGAAAAAATTTGAAAAAAAAATAAAAAAATTGGGGGAAAACTGCTCCGTGTAACAGCCAAGTTGGCTGTTACACAAAACAGCTTCCCTTTCCACTGTATATATATATATATATATATATTTGGGTAAAATGGGGCTGCCCCTAGGGAGTAGCTAACTTAGCTACCCTCGCCCCATTTTCTCCATGTTTTAATATTTTTTTGAAAATTTCTCCCGTCAATATTCATCACTATATCCCTATATTGTGTCATTAAAATTTCATGTGAAACAGAAACTCCTACGGCCTCCATCGAGACAGTCATTTTTTTAACGGTCACAAAATTTTTAAAATCGACCACGTCTGGATGGAGGTCGTAGGAGTCTCTATTTCGTATGAAATTTTAATGACATAATATAGGGATACAATAATGAATTTACATAATTTTTATTTTCAAAAAAAATATGAATAAAATAGGGCGGGGGGAGCTAAGTTAGCTCCCCCTAGGGGGCATATACATTTTACCCTATATATATATATTGAGAAAAGGGAGCATGCACCCTTATTTAGGTACCTTTCCTACACATGCCCCTTTTTTCTCATATTTTTTGAATTTTTTGAATTGAATCCTTGAGGATTTATATCATAATATATCACCAGGGCGTCATTCAAATTTCGACTTATTTCGAGACTTCTAACTTATCCATCAAGACAGTCAAATTTTAACGATCTCAAATTTTCTGAAATCAACTTCTTTCGATGGACAAGTTAGGAATGCCTATTTTATGCGAAATTTGTAACGCATATTCCACATAATACTCTAATTAAATCGTCTAAGGATCCATTTCAAGAGAATCAAAAAGAGTTGATGGGAAAGGGATGGTGTAGAGAAGTTAACAACATCTGGGTGTAGGCTCCAAATTGCACTAGTTTTTATATAGGAATTTCTACCTCATGAACCCTACAATATTTGTAAATTACCTTGTCGACCTTGTAAACATTGTTATTAACTTTCAACCATGTAAAGTTGTTAACTCTTACTCCACAAACCTTCTGGTTAACTTCCATCCATTTGTCAATCAAAAGTGTGGATGGAATCTTAAAAATAACATATCGTTACCCCTTTTATATATCTAATTTCATCCTCCTTTCTTGTACCCTCTTCCTCGTGTATCGATCACATATCATAGACCAGTGTAAAGCATCTGCCTCCAGCTGCAATGGGTGTTGCATGCACCTCCTCCCCCTTGTATGCTGCATCAAGCAACCCACACACACCTTCTCCTCGATTGTGACCTGTACCGACCACCGCAGACAACCACCAGCAACTAGAAACCATGGTCAACATGTTGATGCACACATCAGCACACCACCCTCTCCTTTACCCATTCTCGCTCAGCACCTGCACGTGGTGTGGTTGACACTGCCACGACCCCCTTAACGATCATCCATCACCTGCATGAAAGAGATGTGGTCCCGTCTTCCTACAAAAGGCAGCATCCACCTAGCAGAAGCCCGCTGGGGCCATGTCCCCTCTTCCTCACGCATACAAGGATAGCACTGAAAGCCCCCTTCTCTGATGTTGCATTAAACTGCTTGCCGACAATTAGGTTTGTCATCGCTTCTTCCATCTTTAGCCGACTAGCGCACCCCTCATCACTTATTGGAGGTTGGGGTGGCATGCGAGTTGGGGGTTCGAGGTCTAGGCTGCACTAGGGAGGGGGGTGGAGGTCAGGAGGTGCTGGGGAGGGGGTTTAGAGGTTGGGATGACACAGGCCTTTATCCTCTAGAGTTCACACAGATTGGGGAAGAACATGTTTTCCTCCTGAGGAGTATCAATCAGAACCATCCATTCGTCTTCATCTACAACTATTTGATAAAAAATTCGATGCTCCTGAGTGCATGAACTCATGTGGGGTTTGATTAACTCTGCGGTAACTCAAGGTGTTGATTCAAATAAAGTAAATTTAACGGCAGAGTCTATGGGGTAAGATAGAACAAGTTTACAATGCTGGGAGATAATAATGATATTTACAAGATTGAGAATGTAATTTACAAAGATTCTATGACGTTGTAGAGGTAAATATTTCTTATATATAGAGTTTAATGGAGCTGGTTTGTCTACCCCCGTCCCATATTTCAACAATTTTTTTGGAAAATACCATCATTATTTTCACCACTATATCCCTATAATATGTCAGTCTATTTTTGTCAGAAAAAGATATTCATATGCCCTCCATCCAAAATATGTAATTTAGCGGTCTTAGATTTGTTCTAATCTACATGTTCTAGAGGGAGGGCATAGGAGATTCTATTTGTGATGAAAAATGGAATGTCATATTAGAGGGATATAGTGTTGAAAATACATTGTTGTATTATCTAAAAAAACAAAATTTGTTGAAATATGGGATGGGGGCAAGGGCAGCCCCATTAAATCCTGTATGTGTGTGTGATTTCACTCCAATAGGACGCTATCATTCCTAAGTTCAGGAAGGCCGCTTCCTTTTTGTAAAAAAAATACTATGACTTTAGTAGAATATGTATACAGTTTGTATTATAATGTACAGTTCTAATGTTTGTATCAAAAGGTACAATTTTGTGTGAGCTTTATATTTAGGATTTTTATCAGTTGTGCCCCTCCGAGATATTGCAATTTCAGTTATGTCCCTCCCTTTATGGGAATATCAGTTGTGCATCGACTTTTTGTCGTTCTATCAATTGTGTCCCTCGGTTACTTTAACTGACACTGAGTTGAACTTAACCATAGTTTAATCAAATTATGGTATAATTAAGAGGATCATATCCGGGAAAAGCATGCATCCCCCTTTCTCTCCTCCTCCCTCCTCCTCACCCTCCAACCCCTTCCTTCTCCTCCGGCGACCACCACCTCCTCCTCCGTCCACCTCCTCCTCTGACAACCGACATCCGTTGCGATCTCAACACCTATGTATCACCTTGTTCATGTTTGTAGTTGCCTTGCTGAAGTTTTGCTCCACCACAGCTGTGAATGGCAAGAATGGCAAGAAGTTGGGGGTATCCACTCGTCCTGCTGCAGGCCCACTCCATGTGGGAGGACCTTGGATGGAGGGAGGGCCTAGGGGGGAGCGAGAGCAGGCGGAGGTGCTGGGCGGTTGGTGGGAGGACCTTGGGGTGGAGGGAGGACCTAGGCGAGAGGGGAGGAGGCAGGGTAGGGGGAGGCACGAGGGCATGGGGAGGTATGGGGGCGGCTGGGGGGAGGACCTGGGGCGGGGGCAGGGGGAGGCGTGCGGGGAGGGGGTGTGCGGGATGCGGGGTGGGGGAAGCTCGGGGCAGACGCAACGTGGGAGGGGGGAGGAGGAGCTCGGTGCGAAGGGAGGACCAGAGGGGGGTGGGGGAGGAGGCGTGAGGACTAGGGGAGGCGCGGGGGAGGTAGAAGGGTGCGCGAAGAAGCTCGATGCAGAGGGCGAGGGTTGGAGGGGAGGTCCTATGAGCAGGGGGAGGAAGCGGGGGCAGGTAGAGGAGCGTGGGGGAAGCTCGGGGTAGAGGAGGCAGTGCGAGGGAGGGGAGGGGGGAGCTCAAGGCGGAGGAAGGACTTAGGGCCAGGGGGAGGAGCAGTGGAGGAGCAGGAGGCTGGGGAAGGGGAGGAAGATGATGGGGAAGGAGGAAGAAGATGGTGAGAAAATGACCTTTTCCGCCTTTATTTTTTATTTAGTTCCCATTATGTCCTCAAAGTTAACGTTTGTTCCATTGGGTATGAATGACAACTAACTTGAGGGGTACAAGTGTGAAACCCCAAAATCCGAGCAGGGACTTAACTGCAAAATCCAACTGGATCTGGGCTTAATTGCAAATCTGTTTTTATTCCAGCATCCAAAAAATTTATTTGAATAGTCCATTGCGTAGGGCTCGTCGATAGCTTTCCAACGAGTTCAAGAATGCTAAAATCCGACTTCGGGAGTTCGAGTTATGGTCATTTTAGCGAGAGGGGGTATAGACCATATACGTATCCGGACCCGGATCCGAATCCGGGTTGGATCCCTATATTCGGCACTCCCCCCTTCGTGAACCTGGCCCAAATCGCCCAACCTCTTCTGCCTTCGACCTCCAGCCCCATTCCTCTTCCATCTCCTTCACCAAACTTCACCGGAGCTCGCCGGAGTGGCTTGAATCGACGTTCCGAAGCCGTGCTCGCATAGAGAAGGTACGATCCTCCTTCCTCTTGCTGCAGGTTCCACGCTATTTCCACATATATGTTGTTTCCGGATTTGTTATTTTAACTGTGATTTGGTCCTCTTCATTGTACGATCCTCCTTCCTCTTGCTACGAGCTCCACACGATTTCTCGAACCTACATGGTTGATCATCTTTAGAACTTTTTAGATCATTTTAGATTGTCTAAGGTTTACCTTATTCTTAACTCGATACATAATTATCAAAATGAGACCTTAAGTCAGGCCTATTACGAGTTGAAAAATATGTAAATCATGTGACGAGGTTTTGTTTGTACAGTTCGTTCTTGCTGGTTTAAAAAAAGAAAACTGAAACAAACACAGGCAAGTGCATGGAGCTACGAAGTATTCAGCCAATATATATATATTAAACAAGCATACACATTAAGGTAAGGGTCACAATCTTAACTAAGTTAATAAATATATTGGTAGAGAGCTTGTACAGGAATAACGAGTCAGCCTGTGATACATATGGGGAAAGAAATTTTATATCCAGGGGATGACAATCGACAATATTCCTATTTCTTAGCATCAAAGAAGGGTACATGATACCTTTCTGCTATTGGTTGATCCAACCTCGTGATTATCAGATAACATTTGAGATGGATAATATTTAAATGTATCTACGATATTTAAGAGGCCCATTGAGCTGATTCATTTTTGGAGCAGTTTGGGGTCTCGATGGAAAAAATCCAGTTTCACAGTACACTTAGTTTTATTCGATTGAGGAATGTCGTCGTGATGCCGGGAGGTATTATGGAGGAAATATGGCATTGAAGGGATCACGATAGATGCAGCCTTGAGGGAGCTTTGGCAGTACCGCTCTTATGCTAGTTTTTAAATGTGTGGTTGGGGATTAGTGAACTCTAAATGCTATTTTTATATCATATCATATCATATCTATGTTGAAGATGTCCAGTTAACATTGAGCCTCGTCCTATTTTCTCGATAAGATTTATCACTAGAGGTCGTGTCATTGGTTACGACTGCAGCCTATGAGGACCCTCATGGGCAGGGACGAAGCCAGAACAATTTTTAGGAGGGGGCACGAGGTTTTAAAAAAATGTCTATCAATTACAGTACAATCATATTCAGTATATAACATTAATTGTTATGGACAAATTATGTCTATAGTTGTCATGCATATTTTTCATCAATTTTGAACTTACTCATTATATGGTAATAGTCAATTTTAACTTATTTTTTAATCAACTATATCTTTTTATTCAATTTTACATAAATTGGTATCATATATGTTTCACAATGTTAGGATTTTTTGTGAATGATATTTATATCTTTTTTTAAAAAGTAAGTTATATTCAAGTGTTTTAATTATTTTAGATTCAGTATACGTATTTTGGCGAATCCACAGTCACCATGGGGTTAATTTTCATGTATAGGATGCATTGTCCTGGACACGTGCAAATGAGTGAAAACTCTACTTGGACAGTAAATCGTTAAGGTGTTATTTGTTTGCGAAAGTCAGTTTTTCTTTTGGACATTTATGTTGTTTTGGAAGAAATAGTATTACAGATCCTATTAGTATTACAGATCCTATTGGTGAGATAGATCAGAAAAATGGATCTCTCATTTAAGATGGGATGTTTCAAATGAAAATAGAAAACATGATAAGAGAGGTGACATTTGTATCTAGGAGCTCTTAGTGAAGGCATGTTGTTGGAGTTAAATACCCATTGCTTATCCATTAGCATATGAGATGATGTTTTGATACAAATGTCGATTTTCATGTTGCATGATGTTAGAATTAGATCCAACTATTATATGTAATGATCTGATTTTTGCAGGAACGTTTGTTATGTAGGTTAGCCAGTGAAGCCACTTGTAATGAATATTCAAACTCATATGCGTGGTAATTAATCAATGCTTCATGTTAGCTAACTTCCTCGTCATGGCAATACTGGTCTATTTGATTTTCAAAAAAAAATTGGTACATCATTCTGCGGGTGTAATTTGAAAGTTATCGGGTAGTGGAGTAGTGCCGCCAAGGGAGGGGCATGCATCCTTGGGGGCCCCGGGTAGAAGCCTACATGACCGTGATCCCAACTGCTACTGTAGTTGCGATGGTTGGGGGACATGTTGCTTGGCACACCGAGGTGCTGATCTGACGGTGTTGGCCTCGGCACTTGCGTGCTTTAGCCCGCGCGGGCCAAGTAGTCATGGTTGGTCGGCTAGTGTTTCACTTGTCACTTCGAGTTAACACTCGTGTACGGCCAATGTAGGTCACATTGGCTAGTATTCCGAGTGGGAGCGCTAAGAGGGGAGTTCCGGGAAATTGGGTTAATGAAGTTGGGAATGGGATATCAGTCTCCTGTGCATAAGGAGGATTGGGTTGTCGCGATGAATGACGAGTTGAGAACTTAGTTAGGATGCATTATTATCCACGAAGCTTGGTTACTCATATCCATATCTAATAAAAAAAAGAAAGAAATGTAATTCTTGTGAGATCAGTTATCCAGTTCCTTTCTCTTTTGCACACATTTAAATTATATGTTGCTTGTTATTGTATAATTGTTTAAATCGTATTGAGCAACTTTGCTCATAACGTACCTATGTGTGGATCCGCAGGTTCGCAGCAGTGACTAGTTGGAGGCACCATCCTTTTGTGCAGCCTCACGACATTTTTTGCAGTCAGTTGTTGCTAGTAGTTTTACTATCCTTCTTCACTTGTAGTATTTTGTTGAGAGACATGGCATGTAATGTATAATTGTGGACATCTATATTTATACTTACATGTATTTTTTGTTGACATGGAAATGGATAATAGAATAATGGAATTGGTGAATGGAAATACACGTGCTTGTGAGCAGGTTGAATGTAATGAGAAGCAAAAAAATATTTCCTTTGCATGTTGCTATTTTCTCCTACTTTTGTGAATGTCAAATATTCGAATGTGGAATGTATGTGCGTGGATTGGTTTGCCGAATACTCGGATCCTAGGGGTGTCACAACAAGTGATAGAACGACAATAAGTCAAGGGCACAACTGATATTCCTGGAAAGGAAGGGGCACGGCTGAAATAGCAATATCTTAGAGGGGCACAACTGATAAAAACCCTTATATTTATATATAATGTGCAGTTATAACACAAACTGTATACATATTCTACAAAAGTGCTCGTGTTTTCTACAAATAGGTGGCGACCTTTCTGAACTCAGGAAGGACGCATCCTATTGTAAGGGCCCCATATATTTATATATGTGTGTCTGTGTGTTTGCGTCTGTGTGTGTGTGTGCGTCTGTGTGTGCGTGTGTGGGTGTGTGTGTGTGTGTGTGTGTGTGTGTGTGTGTGTGTGTGTGTGTGTGTGTGTGTGTGTGTGTGTCCGTGTGTGCGTGCATGAGTGTGTGTGGGGGGGTTAATGGGGTTCCCCGCCCCATATTCGGTGATTTTTTATTTTTTGAAAAATATTGTTATGTGTTTTCATGACTATATCCCTCTAATATGACATTCCAATTTCATCATAAACAGAGACTCCTACGCCCTTCACCCAGAATATGTGGATTACAACAATTCTAAAACCGTTAAAAGTACATGTTTTGGATGGAAGGCATATCAATTTTTGTTTCTGTTAAAATTAGATTGATATATTAGAGAGATATAGTGATGAAAATGCATGCCAGTATTTTCTAAAAAAAAAAAATCTATTGAGATATGGAGTGTGGGCAGTCAACAATAGCTCCATTAAACCCTATATATAGGAGACTCTTCCGCTGACGTGGACCTTTCCTAAAATTTAAAAAGTCACTACCAAATTTATAAATTATATAATAATTTTGTAAAGTATAAAGTACACATTGTAAAATAATGATGATCATATTATTTTATAAAATTATTCTCAAATTATCGGCATTGCAATAAAGGATACATCAAAACAGGAAACAAGCGGACAACAAGTTGCACTGCTAGTCTTTTTTAATTACAAAACTGATATTTCTAAACACTACATCCACAAACTTAGGAACTATAACATTATTGCTCATGACTTTTTTGACCCTCTTCAAAAACTCAACAGCTTCTGATGCTAAGAATTCAAAGGTATCAAATCAAAAAGGAATGAAAAAGGGTGCGGTGAAGAGTGGGACCTTCATAGAGGGGGCATGTTACCCTTAAAGATACTTCTACAAAAGTGGTGAAGCACGAGAAAGCATGCATTGAGAATCAACTTGCCTTCATCCCTTTTGATATTGATACTTTTATGAAATATAACATCCATATTGTAACTAATACTTTTATCTATTTATATCTATATAACAGAGACTTCCAATCTGCTGGGCATTTTCAGGATGCATGGAAATCCACACCAATTTAGGTATTTTTTTCTTATGATTTCTAACTCCATAAATTTAATACTAAATGTTAACATAATATGTATATCAAGAAATTTTATGAAAATATTATTATATTGAATAAAAAATATTAGTTACAATATGAATGCTCTATTTTACAAAACGGTATGATCATGATTATTTTACACTGTACAATTTATATCTTATAAAATTATTAAACTTTTTACAAATTTTGGTAATAGCTTTTTAAATTTCATGAAAACCTCACCTCGTCAAAAGAGCCCTTATATATACACACACATTCTGTCTTTACGTAAATTACCCGTTTACATAATTTTGCTATGTCTCCACGAAATCCGCGATATCATATTTTCTCTAAATACCTTTCTTTGTAGAATTAACCCTCCAAATATTTCGCAATTTCTTTGTGTATATGTTGCGCATAACCCCCTTTGCATATAATTCACATTTTGTGTTATAGATATGAAAAAAATGGAAAGAGTTTAATAAACAACATCAACCACATTGAGGAACTAAAATTTGTGTATTTATTGGTAAAACAAAGAATAAAACAATGTTTAGCGAAGTCAGAGATCCATAGTACAAGCATCTCTTCGAGATGTTCTTTGCTTTGACTATGTTTGAATGTTCTATAGAGCGACGTCCGGCCAGCGGACTACCGCCGTCGGCATGGGGCGCCAGAGGTCGTCTTGCACGAGGGCCCCGATGTGCTCCCGCCCTTGAGCATTTGGAGGAGAAGCCCGTCGAGATCGGACCAGCTCCAGCCGTCTTCCTTCTCTCTCAGAAGCCTCCCCTCCGCGACGTGAAGCTGGACGAGCACCAGAACCACCACGACCGCGAAGATCGCCAACCTCCGACAAGCGTGAGAATCCATTGCCGGTTACGGAGGATCGATTCCGGTTGAGGACGAGCAGATGTGTTCTTGGTTGTGGTGTATGTGTGTATGTGCATGTGTTTATATATAGATCGATCTGGTGCTTAATTGGTCAGTATCAAATGTTTGAATTTGAACAAAATAAAGACACGGCAGAGATGTTGAAGAAGAGGTCAAATGTTTGATTGGAAAATGTCGCATTTGATTCCTCGTATGAGATTTCGACCCTTTTGGACTTTAGTTTGAATCTCGGTTTGATGAAGACAAATTCAAACTTAACTAATACGTCTCATGAAATTAAAATTTTTTTAATGGTTAATTATTTGCATGAAAGTTTATCACGCGTCGTGGGGAAATGTGTAGATTATCCCTCGTAATATTGGGTCGGTTTCGATTTGGTCCATAAAATTCATACGTATAGTATGCACGTTTGTCCCTTGCTTGCTCTTTCAGAATTTTAATACGGTTTTTCCTATTTTCAAAGTGTATCTAAACGTGATATGATAATATGTGTATGAAAAAAATCATTGGGACAAAATTTCCAATAGTACTAGTGGCAACGACTAGTATTTTTTACCATAAATTTTATAGGACGATTAAATCGTCACAAGCAAAAGTTTTTATTTCCGCTTTTGTGGAATTTGATGAAAAAGATCTTTAAAAACATATTTATACAATTTTCATATTTAATTTTATTGTGAATTTATTATACAATTCCTGCTATTTTAGATTTTTGATGACAAAGATTTTCAAATTAAAAAGAAAAAATTCACGTTGCCACAACGTTTATTCAGCTTGTCGCAATAGCAATTCCTTGATCAAAAACTAGACATTTCGTTGTATTATAAGTTTAGACCAACTTGAGGCATTAAAACAAAATGTGTTTATAGTGACATAATATAACTTAATTTGTCGTTACGTCATTTATTCTTAAATACATAACAACGAATATTATCGGTTTCAAAATTGATATTTATATCTAAAATTCATAATATATATAATAGGAGACATGGAGCCTGCACTCTGGGGTGTAGGAAAACTCCCTGCACCCACCCTATTTTCCGATTATTTTTTTATTTTTTTGAATTAAAAGTTGGGGTGGATTTACTTAATATGTTAAGCGGAATATGTGTTTCAAGTTTCATGCAAAACAAACATTCATAATACGTTCATCTAGACATAGTCGATTTCAGCAATTCTGAAACCGTTAAAATTTGGTAGTCTTGATGAAGATGATAGAAGTCTCGAATTAAGATGAATTTGGAATGATAACATGGTGATAAATTTTGATCTAAATTCCCCAAGGTTTCATTTCAAAAAAATCAAAAATAATGAAAAATTGGGCCGGATGTAGGGAGTTACCTGCACCCGCCGAGGTAGGCTCCTTTTTCCCTATATAATATCTAACTTGTTATATTACCAATGATCGTTTGTATATAAATAATTTTTCATCATCTTTGTAATTAAAATTTTTGACTAATTAAAATTTTGACTAATAGGTGCTAAAAAACAAGGGGTTTCTACCCGACAGATCCTATAAACTTTTTAAATTACCTCTACGACCTTTTGCACAGTGTAATTACCCCCATCGACCCTGTAAATTACCCCAAGAACTCTCACGGGCTTCAAACAAATTACCTGGAAGGTTCATGGGGTAACAGTTGGCAAGTTTACAGAGTCGATGGGAGAATTAGATTATTTCAAAGATTATTGAAGTAATTGGCAATGTTTATAGGATCCGCCAAGTAAAAATCCCAAAAAAACAACACATTTTTTGATGAAGTGATGTGGAGATGCTTTTATGAATTATTGCTGGTGATATTACAAACAATAAAGGTTGTTAAGTGTTTAACAACAAGGGATAATTACACCCATAACCCTGAGTAATTCCTCAATCTCAATCATAACCCTCGATAATCGCGAATTACACGAGAAACCTTGGATAGTCACTCCGTCTCACGCTCATAACCCTCCGTTAGTTTGATACGTTAACTCAACCATATGAGTGAGTTAATCTAACTAATCTATGATCTAATGGTAGGATTAGCTAAAATAAAAAAAAGGAAAGGAATAAATAAATAAACGTCACGACGGGGCTGGAGACGGAGACGTCGACCGCGACTTCCACGCCCTCTCCCTCTCCCTTCCCCGCAGCAACCAAGACCAACACGATGACCTCGACTTGCCCTGGAGGCCGCCGAAGCTACCGGAAACCGGTGGTCATCCCTGCTGCCGTAGATTCATGTCAATCTCGGCATTTCCATGGAGGCAGATGGGATGCTCCTCGGTTGCATGCGAGCACTACGGGGAGGCTGCGATTCTCTGCCCTAGTCATTTTAGAGCTTTGAAGCTTCTGGGCTGTGCACTCTTTGGGGTTGTTGAGTACAGGGCCGTGGAGAAGGCCTTGGAGGTCTGGCCGTGTGGATTTTGGCATTTTCTTTGCCATTATCGCACCCATTTGCGCAGGACCAATTGACAAGCGAAAACGGATAGCTTATGAGCTGCAGAGGCCGAAATTGGAGCAGAGGCGGGCAGATATTCCAGATATGGATCCTATTACTCCCCCCGGCCTAGAGGATGGCGGGCAGATATTCCAGAATTGGAAGCTTCACCAAGTGACGATGGAGCTGGTCGCAGCCTTGCATCCAGGTGATCCGATGCCCGGTGCTTCGTCGTTGTCAGAGCTCCGCTGTTACCGACGCTCGACGAGGATCGAGGGAACTACTGGAAGGTTGCCGGTCACCTGGAGTTTGCGTGAAGCGGTGCGTTGGCGCACCTCGAGCACCGACTCTCCTCGTCAGTGCATCACGAAGCGAAGGAGGGACCCAAATTAGGAGGGCTGGGTCGGTCGGGGAAGGGTCGGTCGGTCGGGGGAAGGGGGAGGTTGGTCGGGGAAGGGGAGAGGGTCGGGGGAAGGGGGGAGGGTCGATCGGGGGAGGGGGAGGTTAGGGGGAGGTCGGTCGGGGGAAGGGGGAGCGTCAATCGGGGAGGGGGGAGGTTGGGGGGAGGTCGGTCGGGGGAGTGGGGAGGAGGGAGGGAGGAGGGTCGGTCGGGGGAGGGGGGCGCTTTGAGTTCGACGGAAGGGGACGGTCTAGCAGGGGCTTTAGAGCTCGACGGAGGGGGGATGTCGAGGTGGTTGGTCAAACCGGCAAGAGGGGTGAGGGTGCAGAGGTGGTCTGTAACAGGGGAGAGGGGTGGGGGAACAGTTGATGGCATATTTTTGCAAATAAGAATGAATGTCAGGGGCATTTTCGTCCTTTTAACGGAAATCGTCAAATATAACGGGTACCTTAAACGGGACATAACATAGGGTTATGTCGTGTAAGAGTTAAGCATTACTCGGGGTTTCTCGTGGTAATACGCGATTATCGAGGGTTATGATTGAGATTGAGGAATTACTCAGGGTTATGGGTGTAATTATCCCTAACAACAAATAATGGATCCTTAAATAAATGTTGATAAACCCATTTTATTAGTAAAACAAAGAACAAAACAATGTTTAAGGAAGTTAGAGCTCTCAAGTACATTCATCTCTTCAAGATGTTTTGATTTTGTAGATAAGTTCTACAGAGGGGCACAGTGCCCGGCCGACTACGGTCGTCAGCACGGGGCACCGGAAGTCGTCTTGCACGAGGGCCCCGACGTGCTCCCGCCCTTGAGCATCTGGAGGAGCAGTCCGTCGAGATCGGGCCAGCTCCAGCCACCCTCCTCCTCTCTCAGAAGCCTCCCTCTACGACGCTAAGCTGGACGAGCACCAGAACCGCCACGACCGTGAAGATCGCCAGCCTCCGACAACCCCGAGAATCCATTGAAGGCTTCCGGAGGAATCGACTCCGGCTGAAAGTATGAGAAAATGTGTTCTTGGTTGTGTTATATGAGCACGTATGCATGTGTTTATATATGTGGTGTTTAATCGGTCAGAATCAGATGTTTGAATTCGAAGAAAGAAAAAAAGACGCGGCTGCAGACATATGAAAGAAGAAGTCAAATGTATGATTAGAAAAACGTCCTGTTTGATTCCTCGGAGGCCACAAGAACATCGATAAATGTTTAAACTCGTGTTCATGTCAAGTGGGAAAACATGATCTCAAGCGCATGCAGAGCTATTGCCGACCTTAATTAGCTATATTTCACTACGCACATTTTCCAGATTAAAAAATGTGCTACACATTTCTTGTATCCTCCGACATGTTGGACTAAATATGAAAAACGATGGAATTATTTCTTGTGCTCCCCCGATGCAAACACACGATTAAATCAAATTAAACAAAATGATGAACAGTGAACGCTGCAACAAATTATGTTTACCGTGACAGTCGTTTCAAATCATTCGTTATTCCGTCCGTTGTTGAATACAGACGCATATTATTACTTGCTGAAATGATTTTTGATCATAGCAACACTCTAAGTATTACTTACTGTGACAGTCGATTCAAAAGTTGTAAAAATGAATTTCTCTTTCATACAGTCTCATATGAATTCATATGATGGGACACGAGCCACCGGTATTGTCTCCTTTCAGATACTGGTTATTGGGGATGCGAACCTCTGCAGATGCGGAAACGGATGTAAATTCATCCACCACCACGGAAGCACGTAAGAAAAGAACAATCAGATGTAATGGTGATCGGTCACCTCTCATGATCACGAGAGAAAAAAGATCACTATAAGAAGACGAGTACAACTCTCTCCGTTCCCTCACTCTGGTATCTCTCTCTCTCTCTCTCCCGTGGTTTTCCCTCTCACTATGGTGTAGTGGCAATGCCTCCACCTCCCCTCTTTATATAGCTCAAATACAACCACATAGTCATATTCTCAATAGGACTATAAATATAATACAATTCAACTACTATTAGGATTAGGAGTTCAATTCCATTTGGATTCCTAATCTTAATTTGAGTCTAATCCTAACAGTCTTCCCCTTGAGTTGAATTACATCACGATCTCTTCATCGTCTTGAGTCTGCACTAGACCATCCTCATCATCTGCAGGTCTCGTTAGTAGGATCTCACCAAGTCTGGGTGACGTACACATCACTGGGTGCCCTCGACGTGTGCCCTCTTGGGCACTCGCACAACTCAGTATTATGCTTCATGGCCCGGTGTCACAAATCTCTCGTGACTAGAGATCGTGTCGGCATCCTCTAATAAAGCGAATCGCACTCGCTTCTCCTTTTTGCGCACCTCTGCAGCAGAGATGACGATAACCTACTGCTCTCTTATCATATTGCTCGTCCTGCGAATAACTAGAGCTCCATCATCTGTCACTACCCTTCCCTCGAGCTTATATACCTTGTTCGGCATCCTCGTCCTACGCATCACCACGCATGCTCCTTTACTTGCTCTAAGAACTCTCTCTTCAATGATGACTCGATGTCCTCATGACTCGATCGTCCCAGTGAATCAAATTTTTCTTGGGTGTAGGAATGTGTCTAATACCTGTCAGAGTTCGTACTGTTCCATCAATTATACGGAACTGCACTGAAACAACCCTCTTAACGTGGTGAACCTCTCCACCTCCTATCTTGACCGTGCCATCATTGCATGTCTGATATGTACTGAACTGCTCTCTGGATGAGCACACGTGATCTGAACATGCCGAGTCCAGAAGTCATCTTTAATCTACCTTCATCTCCATAGAACACACTAGCAAGTCTCCCTCACAGATTGCGGTGGAATCCTCTTGGTCAGATTCAAAATCATCAACCTTTTTCTTTCCTTTCTCCTTCTCATGTCTTGAACAATTAGCTATCTTGTGGCCTCCTTGTAATAATAGAATCATCTGATCGGATCTCATGACTTGGATCGACATCTGAATCATGACTCTCATGATCTTGAACATCTACCCTCGATTCTCAGCACATGACCTTTGTCATTCGTTGCCTCATCAGTCGACATCTGTCGAGACTCATTCATAAGCAGCGAAGCAACTATCTCGTCCAATGTGATGGTCTCCTTACCATAGAGTAACGTCGTCACAATATAATCGTAGGAATATGGAAGGAAACTCAACAAGATCAGTGCCTTATCCTCCTCCTTGAAGAGAGATCCTCCTTTTGCATTCTTCTCCTCAAGTGTGAGTATGTCTGTCAGAATCTTGTTGAATTCATCCAAGTGCACTTCGAGCTTTGTCCCATCGGTTATCTTTAGACCATAGAGCTTCTTCTTCATCAATAGCTGATTCGTCAAAGATTTGGACTTGTATTGTCCCTCGAGCTTCATCCAGATCTCCATTAGATCTTCCAAGTCGATGACTTCGCGAAGAGTGTTGTCTTCAAAGAATAGTTGTATTGTACTATTTGCGAGATCCTTCGTCTCCTTCCATTCTTCCTCTTTCATCTTCTCCAGTTTCTTTTCTTTATCTTGAAGAGCTTTCACACGTCCTTCTCGCATGAGTATGTTCTTCACCCGTTGTTGTCATAAGGTGAATTCATTCTTTCCATTGAAGGGTTCTATGGAGAATGATGCACACTTCAATGAAAATTTCACCATCGCTTTTTTATCGTACCCCATTGTTCGATCTAAAGAATGAAAGCATAATCCTCCTTATCTGAACCGTCCAACTCGTCTAGAGTGTGTAAAAACTCCTATCTGGAATCTTGGATCAACTCAATCGAACTCGGAATGCTCTGATCTCAACGGTTCACCGTAACCATTGGATCTTAACTGCCTCTTAAGAAAGCACACATGTTGTGTTGTGTCATCTCTTTGACATCAAATCTCACTCTGATCTACCACGTCATATCCCCCGCTATCGTCGAATCAAGCTCTGATACCAATTGATGGGACACGTGTATGCGCACGTGAGGTGACATGGTCGAGGACCTAAGTGCGAATTAAATAAGTGTAAGGTTCAAAATTACAAAAATATTGAACCACAAAGGAATGTTTATGGACCAAAAAGTAAATACAAAAATGTAGGGTATACATGCAAAATTACCCCCCCCCAAGTGTGATCCGATAGTTCATCCCACTTGACACGTGTCGTGCGTTGGACACCCGATGACAGTTCGTGGATGTGTGGCTGAGATCAGATCTCAGCATCTGATCAAAGGCTAACAACACGTGGCATCCAACGGCTGCTACTCGACCTAAAGGAGTCCGCAATCGGGCGGCTCTGGTGGGTGTAGGAAGAATAAGGAAAGAACAGCTCCATTGCGAGCATGGATCTCGACTCATGGGCGACTCCGACTACTTATTTTGTTGTTGAGATGTTCAATCAATTCCTGGGGATGTTTTGCAGCTATGGAGGTGCTCATATAGGGCCAGAGCCCAAAGATGGGGCCCTAGGGGTCGAAGGAAGAAGCACAACACCTGAGCCTTGTTCTCATGATAAAATGCCTCGAATGAAGCTTTCAAACCTCTTGACATGCACGATTCGCTCAAGCACAACAAGATGACGGTCCATGGAGCTTTATTGCATGGAGATGGAGCGAAAATGGTTCGAGGTGGTGCTCTCCGACGATGGATGGCGTAGCAGAGCTGATCTCCTGGCCTAGGGCTAATCAAGGGGAATGAATTGTCTCGGGGCATAGAGAAGCGAAAGGGGAAGCTGTTGGTGGTGGTAGTTGGTCAAAACAAAGAGGCACATCAGAGAAACAGTGGTCGGAGCTTAATGCTCTAGCAAACTAAAATCGAAGTCCTACGCTAAACTAATCGATTAAAACATAAAATAAAAACTGGAATGAAAGCTACCACTAAACTTTACCTAATAATGCAAGGAAAAGGGGCTCAATTTGGTCGGGAAGCCAAGGGGCGCAAAAGTTTCACCAGGAGGTTCGATGAGAGCTTGGATCGCTTCTCCTCCACCTTGTGCGCATTGCAAATCCACGAGGAACTCGTTGTCACTGAGCTCTACTTGTTTTTATAGAGATCTGAGGGTTCTAATGTTCAAAGAAGGATTGAATTCAAAATGGGGGGCAAGCGAGGGTTCATTCTTTGACTTAGCGTTTTGTCTTGATTCAGCGATCCTTCGATCGAGGAAAGATGTGTACGTGAAAGGAGATAGATCGAGGAAGAAAAGTCAAAAAGGAATCAAGCCGAATCAGTGCAAGTAGCGATAGTGAAAAATGTGAGAAATGAGGGAGTCTACCTCTAACAGTCGTAGAACCTTGGGGGCGAGGAGTTGACTGAGGTCAACTAAGACTCACCTCTCATTGGTCCACCTCAACCGCTAGTGGACAAAATAGGGATTATTTGCCTTATTAAATAGATTAAAAAGAATAAATGGTTTTATTAATTATTTATCAAAAAAATATTTGTTATTTTATGTAGTATTTTATCTTTATTTTTATTTATTTTTACAAGTTAATTTATTATGTGTTAGTTTTTACATGTATAATTATAGGTATATTTACCTATATATGATGTATTTGATTTTTTGTATTTTATATTTTATTATTTTATATACATAATTTTATATTTGTAACTTATTTGAATACATATGTACATATTTTTATTTTATTTTTCTAAAATTATTTATTTACTTAGATAATTAAGTTTACGTCATAAATATGTATATTATAGGTATTCTTTACCTATATATTAAAATATATTACTATTTTATTATTTATGGTTTTATTTTATTTTTATTATATAGATGTATTTTATTTAATACTTACAAATTTATGAAAATATAAGAAAGTGAAAAATATTAAGAATAAATATATTGATTATTTTATACATGTATATTGCAATGAGTGCTCAAAAGTCAACTTTTGCATCTTAACTCCAAATAAAATGAAACACCTTCATTAAATAGATAATTTAATTTTAGGAACAATAAATGTGAGCTTGCTAAATTTTGATTCTATATGGAGAAGATACAGGAATGGGAAGTTTTCTTTGTGACTTTTTATTCTGTGTGTCCTGAGCACACCGTGCATTATTTTTGAATGAAATAAATTTTATATTTTTCTTTATATTTTTATGTATAAGTTTCATATAAAATTTTATAGATGTGAAATGCAAAAATAATAAAATAAAATAGGTCCCAAAAAATATTTATTGGAGAATAAAAAATAGGGTTTTGTGTAATTATTGGCCCTTGTCTCTCCCTACTTTATTCTTTGTCGATCAAGTTATGACCTGGTCTTAGGGTCCAATGTCATTCAATACCTTTGGTATTTTATTGTTTTCTTTTCTTTCCTTTATTCTTTTATTTTAAACTTAAATCAATGATATTATATAGTATTTATAGTATAAATAATTCATGTTATTTTGTACAAATTAATGTTATATTCATGCATTTAGCTAAGGATTTAAGATCAAAATGAGAGAATAAAGGTGATGAAATGGACATTCGTCAGCGAGCTGAGGCGTTAAACCATGCATCTTCGTGAGTTCCTTCTCACAATTATCTTTTCTTAATAGCATTTTTCATTTTTCATATTTTTATTTTTTGCATTGCATGAGATAAGTACAAAGGTAGCCCTCTATAAATCACCAAAAAAAGTCTTCTTACTTCACTACACATGTCTAATCTTTTGGTGCTATTATTGCTTTTTACATTATTTTTACTATGAGGACATGGTTCTTTGTAAAGCATGGGATGTCTGCATATTTATCATATATTCAAAAATTCCATATTTTTTAAAATTGCATGACTATTTCAAAAACCTCATTTAAAAAAATGCATAGCCAAAAATCACATAAAATTTGCAAAATTTCCTCAAAATCTTTATCCAAAAATACTATAAAAAATCTTTTGAAAAATCTAAAAATGTGCCCTTTATTCATATTTTTATCCTATCTTTTTGGGAAACTAAGTCTTCATTATATAGGTCACAGACCGCAGTTTAGTTGACCCAAACACACATAATTATATCAGGATTTCACTAGGTGTGAGTTTTAGTGTTCTTCATATCTATATGGACTTTCTTCTTTAAGTTCTGCTAACTCTAGTGATGAATGCACTTTTGTATCTTACTAGATCACCTAAGTCACTAGTAAAACTCTTAAACTTTTCATTGGATAGTAAACAACTGCACATTCCACATAGCTTGATTGAGATGATTTTCCGAGATACAGTTACAATCTAGTCGGGGTAGGGAGTTGTCCTCTTGGTTGTGCCAATGCATGAACATTATCTATTATTAATGAAGGAACTTGATTTAGGATAGAACATAATCTCTCTAATCTAGGTATGTCAGCAAATAAGCCTAGTATCGTGTATCAGAAGTCAATATTAAACTGATACTACCTTAATGCCAAATACAAAAACTCCACAAAAATAAAATGGCATATCACAATACAACAGAAGGCCAAATCCACCAATTATGCAAAATGTGCAAAAGCAATGGACGAAGATCTACCAAATAATCATACTCCACCAACAAATCAAAGCAGCAGCCCAATGATGCTACTTATATTTTAAAAAAAGGTCGATGAGGCCCTGGGTTATGCTCTGCAAAAATAAAAGAATGAGAGCAACTGACTAAAGCAGTCTACAGAAAATCCCAAAATTAGGTCCCACTCTCCATATGAATTTCTCCTATTTTATGTTGACATACTTAAGTAAAATGAGAATATGCCTGAATTCATGTGAGGACCGAGACTATAAACTTAGGGAATCATTGGGCTTCTCATTGGATTGTACGGATGTCTTGCATTCTCAAAACATAAAAGCTAAAAACTTCACTATCACGATTTATATATCCAATACAAATGATAGAATATCTCCTCTCTTTTTCTTGTCTCATACAAATCCTTATTGTAGAGTTTCAAAAAGGTAAATCTCCTTGGGACAAAGATAATTTTTGAGCAATCTCTTATCTTGCATGGAATGAAGCAAAGATTGGAAGATTATAAAGAGGACACTATATTGTCTTCGTGAAAGGAGGGCACACAGGGAACAACATCAAGGAAATCACAGGAAAACCATCTTCAACATAGCATCTTCCTCCACTCCATCTCCATGATTTGAAAAGGGAGAACCCATCTCCAAGATCCCTCGAATCTCTGCCATCGACCTCTCATCTCCAGGCTGCCTCCTTAAGCGACCATCTGCTGTCACCGCTCACACCTCCTCTAGCGATCGTGTGCTGCCATGCACGTGCCTCCTCCAGTGCATGTCTCCACATTCATGGCCACCTTCCTCCACCGCGCACCGCCCATGCGGCCTCCTACTCTAGCACATGCCACTACCTGCATGGCCATCTTCAGCACATGCAAACCGTTGTGTGCACCACCTCCCCCAGGTCATGAGTCACTGATGAGCGACTTAACCGATCAGGGTTAAGTATCGGAAATCAGATCAAGATCATTGTGACCCCAGTCGACGAAGCGAAGCTCAACAAGAAAATTAGACCACCAATAAAGGAATCAAGCAATCAAACAAAGCAAGCGGTCTCGCTATTTTATTTTACCTGGTATAGCTACCAGGGTCGATCACAAGGAGCACGTAATGCAGAAGCTACGAAGTAGTCGGGAATCCAAGAAAAGAAAAGAAATGGTGGTTTTTACATTTTTCAAATTTTTTATGATTTTTAAAATGAGAAAAGAATAAAAGCAAGGTAAAAATCAACACTCAAACAACTATTTAAAGCACTAAAAATACTCAAAAATCCAAAATAAAAATATTTTTATGTTTTAAAAATATTAAAATGATTTTGTGAATTTTCTTGGATTTTTCTGTTTTTTAATTAATTTTCAAAAAAACAAACAAAGTCAAAAATAGAAACCAATGTACAGCTGGAATCTAAAGGTAGATTAAAATTACTTAAAATTCCTGTAAAATTCAAGCAGTATATTTATGAGAAACTAAATAATAAAATCTAACTACAGAAGAAGAAAACACATTTTTTAATTTTTTTATGAATTTTTACTGATTTTTCTAAGATTTTTACTCTTTTAATTTTTATGGTTTTTATAAACGGGAACAAGATGAAAATTGCATAGAAGTTAAAACAACATAAAACAAGCAAATAGTGAATTTTTTTTAGAATTTTTCAAGGATTTTAACATTTTTAATCAATTTTCTAAAGAAAACAAGAGCTATTATTAGTGTTTTTGAATTTTAGAAAATACTAAATGAAAGCAAAACAAAGCCCAAAAATCATCGAAATTCCTACACAGTGGAAGGAGCCACGTGTCAAAATTTCACGATTTTGGGACACTTTTTGCTATTTATTAAATCAAAAATAAAACGCGCAGCACACAGGGACCAAACTGCAAAGAAAAGAAGTTTTAGGACCAAAAATTAACACATAATAAATCTCTAGGGTCTAATCTGTAATTTTCCCATCAAATTCTGCAACAGTTGGATAACAACACGCATAAGGGTATATTCGCAAATATGGAAACTAAATATTCAATCAATAACCATAAGGAAATCCAAGGTACATAATGCAAATATCCCAGATAACATGTAACGAAGCACGTGGGTCCACACAGACAGGACTAAAACACGAATATGGAAAACTACAGGTACCAAAGTGCAAAATGGTCTAACTGTGATTTTATTTTACAGACTAAAATAAAAACTAAAATAAACGCAAGGGAAATGAGCAATATACCCATGAGGCAAGTGACGAGGCGCGTGAGGGGGGCGTGTGGCAGTCGCTGGTGAGACGCGATCGTGTGGCTATGGCGCGTCAGAGATCAGATCCGATAGTTGTCAGATGTCGAGGCGTGGCTGGTACGGGGGCCGTTAGATCTGACATCTAACAGCCTGACAGCTCCAGGTGATGGACAGCTAGGATGGCGCATGGCAGGTGCGGGCGATCCAACGGCGGAGAGACCCTCTGGATGAACTGAGCTGGGGCGAACTTCACCGGAGCACCGGGGGTGATCAGTGGCTCCGATGAAGGATCTTGAAGTTCCAAAGAGACCGGAGGGCCCTTCCGCGTCGGGTGGTAGGCTCTGATGGAGTGGCTGACGGTCGGATAAGCTTGGCGTCGGTTGAGACCTGGAGGCACTCCAGCGAAGGTGAACGAGGGCGATCTGGGTGGTCTTCGTGCGCGTCAAGCCCTGCACGAGATAGCTCAGACTCGGAGAAATGCTCCGGTCGGGGTTATTGGGCCTGAAATAGAGAGAAACGGTGGTGAATGGGAGGTGGGTCTCCAGCGATGGCGATAGATGAGACCGATGACCTAATCTTGGCGATATGAGCCATGATCACCCTGCGTAAGAAGATGGAGGGTGAGCGAGGGCATCGATCTGAACGGGTGGATGATGGTGACGAGGCTCCGACCGGCTGATCGGAGCTGGCGGAGCGGAGGCAGATGGAAAACGAATGATTGACTAAATGGAGGTGCTAGGAATATGGAAAGATTACCTGAAGGTCCAAAGACGATCATGAGCTCCAGGGGAGTTGGATGGTGGGGTCTTTGCCTCGACTTCGCTGCGGCTGGCGGAGGAGGCTCTTCGCAGCGGTGCTCCAGCCACGATAGGCGAGCTATGGCTACACAGCTCCTCTCCGATGGCCGGAAGTGGTCTCCGGCTGTTGTCACCAAGGTAGAGGTATCTAGGGTATCACAAAGGGGTGCGACGTGAGCTACTCAGCTGGGGAGGCGATGGAATGGATTTATAGGGTGTCCCAGGTAGCCGGATAGATTGGGTCTGAGCACGTGAATCAAGGATGATCCACGACTCCCTAGGGATCCGCGAGGATCACAGATCCACTGGAGAGATGCGGGCAGAAAATCGGAGCAAGAGGGTGCAGGATCCGATCGGGGTAAATGGGTGACCATCGAGTAAAAACCGGATCCGCGTGAAGAGGAGTCCGGGAGGGGTAGTTGACCGGGGTCAACATTCCTCCTGGACCAATCAGAAAATAGCATGTACAAAATATTTATAGAATCGATTAAAAATAGGAAATGATTCTAAATCAAAAAGTGTACAAAATAAAAATATTTGTTATTTTCCAAACTTATTTTCTTTGATTTTTAATTATTTTTATGAAAAATAATTTATGGTATATAAAGTATATTGTATTATATACAGATATAAAATACCTATGTATTTTGTACAATTGTTTTTAATTTATTATTTTCACAAAAATACCCCAATTTTATATTTTATTTATTTACAATATAATATTTGGAGTATAAAATTATTTTTGTTTTATTTTTATTATTTATTTACAAGTATAAAATAAATAGGGAAAGGTACATATATACATGTGTTATATACAAGTGAGAGAGAGAGACTTTTATTCTAATTTATTTTTATCTAATTTTTGTTTAATTTTTAGAGATATATACAAGGAACTAAAAATACCTTTTTATTTTTATTTTTGTAAAAATAAATTATATACATGAAGGTTGTATATGTACAAGGTAGAGTGGCCCTATCTCTCTCTACTTATTTTATTTGGCGATCAGGCCAATGCTTGGCCCTCTCTTGGGTTTAGGTCACTCAATATTTATTCTAAATATTTCCTTCTTTTTCTTTTATTCTTTATTCTTTTATTTTTGCACAAATACATTCTAATTATGGAATATTAACAAATGCATGCTTATTGTTAATTTATTGTATTTACAATTATTTACATGATGCTTTGCCAAGATATTTAGCTTAAAATAAAAGAATAAAGAGTGATGAATGAGTATTCATCACCCCCCTATACTTTTGCTAGTCCTTTAGCAAACACTTATTTGAAAAAGAAGTGAAAAGAAAATGAAAAGAAAAAGAAGAGAAATCAAGGTTGATTATTAAACTTGCCTTCATTAAATTGAAGTATGGAGCTCAGTCAGACCTTTGGATTATTAGTTTGTCGGAACCTTATTTGGACTTAGGTTTAAAACTCAACAGCCTCTAAGTTCCACCAATCTATGGTCAAGACTCCTCAATAATCCAGATCAAAACAAGTCTACATACACAAACTCTAATGACTATGAATCTTTTCTTGTACTGTGTAAGTGATATGTAGCTCCCCACCTCAGAAATGACAAAGTGACAACCCCCCTCAATAAGGTAACTCTAATGCCCTAGTATGGAAGCTCTTTCCTCGAGGAGTGGGGTATTCCCTTCTAAGTTCAAGTGCAACCGGCTCAAGAAGAGGAGGAAGAAGAGAATGGGTCATGGCCAGTGTAGCCATGTATCTTAGGGAGCCCAACCAGTGTAGCTAAGTCTCCCTGTTACAAGCTTCGTGAGATGGGAATGGATGACATAAGCTTTGCTTTATTTGGCTATATACACTCCGGTGGGTATTTCATTTTCTATCAAACCCACCACTTTTTTGGAGTTTTTCTTTATTTTGCACATTTTTTCCCGATGTGCATATGTACAGCATATCTACATGGTGCAACATATATACATAAGGAGTTTTTCCTCTTGAGCCAGTAGACTATCCCTCTTTTGAAGCATTCTTGCAACCCACAACTCCTGTCTTTAGACCTCAATGCTACCAGACCAAGTTGAGACACACTTCCTTCACTAAAAGAAGACGAGAGGTTCCGCCTAGAAGTACTACCCTCGTATGCTACCCCAAGCCAAAGAAGACTGCTCCTCACCACCTCATCCGCAGAGAGCTATGTGTAAGGTGCTGGTGCAAGTAAAGCCATTATCTGTGAGAGTCATGTGTGCATTGTTAAGTGCTCTACTTAGGCTCATCAAGATGACATATGATCATAGCCTAGTGGACTCAAAGAATTAAGTCCCAAATAGACTAGAAAAGTCCTAACCCTAAGCCTTATAAGGTTCCTCTTAGAATTAGGTGGATTAAGGTCTTAATCAAGCTCCATTTTCCAATTTAATTCTAGGCTAGTTTAAATGTCAGCTATGATTCAGAAAAACTATACAAATATATATAAAAATGCTTTTGTGCAAGTTTTGAAAATGTACAAAAAATTTTAAAAATATTTGAATGAAGGGATTTTTACCCGGCGGACCCTATAAACTTTGCCAATTGCCTCCACGACCTTTGAAACAACATAATTCTCCCTTCGACCCCGTAAACTTGCCAACTCTTACCCTATGAACCATGTGGTTACTCTGTTTAAAGCTCGCGAGGGTTCTTAAGGTAATTTATAGGGTCGATAGGGTAATTACGTTATGCAAAAGGTCATGGAGGTGATTGGCAAAGTTTATAGGGTCTGCTGGGTAAAAATCCCTTGAATGAATGAATGCATGGATGCAGAAGTTTTGCAAAATATTTACACACATTTACACAAGGGTTTTTGCAAACTTTTTGTTTTTTAAACATTTTACAAAAATTTTTTACTATATAAATAATTTTGATATCAAAATATTTACAAACTCTTTACACACAAAACATTTTTACAAACATTTGTACAAAAATTATTTTGTAAATAGCTATGTATGTGCAATAAAGAATTTTATGCACAAGAAAATTTTTAAAATTTTATAGATTTTTTTAGATAAAAGGATTTTAGCCATTTTATTTATTAATACACTCACACAAAGTACGAGTTATGGCTAAAGTATATATGAAAAATATATGACACCCCCCTTATACTTAGCTCGAACGATTTCCTCAGAGTGAATCAAGAGCGATGAAGAAGACATAACTCGTGCTTAGTATAGGGAAGTGAAAAGGAAGACTATACTACAACGACGAATCAAAGAATAGAATAGAAAAGAATCTCGGTATTTCCCCCTATACTTAGGATCAAGTAATCCTAAGTGTAGCAGATTATACATAAAGGGAAATCCGAGTGGAAGAATGTACAAGGTCTACCTCCCCTATACTTAGGGTAAAATATGCCTAAGTATAGGCAGCAAAACAGAGGTAGAAAGAATCAAAAAGGAAATCAAAAGTCGGACACCCCCCCCCCATACTTAGGGTAAAGTACACCCTAAGTATAGCATAATCAAAGATGCAAATGGGGTGTTGAACTGAAGAATGGTAAGATATGGACATCTGGATCTATACAAGGCGGAAGACAGTGATAATCAGGCATGAGATATAATAGATGTGAGTCAAAGACCACATCTCATGCAAAATGAATAGGGGCGACGTCAACGACCAGGGGCTCATGATCTAGATATGATTTGAGCCACTGCCCATTAACACGAAAGGTAGAATCAGATGACATCTCAGATATGTCAATGCTTCCATTGTCATGTACCTTTTGGACCAGGTATGAACCCTTTCATTTGCTCTGCAACTTCCCTAGAAATAATCTAAACCTAGTATCTAACAACCATACTCTCTGATCTAGCTCAAACTACTTGTGGATGATATGAGAATCATGCCACTCCTTCACTCTCTCCTTGTATTGTAGGCTACTGCATCTCTAAGCTCCTCTAGGGCTGCCACATCTGCCCTCCTCTGGTCTCCTACACTCACTCAATCCAAAAGTATGTCTGTGACAGCCCAAAGTGACTTATGCCTAAGCTCAACAAGTAAATGGCAGGGCTTTCCATAAACGAGGCGAAAGGGATATGTACCTAAAGGCGTCTTGAAGGAAGTCCGATACGCCCACTAGACCGAGTCCAAAAGCTGTGACTAGTCCTTTTGGTCAGGGTGGACTACCTTCTGCAAAATAGTCTTGATCTCCATGTTCGACACTTCAGCAAGACCATTGGTCTGAGGATGATACAGAGTGGCTACTCGATGCTCTATGCTGAACTCGCTAGCAAGGACTTTTGCCTTGTCGTTGACGAAATGAGACCCCCCGTCAGATATCAACACTCTAGGAACCCTGAACCGTGAAATGATATTCTTCCTCAAAAATATGCATACAGTCCTAGCACCTGCGGTTCGGGTGGGGATGGCCTCAACCCAACGACTCACATAATCAACGGCTAACAGAATGTACTCAAATCGCTGACTCTTAGAGAATGGATCCATGAAATCGATGCCCCATGCATCAAAACCCTCACATAAGTGAATGGGCTGCATCGGCATCATATCATGATGTCCACTAATGCCCATCCTCTGACAGTCAGTACACCTCTTCACGAATTCATCAGAATCCTTGAAGAGGGTAGGCCACCATAGGCCGGATTGGAGCACTTTCTGTGTCGTTCTCCTCCCAGAGTGATGTCCTCATACCTCAAGCTTGTGGCAGTAAGTGAGGATGATGTGGTGCTCCTCCTGAGGAATGCACCGACGCCAAACGCTATCCCCTCCTTCATGATAAAGGATAGGATCCTCCTAATGGTAGAGCTTGGCCTTCGTGAGGAAGGTCTCAAGTTGTTGCCTGGGCCAACCTTGTGGAACTTTCTTGGCAACAAGATAGTTCACAATGTCAGCGTACCACGGGAGCGAGGCAATAGCAAGGATCACCTCATTTGGGAAGGTCTCAGATTTAGGATCAGTCTGCTCAGAATCCTCAAGATACTCTAATCGGGAGAGATGATCCGCCACCACATTCTTAACTCCAATCTTATCCTTAATCTCAATATCAAACTCCTGGAGTAGAAGGATCCATCTAGTCAGTATCGCTTTGGAATCCTTCTTTGCCATGAGGTACCTGATGGCGGTATGATCTGTGAAGATAGTCACCTTTGATCCGATGATGTAAGATCTGAACTTATCTAGGGCAAAGACTACGGCTAGCATCTTCTTCTCAGTGATAGTATAGTTACGTTGCACGGCATCCAATGTACGGTGAATGGCAAATGGTACTCCATCCCTCCTCTATCCCAGCACGGCCCCTACGACGAAATCGGAGGCGTCCGTCATGATCTCGAGTGGGAGAAACCAATCAGGTGGCTGAAGGACAGGGGCCTCAACAACTAGACTCTTGAGAGTCTCAAATGACGCAAGACACTTATCATCCACAATGAACTCAATGTCTTTGGTCAACAGCCGGGCAATCCTACTGAAATCATGGATGAAGCATCGATAGAAACCGACGTGTCCCAGAAAAGACCGTAACTGTCGCAAGTTGGACGGCGGACTGAGTTTCCTAATGATATCCACCTTGGTCGGATCAACCTCCATGCACCTGTTGGAGTGATATGACCAAGCACCATCCCTTGAGTCGCCATGAAGTGACTCTTCTCCCAAGATAACACAAGATGGACCTCGATGCATCGTTGAAGGACGCGGTTTAGGCAGTCAAGACAAGCATCAAACCCATCGTCATAGACCAAGAAGTCGTCCATGAAGACCTCCAAGCACTCACCCACCATGTCTGAAAAGATGGACAACATGCACCTTTGGAATGTCGCCGGAGCGTTACATAGACCAAAGGGCATCCGTCTGAAAGCATATGCCCAAAGGGACAGGTGAATGTGGTCTTGTCCTGGTCTTCGGACGTAATGGCCACCTGGTTGTAACCGGAGTACTCGTCAAGAAAGCAGTAGTGACTCTTCCCAGCTAGCCTCTCTGTAATCTGATCAATAAAAGGCAGCAGGAAAGGATCCTTCTTGGTGGCATGTTTCAATCGTCTGTAGTCCACACAGACCCTCCAAGAAGTGGGTACCCGGGTAGCGATCTCCTCTCCAAACTCACTCACAACTGTAGTGATGCCCGTCTTCTTGGGCATCACATGCAATGGACTGACCCACTTGGAGTCGGAGATGGGGTAGATAAAATCGGCGCTCCACTATTTCGAAATTTCCTTCATGACAACCTCTCAAAGGTTTGGGTTCAGCCGCCGCTAGAACTCACGTGACGGCTTGGCATCCTCTTCGAGATAGATATGGTGGGAGCACAGGGCCAAACTTATCCCCTAGAGATCAGCTACGCTCCATCCTATTGCCTTGTGGTTCTTTTCAAGAACCTCCATCAATCGAGATTCTTGCTCTCCAGTCAAATCCGCTGAGATAATGACTGGGTGCATCTCATGCTCCCCGCAAGGAACCTATACTTTAGAGACTACGGCAGGGGCTTTAGCTCTGGACAACTAAGAGCTGGCGGATCTGATCTCTGAAAGGTCTGAGTGAAAGCAACCAAATCTTCATGGGAGAACTCTCACTGATCATGACAAGCTGGTGAAGACTGCTCTGCTGGTGTGTTTGTTCTCTGAATAGGATCAATCTCCACCCTAGTTGCTGGCTCTGTAGGAATCAGACATGGAATCAACTCATCAAACTCCGTCCAATCAATATCTGACGCCAAGGGATCTGAATCTGAATCAAAAGAAATATGTACTGCCTCGCTCTCCTGAACATGATCTGCTGCCTGAAATGTGTCCTCTGCCAAGAATGTGCTCTCCAAGCTCTCCTCTACTGGAATATGTGCATAAACGGGATCTGAAGGTGAGAGGATGGCTCGTGAAATGGGGTCTGACTGAGCTGCTTCATCATCTGTGATCACAAAATCGCACTCCTGGTGGAGGTCTCGCTCTGCCTCTATCATCTGTTCTGAATCACTAAGCGGCTCTGAGCAAGCAGAATCTCCCACTCTAGTCTCATCGGTCGTCTCTATTTGTATACTCTCGCCCTTGACATGAAAGTATACCTTCCCTCTATCATGATCGGACACTGCCTTGTCTGTGGCTAAGAACGGACGTCCTAAAATGATGGGGGTTATCGGTCACAGACGCAGGGATCTCCGTGTCCAACACAACGAAGTCCACGAGGAATTTCAGGCCCTGAATTGTGACGACCACGTCCTTCAGCAACCCCTTCGGCCTCTTAACAGAGCGATCAGCAAACTGAAGGACCGTCCTGCTCTACCAAAGAGGTCCAAACTCGAATCGGTCGAGTAAGGTTGCCGGAAGTAGGTTGATAGAAGAACGGTTGTCTAATAGAGTCCGATCGAACCTTTGTTCATGTATGTGACATCTGACATAGGGAGCTCCTGCATCTGGCCTCTTGGCTGGCAGACGGTTCTGGATGGCGAAGCAGGTGGCCCGAGTGAGCACATGGATCTCTGAATGGTGGTTCTTCCTCTTCCTGCGAATAGTGGTCATCTCTTTAAGGTTCCTATGGAAGAGAGGGATGTGCTCCAAGGCCTCCTATAGAGTCAGCTGTATCTGGAATCTGTCTATCATTTGTTGGTTGAACTCTAGCTGCTGTGATTTTTTTGGATTTTCTTTTTTATTCCTTAGCCAAGCGGAGTGCTTGAGGAAAGGGGGTGGTTGGGCCCTCCTCAGATGGAGGACTAGGATCGGGTCCCTGCTGTTGTGGCGAAAAAGAATCCATACATATATCTCCATGCATCACATATGGACTCATAAATGAAGAACCCTTTCCTTTATTACACTTGCCAGAATAGTCCTGAGATACAAGAAAGGAAGGAAATGCAACAGGAATAGAATGGGTGGACTCAGTACCACCCGCGACATCTGGACTTGCATCATCAGCATCGCACTCTGGCTCAGCATCATCTCTAGTGGCATCAACACCACCTCCTGCATCTGGTGAAGTGACGGCCTCAATACCGTCAGCTGGATCTACATCCTTGGTGGCGTCAGCACCACCGTCATCAACATCATCATGAGCGGCATCAGCACCGCTTTCCCCCTCATCTGGCACTCCTGAGTCCTCATGTGGTCGTCGCTCAGATGAGGCATCACCGGCTGGCATCCTAACTCTCCTAATTGTAACAAAGTCAGCATCACAAGTGTATGCAGAAATATCACCAAGTGAATCACTAGAAGTAGTAACCTCTCTAAACTCTACCTGCTCAGATTTCCTCTTCAGGTTGTTCAGATTCGGCTCGATCTGAGCAGGTATGGCGACCTTGCCCTTCACTATCTCCCTCATCTCCTGACAGAACTCGTCCATCTCCCTTCTAAATGTAGCCTGGTGCTTGGAGATAAGGCGGGCTAGATCATCTAAAGCTGGGTTCTCATAGGTGGGCCCATGAGAACCAGATGGGTGGCCTCTCTGAAAGTGAGGCCGCTGCTATGATGGATGAGAGGGATACTAGGGATGAAATTGTTGAGGCTATTGCTGCTGCCTCCATGACTGTCCCTGCTGATAGGGACGAGGACTCTGCTGTTGGTAAGGTGGATGTGGTTGTGGCTATGGGAACTGGGGCTGTTGCTGGCTGAACTAGCCAGCCTGATCTGGAGGCTGCTGTTGGGAAGCGGTACCTCCGATCGAGCAACGGAATCTGGGATGGTCTCGTCGGATCCCAAGCTGAGGTCGGTCATACCAAATCCCGTTGACTTCCATCAACAGCTCCTACTTGTAAGTGGGTGGGGGAGAACTTCCAGGGTCTGATCCGACTGGTAGACCGCCATCTGACTGTCTGGAGACGGTGGTAGCTGGACATATTGCTGTTGCTGCTACTGGAATGGCTCCGCCTGTATGTGATGCACCTGTCGGTAGTGGGCGGAGGGCTGGCTCGAGCTGCTGCTGCTGCTGGGATCTGCCCGTGACCTGAGACGGGGCTGCGAAGTCATCTGTACCTCCTGGAGACACATGATCTGGGTCTTTAGGTCACTCGGTGTCTGTAACATCTGATCTATCTGAGACATGCCCCAGCAGTGCTTCTTCTCGATAAGCTTGATGCGGTCCAACTTCTCGCTGATGATCCCCATATCAGCAGCCGTCGACTCTGCATGTGCTGCGGCTGCTGCTGATGTAGATGGATCGACATCGACCCGTGCTATCCTCTGATAGGACACAACCTGTGGTGTGTGATTCCCCTGTGCATATAGTCGGGTCTGGGATATAACTGTATAGTTCTCCGCCATCTCCTCGTAGATGGCCCAGACCAGATGCTCATCTTTGGTGAAGTATGAGCCCACAGGATGCACTAACTAGCCCCTACAACTCTGGTGTAAGCCCGCAGAAGAAACTCTGGACAAGGCTGGGCTTGAATATGTCATGATGAGGGCACCGGTCAGTGAGCTCCCTTAATATGTCCCATGCCTCGTGGAACTACTCGTTGGGAAGCATGGCGAAGTTGTTGATCAGGGCTCTGGATGCATTCGTCCGACTGAGTGGATAGTACTTATTCAAGTACTCATTCCGGAGTTGTTCCCATGATGTGACGTATCTCCCTAGGTGCTTCAGCCAGTTAGCTACTCTGTCTACGAGGGAGAACGGAAAAGCCATCATCCTGATGGTATCCTCGTCCATGAGTTGATCGTGGACAGTACTGTAGATCATCTCGTATTCTTGGAGATGGAGGTGTGGCTCCTTGGTGGCGAGTTCGTGGAATCGGGGTAGAAGCTGGATGCTTTGAGGTGGGAGCTTGAAATCTCCCAGAAAGCTGGCAGCTGAATCCATCTGTGGGTTAGAGTTGCACCAGGGTTGTGCAACTCTCTCATTGGTCGGGCAAGTGCTGTTGGCTGTGATGGCTCATCCAGCTCTCCCTCAGGGTTGTTTCCTCCTCCACCAGCTCTGCGCTGCTCTCTATCGGCTCTCATCTGCTCCGTCTCTTGGCGCATATCCACCATGAAAGCCCCCTGGTCTCTGATCTGACGTTGCATGATCTCCAGAGAGGCTAATAGGGTGTTGTTAATGGCACCCTGATCTAATACATAGGTCTGGTTCCCGCTGGGTCCATCGGTGCGCTCCTCACTACTAGCCATGGTCTCTGCAAAGGCAAAAGATCCAAACTCAAATGTCGTCAAATCATCAAATATATGTTGTTGTCTCTGCTCGGGCACCTCAGGACTGGTAGAAGGGTGGTCGAGGGGGAACAGGGTGGAGTCAAACTCGGGTTCGGAGAGCGGGTCTCGGCTCTCGCAAACCAACCTAGATGAGTGGACCGGAGTGCTCGAAAGCGGTGTAGCCAAAGGATGCCTAAGGAACCTTTGGCCCATCATCGTGATGTTGCGAGTGAAGGCGGATGAGATCTGGAAAAACACACAAGATTGGTCAAGCAAACCCCCAATTCACCTACTCACTCAGAGCTGATGACCGTAAAGGTTCGTTCTTTTATCTTGTCAATTTTATTAGGTGATCAGACAGTCTTTCATAGTGATTAAGCGAGCTGTTTGGAATCCAACACTCCCAGGAGACTGTCTCGATCCCAATGCTAGATCTTTCCCAGCCAGTACAAGCCGCGGACCGTTTACCGGCTACCCGATCGACTCGCTCTGTTAAGGATATCGCAGACCGCTTTATCGGAAACCGGAGCGATCCTCACTAGAGAATGACTAACCCGAAATTAGTAGTCTGAGGAGAGGTCGGATGTGGCTCGAGCCTAGTGTGCAGGTCACTCTCTCGCTCATCCAAACCATATAATGAGGGGTTTACTCTCCCAAGACAATTTTTTAAGTGTGGTGTCTTTTGGGGTCAAGTGTGTCTTA
Source organism: Ottelia alismoides (assembly GCA_037367405.1). Classification (NCBI taxonomy): domain Eukaryota; kingdom Viridiplantae; phylum Streptophyta; class Magnoliopsida; order Alismatales; family Hydrocharitaceae; genus Ottelia; species Ottelia alismoides. The sequence goes on along the minus strand of JAZKJV010002482.1, from coordinate 731,296 downwards.
GCAGTCCTAATTTTTTAGTTTTTCTTTTTTAGGTATTTTTAAAAGCAAACAACGCCTAACAAATTCTCCGATTCTCCTGGTTATTTTAAGTACAAAAACAGGGGGAGAAGTTGAAAAAGCCGATGCGTGATCAAACACTATGATGCATGCAGAGTAAGAAATGCGTACCTGACTCCATCTCTCTACATGCAGAGTGATCCGCGTATAAAATAAAATACTGGAATAAAATTACCTATATGATGCAAGAAGAAATCGGCCTTAGACAAATAATTTCTACTTGATAAGAACACTAGGTAACGGGTCAACAAGAGGGGTCGGGGTCCGGTCTCTGATGCCGATCGGTGTCTGCCACAACGGATCCTGCCAGCGCTGTATACGACCTCTAGCAGCACATGACCCCTCAGGTGACCGAGTTAACTTTTTCTTATTGTGATTTAATTATTAAGGTCCACTTATCGATCTATAGGAACGGGCAATTTAATCAGGGCTGGGGCCTTAAGTAATTACGTCACAATCAAGCTAAAAATCCTAAGTCTAAGGGCCAAAACCTTTGAGAATCAAAAATAAAAGAAAAAATGCGATAAACACAAAACCGGCGAAAAATCTGCGGTGAGGTCCCCCGAGCACACCGGTGCTCGGCGAAACAGACCCCGAGATCAAGCCAAGTCTGAGTCCTGTATTATTACAACAATAATAACAGAAATAAACTAAGGCTAAACAATGCTCCCAGAATTCTGCTCCTCCTCTCCTACGCTCTCCTGCGGCTCGATGCAGAAACGAGCCGCCTCCAAGTCACTCGGGTGCCCCGCCGCTCCGAAGATCGCCGTCCTCGCTCGTCGGGCCCTCATAAGAAACGGAAACAGAAAATATGTCAGACCACAGTTATTAAAAATGAAATGAAATGAAATGAAACAAAATAAAATAAAATAAATGCAAACAAAACAAAGAAAAAGAAATAAAAACAAAAACAAAAATAAAGAAAATAAAAATAAAGAAAAAGAAAATCAAAACAAAAACCGCAAACGGAAAATCAACTACTAAGTCATGCTCCCCGACAACAACGCCATTCTGATGAGTGACTTAGCCGATCAAGGTTAAGTATCGAAAAATCAGATTAAGGTCGTTGCGACCCCAATCGATGAAGCGAAGCTCAACAAGAAAATTAGACAATCAATAAAGGAATCAAGCAATCAAACAAAGCAAGCAGTCTCGCTAATTTATTTTACCTGTTATAGCTACTAGGGTCGATCACAAGGAGTACGTAATGCAGAAGCTACGAAGTAGTCGGGAATCCAAGAAAAGAAAAGAAATGGTGGTTTTTATATTTTTCAAATTTTTTTATGATTTTTAAAATGAGAAAAGAATAAAAGCAAAGCAAAAATCAACACTCAAACTAAATTATTAAATGCACCAAAAATACTCAAAAATCTAAAACAAAAATATTTTTTATTTTTGAAATATTAAAATGATTTTGTGAATTTACTTTGATTTTTCTGATTTTTAATTAATTTTCTAAAAATCAAACAAAATCAAAAATAGAAACCAATGAACAGCTGGAATCTAAAGGCAGATTAAAATTACTTAAAATGTCTGTAAAATTCAAGAGTATTTTTATGAGAAATTACACGATAAAATCTAACTACAGAAGAAGAAAACACATTTTTTGATTTTTTTGTGAATTTCTATTGATTTTTATAAGATTTTTACTCTTTTTTAATTTTTATGGTTTTTATAAACGGGAACAAGATGAAAATTGCACATAAGTTAAAACAACATAAAAACAACAAATAATGAATTTTTTTAGAATTTCTTAAGGATTTTAATATTTTTAATGGATTTTCTAAATCAAATAGGAGTTAGTTTTAGTGTTTTTTAATTTTAGAAAATACTAAATGAAAACAAAACAAAGCCCAAAAATCATCAAAATTCCTACACAGTGGCAGGAGACATGTTTCAAAATTTCACGATTTTTGGACACTTTTTGCTATTTATTAAATCAAAAATAAAATGCGCAGCACACAAGGACCAAACTACAAAGAAAAGAAGTTCTAGGACCAAAAATTAACACGCAATAGATCTCTAGGGTCCGATCTGTAATTTTCTCATCAAATTCTGCACCTGTTGGAAAACAGCACGTACAGGGGTATATTTGCAAATATGGAAACTAAATATTCAATCAATAACCATAAGGAAATCCAAGGTACATAATGCCAATATCCCAGATAACACGTGAAGAAGCACGTGGGTCCACATAGACAGGACTAAAATGCAAATATGGAAAACTACAGGTACCAAAGTGCAAAATGGTCTAACTGTGATTTTATTTTACAGACTAAAATAAAAACTAAAATAAGCGCAGGGGGAATGAGCGATATACCCATGAGGCACGTGACGAGGCGCGTGAGGGGGACGTGTGGCAGCCGCTAGTGAGATACGATCGTGCGGCTCTAGCGCGTCAGAGATCAGATCTGACGGTTGTCAGATGTCGGGGTGTGGCTGGTACGTGGGCCGTTAAATCTGACATCTAACGGCTCGACAGCTCCAGGCGATGGACGGCTAGGATGACGCCTGGTAGGTGCAGGCGATCCAACGATGGAGAGACCCTCTAGATGAACTGAGCTTGGGCGAACTTCACCAGAGCATCAGGGGTAATCGATGGTTCTGATGAAGGATCTGGAAGTGCCAAAGATGATCCTGAGCTCCAGGGGAGTTGGATGGCGGGGTCTTTGCCTCGACTTCGCTGCGGATGGCGGAGAAGGCTCTTCGCAATGATGCTCAAGCCACGATAGGCGAGCTACGGCTACACAGCACCTCTCCGATGATCGAAAGTGGTCTCCGGCTGCTGTCACCAAGGCGGAGGTATCTAGGGTATCACAAAGGGGTGCGGTGTGAGCTACTCAGCTGGGGAGGCGATGGAATGGATTTATAGGGTGTCCCAGGTAGCCGGATAGATTGGGTCGGAGCATGCAAACCAAGGATGATCCACGACTCCCTGGGGATCCGCGAGGATGACAGATCCACTAGGGAGATGTGGGAAAAAAATCGGAGCAAGAGGGTGCAGGATCCGGTCGGGGTAAATGGGTGACCATTGAGTAAAAACCATATCTGCACGAAGGGGAGTCCGGGAGGGGTAGTTGACCGGGGTCAACATTCCTCCTGGACCAATCAGAAAATAGCATGTACAAAATATTTATAAAATCAATTAAAAATAGTAAATGATTTTAAATCAAAAAGTGTACAAAATAAAAATATTTTTTGTATTCCAAACTATTTTTCTGTGATTTTGAATTATTTTTATGAAAAATAATTTATGGTATATACAGTATATTGTATTATATACAGGTATAAAATACCTAAGTATTTTATACAATTATTTTTAATTTATTTTTTTACAAAAATACCCTAATTTTATATTTTATTTATATACAACATAATATTTGGAGTATAAAATTATTTTTGTTTTATTTTTATTATTTATTTACAAGTATAAAATAAATAGGGAAAGGTACATATATACATGTGTTATAAACAAGTGAGAGAGAGAAAGACTTTTATTCTAATTTTATTTTTATTTTTCTAATTTTTTAATTTTTAGAGATATATACAAGTAACTAAAAATACCTTTTTATTTTTATTTTTGTAAAAATAAATTATATACATGAAGTGTGTATATATACAAGGTAGAATGGCCCTATCTCTCTCTACTTATTTTATTTGACGATCAGGCCAATGCTTGGCCCTCTCTTGGGTTTAGGTCACTCAATATTTATTCTAATTATTTCCTTCTTTTTCTTTTATTCCTTATTCTTTTATTTTTGCACAAATACATGCTAATTATGGAATATTAACAAATGCATGTTTATTGCTAATTTATTGTATTTACAATTATTTACATGATGCTTTGCCAAGATATTTAGCTTAAAATAAAAGAATAAAGAATGATGAATGAGTATTCATCAGTCACCCATGCGGTCGCTCCCTCCAGCCTCCGCCCATCGCCGTGCGCAGTCACTGCCCTCAGCCTACGTTGTCTCCCTTGCCCTCTAGCCCACGTGTAGTGTCATGCGCACCACCTCCTCCATGTCGTACGCCTCGTGTGCCCTCCAAGGCACCATTGTAGTGCACGCACGGCCGCCTCTTCTACCTTCATATCCTAACAGAGAAGGGACTTCATTTTCCATCTTATTTGTACTTTTTTATTTTTCTTGGAACTAAATCTTAAATGCAGTTTCTTTAGTAAGTTGAATCTTTTGATAACTTTAGTTTCAAGTTAAAATTAACTACATTTTACCCATATACTTTATTTCATTTCGAAATATTGTAAGAAACCCCCCCAGCATATTTTAGTTCGTTTATTTCTTTAATTTTCAAACCAGTACATAGAAGTCTGAAATCTTTACATTTTAATTACTTCAATCTCCTTTTGATCTTTAAAATTACCACAAAAATTCAGAAAAAAATCTATAAAAATCTCAAAAATATTAGGAAGAATTTCAATCCTTTTAAATGGGTTCCATATCTTTTAAGCCTCTTTGTTATAAAAGTTAAAAACATTCTCATTCTTTTACTTTAGGAATCAAATCAAGTTAGAAAGTTAAAAATTAAATTGTGTTTGGCTTGCTAGGTCCTTGTAGTTCAAACCTCGACTTGTCCAATCTACATTTTGAGTTTTATTTTGATGAGTAGTTATATTATTTTATTTGAATAGTCGAGATTAAGTGTGTGCGCAATGACTTAATAAAAATCAACTTTTAAACCTCAAAAAAACCTCTCTTTCAAACTTACAACGAAATTAGACCATATATACAAATAAAATTTTACAAGTATTTAAAAATATACTTATTTTAATTTCTTTTGTTATTTTTTTAGTATTTTGATTTATAAATAATTACAAAGCAAATATATACAAAGTTAAACTAATTGTTATAGAATTTTAATATTAAGAAAATAAAAGGAATACCAAAATAAAAAGAATGTTATTTATATACACTAATTAGGGTTAGTTATTTACAACGGATTAGATGTTAATATTCATGAATTAATATGGAATATGATTTAATAGTAGGTAAGGGGGATAAAAATCAAATAATATGGTGATAAAATCATGGATTTATCAGTGGGAATTCGTCGTATGGCTTCCAAATCCTTAGGTCAGGGGAAACACCCTACTTTGGACCGATAGTGTAGACCACAACCCTCTCTCTCAATTCTATATCCAGAGCTATGGGGCTTAACTAAGAATAAGAATGCCTCCATGGCCTAGACCCACTCAACACTTGAAGCCAAATAGACTAACTTAAAGCCCTATCAGAATGAACATCCTCCCATCCAGATATCCCTAAACTCAGGGACTTTCTACTAAACCACACTCCATACCTGATAATCGAGATTCGGTGAGGGTCTAAGGTAGTCCACACAAGGCGAGACCACAGTGTCGCTAAGCGACTGCTTACGAAACCTCGATTAATCAACAATTAACTCACAACAATGATCAAACAATGAAAAGCGATGCGAGTTAAAATTTATTATAACTCTACAACAAAGACGTGTACAGGTGCAAGTATGTGTAGATTTTCGACACAAGGAACAAGCAGGTAAATCAGGCAAAAATGCATAAAAGTGATTGTGAAGTATATGTCTATATATGTGTTATTTTTTGTGGGTTTTTAATTCTATATTTTTATTTTATTTTTAATTTATATATTTTTATATTTTGATTTTTAATTTTCTAATTTTGTATTTCCTTTTTATATTTTATATTTTTTATACATTTTCTTTTTCTTTTAAAGGATATATAAAGCTATATAGAATATATATACAATATAGAGAAGAGAGAAATAATATATATAGGTAAAAATAATAAAAAGTACAAGAAATAAATATTTTTGGGTTTTATATATTTTTTTACTATTTTTAGGATGTTTCTGTATTTTTGCTAATTTTTTGGTATTTTTAAAGTCACAAATACTCAAAAAAGGGAATAAAACATATAGCTGAAACTAAAATGGAGATGAAAAATATCAAACAGTAACCAAAAATCTCCAAATTAATTTTAAAATAAAAATAATAAAATAGAGAAAATTTAGAAAGAGAAAATGTAATTTTTGGATTTTTTTCTGGATTTTATATTTTTATAGAGATTTTTAGAGTTTTCTATTTTTTATTTTTCTTTATATTTTTTAATGGTTTTGGTCTGGAAGTTGAAACACAAAAATAGATAAAATATATTTTTTGAGGAATTTTTCAAAAAGATTTTATAATTTATGTATTTTTTAGTGCAAACAGGGATAAAAATGCAATTTTTATTTTTTTATAAATAATAATAAGTCTCAAAAATGTAAAATAAATATATGGTGTGATAGAGAAATGCAACAGGAAGTTATGCCTATTTTTTGAGATTTTTTAGAGTTTTATAGATGCATAAAATAATTAGAGACAATAAAGACAAAATCTACACTAGTAAGGGCTATTTTGTATATCTTGAAAAATATAGGGGCCAAAGTGTAATTTTCCCAGAAACTTATAACGCAGTAATTAAATTATGGGACTAAATATAAATAGCCAAAGTCAGAATCCTTTCTCTACAAAAACACCAGAGCTCACGCGCCTAAACGTGCGCCTGGTGAGGACTGAAATGTAATTTTACAAAATTCTAGGGGATAACTTGCAAAAAGTCCAAAAAATTTATAAATGCAAGAAATAGTTTATGGACTAAACCAAAATAACTAAAGGCCCCAGGGCTTGGTCGCAAAAAGTCCACCTCACGTGGTCGCCCACGTAAGGTGACGTGGCCAGGGCTAAACTGTAATTATCTAAAGTTCAGGGTGCTATTCGCAAAACATACAGAAATATTTAAACTTTCGATGAATGATTTAGTACTAAAAAAATATTACAAAAATAGGCAAGGGTTAATCTGCAAAATACCCAGCACCTAATCAGATCGGACGACTGAAGACAGACCACTTATGGCACAAGTCGATGATCCGACGGCCGGTACCGGTTCGAATTCAACGGCCCGGATTAGATGATCCTCGAGGATCCGATGGCTGATGGAGGGAATGATCGAACAGCTGCTGAATGGCCTGGAAGAACAGGGCTGATCGGACGGTGGACGGGGGTTGACGAAGAACGGGGAAGAACTCGCGGTGGGGCGAGCCTTCCCAATCCAGATCTTCCTCCTCCGCCAGAATCTGAAGCTCCGAAATGCCCCTAATTGTTCTTGGGAGGTCCCCCGACCCGGCGGCAGCGCCAAAATTGCACAGCGAGCACCAGAGCGCACCCGCGAGGCTGAAGAAGAAAGGATGGCCAGGTACCACAGTTCTATAAAATTTTGACCCCGGATGGAGTCTCTTGGCTCCTGGAACCTTCAAGGAAGAAGCAAACACCACGAGAGAGGGTTCCGAGGGACCAACAAAGGTGGAGGGGGTGGCGCGAGATAAGGTTTGTCGGAGCTTGGCTCCGACGAACTTCGAATGGGATATTAAGGGCGAGATTATGCGATTAGCAGACAAAATAAATGTTCTAAATAAACCTAAGGTTAATCCTACAACTAAATAACGAGCAAAGAAAGATGAATAAAAATGACATCTGCTGGCCTAAACCAGGAAGAAAGACCTCGATGGTGAAGGTTCGCCGGAGGTGTTGGACGCACGCTTACGGCTCATCTAGCGCCTCCCCAATCAGCTGGAGGTGGTGTTGTTACCATCATCGGTCCAAAGCACGAGAGAGAAGGGTCCAAACGGGTCAAAGGGTGTTCAAAACTCAAAGGGAGGTGACGGGTAGGTTATGTATAGGATGGTGGATGGGACTCAAAGACTGATGCTATGGCAGCGATTCGGTGGCCCAATGGCCAAGGAATGATGCCGGCGTGCAAGTCCATGGATCGAGGAGCGAAAGTGCAGAAGGATGAGAGGCGAAAAGATGAAAGAAATAGCCTCGAAAAATCCACAAAAATGGGGGAAAATGAGATTCTGACATGAACAGGAGGGGGTCAGACAGTTGACCGAAGGTCAACTATCCGAGCCACCTGGTTGGTCCACGTGGACCAACTAGGAAAAACCTCTTGAAAAAGAATTGTAAAATAATTTAAAAATAATAAACGAATTTATTAATTTTAGATTATTAGATAAAAAATGATTAATATTTTCTAAATTATTTCATTATAATTTTTATTTATTTTTTAGAGGTTTAAAATTATAAGTTACCTTTTAAGGGTTATATAGGTATATTTATCTATATATTTTTAATGTTTTATTTTTATTTTGTATTTTTAATTTTATTAATTTTGTTTATTATTTTATATATTTATAATTTAATTTTATACATTTAAATATATTTTTATTTTATTTTTTTGATGTATTATGTATAATTAAATAAATAGATGTATTATCTATATAGGTATAGGTATAGGTATAGGTATTTTGCCTATGTATTTTCTATATATATTTTATTTTAATGTTTTGTTTAGTGTTTTATTCTTATTTTAATATATACATATAATATAAATAAAATTTACAAAATTATAAAAATATTAAATTATAAAAATAGTGAATAATAAATAAAATGAATATTTTAATCGATACAAGTATACAATAGGGGTCCAAAACTCAACTTTCAAACCGTAAATCCAAAAAATATGAAACTATCTCCATTAAATAGCTTATTAAAAGTTATATACAACTAAAGGTGATTTTGATATATTTTGAGTTTTTATTTGAGAGATATGGGTCTGGAAAGTTGGGGTTTTGGAAACTTATTCACAAATTAACTTTTTATCTATATATTATTTTTTTGTAAAATCAATTTTGTATTTTTCTATATTTAATTATATACAACTTTCATGTTCAAAGTTTCTTTATTTGAAGTATAAAAAGTGGAACTAAGAATAGGTCCCAAAAATGAAGGAAAATGAATAAAATAAAAGGTGTTTTTATTGGTTTTTGACCCTTATCTCCCCCTACTTTATTCCTTGTCGACCTAGTCATCAAGATGCCTAGGTCTCGGGATTTCGGGTTATAAAATATTTTCAATATTTTATTTTTTTTCTTTTTTTCTTTATTCTATAATTTTGGCATTAAAAGCAGTATTTTATACAGTATTTACACACGGATGCATGAATGATAAAATGCACAAATTAACAGTTTTTACACGCATTTACTAGGGTTTTTAAGGTCAAAGTGATAGAATAAAGATGATGAAATGGAGATTCATCAATACCCAAACACTTTAGACACTATCCTCTCTATTGGCAAAACATCCAACCCAAGACTCACTAATCTGATTTATAATTTGTTGGCTCATGGCGGTTTGGGTGTCAAATTCCATGATCTTTTTTGGGAAAAAATCGTATCATCCATGAGTCTCTTTATTCATGTGGTCCTTGAGCCATGGAAAACTTAGGGCCCAAGATCGACCATTTTATCCCGATACCCCAACCACTAATGCATGTCCTCATTGCCAATCGATCACTGAGATCATCCCTCACTTATTCTGAGATGTCCCTTTAATTCTTTATTTTTTTCCTTATTAAAGCATTCTAATTTATGTGGGAACCTTGAATATTTCTTTGGACATCACAATTTACGTCCATACTCCTCATCCCATTAGCATATATCTGCCATACATGCATCGATATGGTGGTTGATTTGGAATGAGAGATGTACGAGGATGTAATAGAGTACTTCACTCCCCCTACCCAAATTGCCAAAGAGGTATCACTTCTCCCTAATCATTCATCCTAAGATTTATCTTCCATATTATTGCGATGATATTTTGGTTGGTGTACCCTTTGAAGGATATGGCTTGATCCTCAAGCGCATCACGGAAGCGTGTGCGTCATATCGAATACGACAAGGAGCGACTAGTCGGACTAGTTGCTTGATGCAGCGGAATTTAAAAAAAAATATACGACGAAACCACATGATCCAAGAACACTTCTCGAATCGTTTCGTCTAAACCACAAACAAGTAATAGGATTACCTCTTGAAGCGTGGTTGCGATCGAGTCTCTAAACGAAGAGACCTCCTGTGTCAAGTCCGATCCGACGGAGGAGACGCTTGCGAGCGCGGGGATGAACCGCGTGCTTCTCGCAATCCATGTTGATGATCCAAGCGGCGGATCTCCTGATCTCAACACACGAGATCCATCGTCTTCTTCACGAGCGAGGCGCACCGAAGGAGACAGAGATCCACGAGCAGATGATCGGGCAGCATAACGACGATGCTGCGGCGACGGAGAACCTCTCCATGGTATCCATGGTGGACGGCCATGAGAGGGATAGAGAGGGCTGACGTCTAGAGAGAAAGAGAGAGAGAGAGAGAGAGAGAGAGAGAGAGATGCTTCTCAAGCATTTTGTGTGTAAAGAGAGAGCATGGGTATGCCTCTCTATTTATAGGGTTTTGGGATCCATGGATCTCAATCCATGGGCCAACACAAATCCAATGGCTCTCATTGATTGTGTTTCTTTTAATGGCTAAGATTTGTGTTGGTAAAACCAACAACAATTAGTTTAATTTAAATTAAATATATGTTGATAAATCAACACAATTTAATCACAAAATTAAATCATCAATACATGGAGATAATGAAAGGAGAGAAAGCCTCCTTCCATGTGGAGAGGGGGGACGGCCTCCCTTTCCTAATGGGAGTGGTGGCCGTCCACCCTCCTCCATTAGGAAGGTGGCTATTTCATCTTTTATGTAATCTCCATTATTTGCAACAACTTATGTTGCAAATTATTCTACAAAAATAATTCACAATTATTTTGTAGACATTGCAATCTTGCCATTGAAAAATTTGTGAATCATATTCACAACCCAAAACAAAATGTAAATTACATTTTCAATTCAATGTCCAATGTGAATCCAATTCACATTAACATTTAATTAACAAATGTAAATTACAAATAGCTCTCTCTTATATATTATAAATGACATTTATAATATATATGACTAATATGGATGATGCTATCCACATTATTCATATCCATGATAATTAAATCACATTTAATCATCTTGGATATCTATTCTCTTGTTCTCAAATAACATGAATCATATTCACATTATTTACATCTTTGATAATCAAATCATATTTAATTATCTAAGACAACTCTCTTTATAATATGAATCGAATTCATATTAATCATGATAATTAAATCACATTTAATTATTCATTTCCTCAATGCTCGGATACATAAATCAACAATAGAATTATCCATGAACTCCTTCAAGGATAATGCGCTTTCTCCGCAGATACTTGGAGATAAGGACAGGGCGATTGTATTGTTCCACGTATAGTGACATGGATATTGAGATCATATCTCAAATCCAGATCGCGGGCCTCCCATAGATGCTTGATTAAATCAAGACCGCAAATCTAATCTTCTCATTGCATCTGAATCATATTCAGATCAATGTCCAATAATTGGACTAAGATAAGATTACTTCTCTACTGAGAGGAGTCACTAAAATCCAGACCCATTTCATCACTCCCTAGGAATGGAAGCGTCATGGTTATACAATCGTTTATGATCTCATCACCCTCAGGTATTCCTAATACCTGTACATCCTGCATACTGGAAGACTCAGATTAAACCCAAAGTATTGGATCAACTTTATACTGTCTACTTCATGGTTTTTATCAGTAAGTTTCTCATTCGATCATTGGGAGTCGGTATTGATCATATACTTTCCAAAAGCATATATCATACCTAGGTCTTGATCATATACTTTCCAAAAGTATATATCAAACCAACAAATTCAGTCAAGCTTCCAAAGCGAGACGACCGTGCGCACGGAATTTGATTCTTCCCAATATCTCATGAGTGAGCTCATGTCTTCCGGTTCAGTAGGGAACCTGTATGATCCCTTTGAGAGATCGTATTACTCATATGCCCTTATATGCACAACAGCGTGCCGGTGTATAGACCTTGATTAGGTCATCAACCTATTGGTCTGCCAAATGTACATACTCAGACATATAGTAACACATCTGTCTCTGGTCAGAGGATGTGTGCCTATATCATGACAGCATATGATATAGGACTTTGGTTATCTCGATCTCGTTAAGTCAACTCTTTGACCTAACTAATCTGACACCTCCGAATCTCTATTCCTATGCAGAGGACCTGCATCAAGAAGTCGGTCAGATATCAGCCTAACTGAGAAAAGGATTGCCATCTCCTACTCAGGCTGGAGATCATCTCGTAATAATCATTTGACGGTGCTTGATGAGTCATCAATCTAACTCATTAGATATTCATCTAAGCACCAACCTCTATGATTCAATAATTGAATCAACAGCTGTATGATCATTAAGATGGCCATGGTACATAACCCTAATTGCACTAAGGGACCTATTATGCAAACTATGTACTCTTTATTTCAGATTAAGGAGTGAATTGCAATAACATTTATTGCATAATGGCTCGTCGTGGGCTCGCATGTCCAACAATCTCCCACTAGCCCAAAGAGCCATTAATGGGCTAATCACTTAAACCCACACTCATGTGACAATCATAGGCTATTTAGAAAATAGCTAGGTAAGCTGATCAGTCACTCTGTTCCCAAGAGACTACGCCAAGTCCTTTTTGCATATCTCCTAGTAACAGTGCTTGCATCCAATGCGAATGCTGCATCCTATGCAACCAATACTCAATTTTGTCGGTTATAGTGTCATTGACACTACATCTTATTAATTATCATAATCAGTATTCCCATAATCCTTATTAGAAGACCTTCATTCCTGGAGATCTCTATCTCCTAAGGTATCTACAGTTAAGACCCTTTTAGATCACTATCTACAAGATCTTAAACTTTTGAAGATAAGACTTTGAGATCACTATCTCTAAGTTTTATCATCTTTGAAGATATTATTATTACTGCAATCAAGTGTTTTATCTCCATAGCAGGATCAGTAACAGTTTACTACTCCCACTGCATGGCAGACATCTGGCTCTTGTACACATCTAGCATATACCCAGCTTCTCATAACTGATGCACAAGTGCAAGCAGTTCTAGCATTCACTTCCTCAACTCTTTGAGGTGTTATCCCTTTAGACAGGTCACTACCACATCTTAAGGGAAGGAAGCCTTTCTTGGAATTTTTCCAGAAAATGGAATAAGTCCAAGGTACTACTAATGTGACGGTCCCAATATCCTCTTCTCTTTGTTTCTGAACGACTTCAGAACTAAGATCTAAAAGGTATCCTTGAGATCATATCTCAAAGTATGGAACAACCAAATTTTGAACACTTATCATTTATTCTTATATCATTCTAAATAATTAGAATAATATCTGCATTAAGCACGATGAACACAATGACACTCCCACTAAGCTTCACATGGTTCATCAAGATTTTATCTGAAATCACAACATTTATAATTTCATCAAATCTTATGTTCCAACTACAAGAAACTTATTGGAGTCCAAAGATGGAGTTCTTCAGCTAGCACACCTTGCTTTCCTCAATCATGAAGCCCTGGGGCTACTTCATATGAATATCCTCAGAGAGGTATTCATAGAGGAATGCAATATTGACTCACAGCATGAAGATGTCATAGACAAGTTGTGTAGCTATAGTTAGCAATATTCTGATGGGTTAAAGCAAGGTTACTGGAGAGCAAGTCTTATCTCAAGCGATGCCTTCTCTTCGGTGTGTAGCTCATGGCTACGAACCGTGCTTTGAAGGTCTATACCTTCTCATCAGGTTCCCTCTTTCTCTTGAAGATCTATTTACACCTTAATGGGTCTGACCCATATAGGTGGATCCTCGAGGGTCCATATACAACACTTGTATATGAAGTCTACATTAGACTTCTATTGCTGACATCCATCTTTCCATGTCATGATCCTCAGGAGCTTCATCACATGAAGTCCGATCATTTTCAGATTTAACTGACACATGGAATCCATCCTCAAACTTATTTGAAGAGGTATTAATGTTTCATCTTTAATTATCTATTTTAGTTTCCGATTTCAGGAGCCTCATTATCTTTTCAAGATTAAATGAGTTCCCTTACTTCATTTTCATCTTGATTCTCAAGAGAGTCATCCTATAAGAATCATATTCTCAAAGATGAGATCTTTTAAGAATCTCAAGGTCGTAAAGTAGGTATCTAATACCATCCTTTATTTTCCTAATGAAGTAGCACTCTCTGGTGCTAGATTCCAGCTTACCAGCTTGGGACCTTATTAAGTGTATAATGTAGTCTCTATCACATATACCTGGAAACTAAGAGATAATTATGCTAAGATTAATCATTGATCAAATCATGTCACACATGATCAATTGCATCTCCCTACAACTCTATTGAGTTAAGGCTCATTAGGAGGGATGAGATAGAAATGATATTCACATCTCCATAAGGTATTTCCTTGAATTCATCTAATAGGTACAAGCTACCTTGATTAGATCAAATTCATTTCATCTTCCTTCAAACTCTGGTTCTAAACCAAAATTATGAAATATTTGAACATTTCAAAGTTTTCTAAGTGAAGAAAAGAAATTTCATATCACAAATAATCATTAATAGATATTACATATCCATAATGTTTATTCTGATATAGATGATTCACATACATCAATATGTATGAGATCTTGAATACCTTAACATCTTACACCATTCCAAAAGAAGGGTGTATTGGACATTTTACTTTGAATACAATATTCATAAGTATGCAAGTTTTGAAATTTTAGACATTCTAAAGTTTCATTTCTTACTTGTCCATTGATCTCATCAACAGACATATGTCCAAAACATTATGTCAGATCATTGTCAAATGATCTTTATCCTCTTATTGATCTTTAAAGGTTTAATTTTCAGTATTAGAAATCTTAATGAACCATTCATTAATTTTCTAATTTAGTGGAGTCCACTAGATGTAAGATTACTATCTGAAATATCTCCATCATAACTCTTTATGATAGGTCTATTCCATATTTCATGTTTATTCCCAACATTTAGAAATAAACAATGAGTGTATTCTAATATCTAGGTCATAGAGACATTCTCTAAGACTAAGGGCTCCCACTGAAAATATGAAGTCTATTCATCCGGTGGAAATTATTGCAACAATTGCATCAATTCCAACATGGATGACCATTAAACCTTAAGATCAAATTTCTAATATTCTAATACAGATGCAACCAATTGCAAGTGTCATTAGAAGATTGAGATACAATTATTAGACTTTATCTTATCAAATAAGTAAGTCAATTTCAATGATTATATGTAGTTTTTTCTGATGTACTATCCGATTCCTTTTCTAAGGTTTCTAGATAGATTTGATAGTCATACTATCAACACATTAATTTATTGCAGTATTGGCATTCATCCAACTCTTTAGATGTCATATGGAAGTCACAGAAGTACAGTCAAGTCTTTGACTATACCTCTTATGTGGGTCCAACCCATGCTTCCACTGCGCTCCCTTTGTCTATAAGCAACTATTGCTCAAGACCAAGGATCTCTTATCTTAAAATCAAAAATTTCAATATAAGAGTATTTCAACATTTATACAAGCTTCATTTAAGTTCATATAATATGAATATTATGAAGCTTCATGAATGACTAGAGTATAGATAGTAGAATGATGACATTCATCGTATCTACATCCATCTAGACTCTTAAAATATTGGTTCAGGTAGGTACTCAAACAATTTGAATACATCATTTCTTATAGAGCCACCGTTCTGCATGATGCAGAGAACCACATCATTCATGATTAAATGTCGAGAGTACATATGTATGCCAGAACATCTTCTTTGAATTTTATAAGGATTATTTGATAACTACGATCATTATCGACATGTCACTTTAAAAGTACATTCGATGAGATCAAGACTTATAGAGACATACAAACTCTAGGGTTTTAGTCCTATTGTCTTATTAATCATCATTCCTCATTATTATGAGGAAACTTGCACATTGCAACCACATACATTATGTGTCCAACTGCAAGTACAATATCTGGATCATGAGTCCAATCCATGATATTTTACTGGTTATTATTGAGTATAACATTGAGTGGGTTTAATGAAGAATTATCTGAAATAAGAAATTTGCATAAGGGTATATATATATTTATATATATATATACATGTTTTACTTTGAATTAGGAATTTTATATCAAAGTTGTCTTGCCATGTCAACAATGAAAGTTCATTCCCTTAATCACTTTCAATGTAAGAGATATACTTACCATTATATCTCAAGCAAGATCTGGGATCTCCTTCCTTATCTTTGTTGCATCCCAATAATATGAGAACCTACACCTCGGATAAAAAGAAGCGGGAACACATTCCGCCTTGCAAGTCCAACTTGCATCTCCCAATTCGTCTTTAATACCCGGGCCCACCACCCCTAAGGTGATGTTGACCCGTCATTAATTGAACCAACCGTCAATAGGAATACAACTCGTTATGCGCAATCCAATATCGCCCCAATAATATGAGGACCCGATATTGGGGTCACTACGCATACGTCCTTACTCTTTCGAGAAGCGACGAGCCCGATCCAAATGGATCATATGCAGGAGCTGTCACTTCGGACAGGCGTCTCCCACATATAATATCTGGCGACGAAACCCTTCGCCTTGACGGGAGACCATGGATGTCACTTATGTGATCCTCAATATCTTATTCAAATTAAATTAATTTCTATGAATCACATTCATATAATTAATTCTTCCAAGGGAATTATCAACTCTAATCATATTAGAGTATTTTTATTGGACATAATTAACTTAATCATATTAAATTAATTATCAATCCAATTCAATCAATCAAACTTGATTGTCTTACTTGAATATATATGGTATTATTCTCAAAGTGCGTATTAATTCGTATTTTAATAATTAGAAAAATACATCTTAATCCCTCGGACAGTATCCCGGCCCTACCCGCTGTCATGGCCAGTACTGGCGGGAGTGGGACGGACCGCATACGTTGCAACCCGCTACCCCAGCGATCCCCGACTAGACACCATATCCGCCTCGGGAAAGGATAATGCCTAATTGATTAATTTGTACTTGAGATGGTCATCGGTTCTTCAACCGAAATTATACCATATAGTAATCAAAACAATTTTTATTATACGGAAATTTGCTAGACAAATTCCCAATCTTATTCAAGCAAGGAGTTTGATGATTGTGTTTCCAATTATGATCTAGATCAAATCTAATCAATTAATTGGTTGAGGTCAAGTCAATTAAGGAAATAATCATATTCCAATATTTCTCAAATTTTTTCCATAATTATTTCATGAAATTAACAATTAATTTCACTAATTGATAATCACATGGTTGTTGATTAGGAAAGTAATTTCAACAGTGACCCCTACTTACTAAAATTAGCATATCTCAATCAATTTAAATCCAAATTAAGCAAAGTAAGTTTCCATAGTTTGATAACTTGATACAACAGAACCTATGTGATTTGCACGCATTTCGAGGCGTCTCTAAACAGTAATTAACTCCTTAATTACGTTAAGATTCGCACTTCCCGTAACAGTGAATACATGTTCATTAAAACAACCATATCTAGAGCAAACGAAATTCGATTTACGCAAACTAAAATCCTATGGTTTCCTTATTTAATGGGGAACAAAATCCAAGTAAATAATTCGTGCTTAAACATTTTAAACATGGTCGAAATTATTTACTAAACAGATCTGCGAAATCAAATGCGATAAAAAAACTTTCGCGACCATAACGAACCCAAGTCGTCCTCGGTTAGCGAATCATATTCGAAACCATCGACCTAAGGCTCTGATACCACTTGAAGGATATGGCTTGATCCTCAAGCGCATCACGAAAGCGTGTGCGTCATATCGAATACGACAAGGAGCGACTAGTCGGACTAGTTGCTTGATGCAGCGGAATTTAAAAAAATTTATACGACGAAACCACATGATCCAAGAACACTTCTTGAATCGTTTCGTCTAAACCACAAACAAGTAATAGGATTACCTCTTGAAGCGTGGTTGCGATCGAGTCTCTAAACGAAGAGACCTCCTGTCTCAAGTCCGATCCGACGGAGGAGACGCTTGCGAGCACGGGGATGAACCGCGTGTTTCTCGCAATCCATGTTGATGATCCAAGCGGCGGATCTCCTGATCTCGACACACGAGATCCGTCGTCTTCTTCACGAGCGAGGCGCACCGAAGGAGACGGAGATCCACGAGCAGATGATCGGGCAGCATAACGACGATGCTGCGGCGATGGAGAACCTCTCCATGGTATCCATGGTGGACGGCCATGAGAGGATAGAGAGGGCTGACGACTAGAGAGAAAGAGAGAGAGAGATGCTTCTCAAGCATTTGTGTAAAGAGAGAGCATGGGTATGCCTCTCTATTTATAGGTTTTGGGATCCATGGATCTCAATCCATGGGCCAACACAAATCCAATGGCTCTCATTGATTGTGTTTCTTTTAATGGCTAAGATTTGTGTTGGTAAAACCAACAACAATTAATTTAATTTAATTTAAATATATATTGATAAATCAACACAATTTAATCACAAAATTAAATCATCAATACATGGAGATAATGAAAGGAGAGAAAGCCTCCTTCCATGTGGAGAAGGGGGACGGCCTCCCTTTCCTAATGGGAGTGGTGGCCGTCCACCCTCCTCCATTAGGAAGGTGGCTATTTCATCTTTTATGTAATCTCCATTATTTGCAACAACTTATGTTGCAAATTATTCTACAAAAATAATTCACAATTATTTTGTAGACATTGCAATCTTGCCATTGAAAAATTTGTGAATCATATTCACAACCCAAAACAAAATGTAAATTACATTTTCAATTCAATGTCCAATGTGAATCCAATTCACATTAACATTTAATTAACAAATGTAAATTACAAATAGCTCTCTCTTATATATTATAAATCACATTTATAATATATATGACTAATATGGATATTGCTATCCACATTATTCATATCCATGATAATTAAATCACATTTAATCATCTTGGATATCTATTCTCTTGTTCTCAAATAACATGAATCATATTCACATTATTTACATCTTTGATAATCAAATCATATTTAATTATCTAAGACAACTCTCTTTATAATATGAATCGAATTCATATTAATCACGATAATTAAATCACATTTAATTATTCATTTCCTCAATGCTCGGATACATAAATCAACAATAGAATTATCCATGAACTCCTTCAAGGATAATGCGCTTTCTCCGCAGATACTTGGAGATAAGGACAGGGCGATTGTATTGTTCCACGTATAGTGACATGGATATTGAGATCATATCTCAAATCCAGATCGCGGGCCTCCCATAGATGCTTGATTAAATCAAGACCGCAAATCTAATCTTCTCATTGCATCTGAATCATATTCAGATCAATGTCCAATAATTGGACTAAGATAAGATTACTTATCTACTGAGAGGAGTCACTAAAATCCAGACCCGTTTCATCACTCCCTAGGAATGGAAGCGTCATGGTTATACAATCGTTTATGATCACATCACCCTCAGGTATTCCTAATACATGTACATCATGCATACTGGAAGACTCAGATTAAACCCGAAGTATTGGATCAACTTTATACTGTCTACTTAATGGTTTTTATCAGTAAGTTTCTCATTCGATCATTGGGAGTCGGTATTGATCATATACTTTCCAAAAGCATATATCATACCTAGGTCTTGATCATATACTTTCCAAAAGTATATATCAAACCAACAAATTCAGTCAAGCTTCCAAAGCGAGACGACCGTGCGCACGGAATTTGATTCTTCCCAATATCTCATGAGTGAGCTCATGTCTTCCGGTTCAGTAGGGAACCTGTATGATCCCTTTGAGAGATCGTATTACTCATATGCCCTTGTATGCACACCAGCGCGCTGGTGTATAGACCTTGATTAGGTCATCAACCTATTGGTCTGCCAAATGTACATACTCAGACATATAGTAACACATCTGTCTCTGGTCAGAGGATGTGTGCCTATATCATGACAGCATATGATATAGGACTTTGGTTATCTCGATCTCGTTAAGTCAACTCTTTGACCTAACTAATCTGACACCTCCAAATCTCTATTCTTATGCAGAGGACCTGCATCAAGAAGTCGGTCAGATATCAGCCTAACTGAGAAAAGGATTGCCATCTCCTACTCAGGCTGGAGATCATCTCTTAATAATCATTTAACGGTGCTTGATGAGTCATCAATCTAACTCATTAGATATTCATCTAAGCACCAACCTCTATGATTCAATAATTGAATCAACAGTTGTATGATCATTAAGATGGCCATGGTACATAACCCTAATTGCACTAAGGGACCTATTATGCAAACTATGTACTCTTTATTTCAGATTAAGGAGTGAATTGCAATAACATTTATTGCATAATGGCTCGTCGTGGGCTCGCATGTCCAACACCCTTTCTATTTTATTTGCTAACTTATGCTATGCAGCCAAGAACTTGCAAGCTCCCTAAGCCCCCGGCCGCACACTCGTCGGCAGTTCGCGAGCAAGACATAGATGCCATGAAGAATCTGTTTGATCACTCAAGCCAACATCTAAAGGACTCAGACTTCTTTTTGTTGTCATTATCCTAGTTAGTCCCCCCTCCCACCTATTGTAGTCATTGGTTGTATTAAATGTCAAGATCATTCATGATTTTATTGCATTTTGCTATGTTTTTTTAGTTGCTCCTATCGTTAGAACTTGGGCTAGGGAAGAACTTTGGTGTGTTTTTTGGTTGCCACTTTTAGATGGAATGAGTGTTGATCGTTTATCTAAAAAAACTTAGGCATTCTAGCGTTCCTCAATATGTCTTGCCTAACTTTTTAAATAATTATTAATTTAATCCTAATAACATAAAATGTTTTTATTAGTTGTGCTCCTCTGAGATATTGCAATGTCAATTATACCCCTCTCTTTTTGGGAATATCAATTATGCCCCTGACTTCTTGCCGTTTTATCACTTGTACCCCTCCGGTACCTTGGCTGTTAATGAGTTAAACTTAAACATGGTTTTTTCAAACCATGGTTTGGATAGGAGGGGTAAAATTGGAAATCCTCATCTTCTTGCTCATGTTCTCAAAACGATCAACCCAAAAATTGACGATCAACCAATGACGATCAACCGCCCCGTGTTGCTCCTCCTCCACCCCCGTCCTATGTCACTTCTCCAAGTTCATCGTCATTGGTGGTTGGAGAGAGGACAAAGATCGTCCACGATTGTGATCCTTGCTGCAAGCAGAGTCTCTTGATCCAAGGATGGGGAGGAGGAGCGGGCAGGCTGGGGCGGAGGAAGGATGGGGCGGAGGAGGGGGCATGCTGGGGGTGGAGGAGAGGACATGGCTGAGGAGGGGGGAGGCCGGGGTGGAGGAAGGAGGGGGAGGAGGGGGTAGGCTAGGGGCGGAGGAGGAGGGAGGTTGGGGGCGGAGGAGGTCGTCGGCCTGGGAGGAGGATGAGGGGCGGAGGAGAGGACATGATTGAGAATGAGGGACGTTGGGGCGGAGGAAGGATGGGGCGGAGGAGGAGGGAGGTTGGGGGCAGAGGAGAGGGTAGGACGGAGGAGGAGAGAGGCTAGGGGCAGAGGAGGTCATCGGCCTAGGAGGAGGATGAGGGGAGGAAGGAGGTCGTCGAGGGAGGAGTTGCGGGTGGAGGGCGACCAGCCGGGGGTGGGGGAGGAGTTCCGAGCAGAGAGGGAGGAGGAGGAGGAGGAGGTTGGGGGGGAGGAAGATGATGGGGGAAGAGGAAGAAGAAGAAGAGGATGAGGAAGAGGGTAAAAAAACCATTGAACCCTTTTTTACATTAATTTAGCTTATGTTCTCAAAGTTAACGTCTCTTTGCATTGTGGGTAGACGACAACTAATCCAAGGGACACACGTGATAAAATGGTATGAAGTCGGGGGTAAACTGATATTCCCAAAAAGGGATGGGTATAACTGATATTGTAATATCTCGGAGGAGCCCAACTGATAAAAGCCCTAAAATAAATATATGTGGAAATCAAAAAATTAAAATTTTATGCATAAATTAGCACCCAAGGTACCGACTTGGGGTAGCAGAAAAACCTGATTTGGGAGAGAACTTTTACACTTGAATCCAACCATTTTGCATCTCTATCCTGGTCAAAAAAAATATTATTATAACTAAGCCTCCCATTTAGACTATTAAAGAAAAGTATATTTCAATGTATTCTGTCACTTGATACATTGATTTTCATAATCCTAATGAAAAATTAGCTATTTCTTTATTTTACAATTGCGATAACTAAAATTAACATTTTGACTTTAGATTTATACATGTTAGTGCCCATCACAGGGATGTAATTGAGTACATATATACCCTCATTTTGACGATATGAATAGGTAAATCTTATTTTGACCAATACAAATAAAAAAAATAGGGATTTGAATTATTTTTGCGGATACGGATAATTTCCGATACGGAAACAGATATAAGTATTAGTTTCATGTTCATTTATGCGTATTATCTTATGCCATAAGAATGAGATCGGATCCTAATCATTTTTAAAGGTACCGATAAATATGGATATCCTTTCATTTTTTAGATAAGGATGTGGATCTAAGTGTTAGTTGTAGGTTTCTTTATGCGTGTTATCCCCTATCATAACAATGGGGATGGATAATTTATATCCGCCATACCATAACAATAAGATGATATGTATACGTTTTCTATCATATCAATTTTTAAATGGATACGAGTATGTACTTTTATCCCAAAAATGTGGATACATACAAGGAAATCAGTTTTATTTTTTCAGATACATACGTGAATATGAATATCTTTTTTATCTTTTTAGAATATATACACAAATATTGAAAATCATAAACCCGATACCTATATTAATTTTCTTCATGCATTATGTGTAATTATGGAATTATATTATGTGATAAAAAATTATTATCCTAGAAAATGATAAATATATTCATATTTATATTCGCAAAAAATGAAACATTTTTGTTATCCGTATGCATCTCCATGTGATGGTAAAATTAAATTGAGAAGATAACTTAATTTCACGTGTCGTGATCTTGTTCATTAGATTATGAAAATCAACGTGTCAAGCAAAGGATACATTGAAATATAAGACCATTTAATAGTATAGATGAGAGACTTAGTTATAAGGATAATTTTTTATTATGATAGAGATGCAAAATAGTTGGACACTAGTGAAAAAGCTCCCTTCTAAACCTATGAGTTTTCATACATATTTATTTATTTAGGATTAAGTTATCGATTATTTGAAAAATGTCCTTCATTCGACATCCGCCATTAATTTAAGTAAAGAAAAGTGATGTTGCTGTAGATATTATTGGTTAATATATATATTTAACAACAAATAATATAAACAATATAACTACTGTAAACCCATTTCGTTGGTGTGAGACTACAAGACTAATGATCAAATTAAGAAACTAAAGAAATAACGTGTTTATTAGCAGAACAAAGAACAAAATAATGCTTAATTAAGGAAGTTAGAGCTCTTAAGTACATTCATCTCTTGGAGATGTTTTGATTTTGTAAAGAAGTTCTACAGAGGCAATAGTGGCCAGCCAACTACGGTCGTCGGCACGGGGCGCCAGAAGTCATCTTGCACGAGGGCCCTGACACGCTCCCGCCCTTGAGCATCGGGAGGAGCAGGCCATCGAGATCGGGCCAGCTCCAACCACCCTCCTCCTCTCGCAGATGCCTCCCCTCTATGACGCTAAGCTGGACGAGCACCAGAACCACCACGACCGCGAGGATCGCCAGCCTCCGACAACCGCAAGCATCCATTCCAGTTAAGAAGATGAGTAGATGTGTTCTTGTCTGTGTACTATCTGTATGTATGCGTGTTTTTATATATAGATCGATGTGGTGTTTAATTGGACAGAATCAAATGTTTGAATTTGAAGAAAAAAAGACGCGGCCGACGTATGAAACAAGAAGTCAAACTGTTTGATTAGGAAAACGTCGTATTCCTCGGTAGGAGACATGAGATTTCGACCCTTTTGGACTCTAGTTTTAATAAGGTTTTTGAAATCGAATGTGAACTTAACCGGAAATCTTAACAAAAACATTGGATCGGGTCAGATTATGGAATCAAATCGGTTTAGTTTCTAAAATTGGATTAAACCAAATCGATAAGTAAAAATGATTGAATCGGGTAATTAAACCGAAATGGATTACACCCTCAAATACTTGAAATAAATATAAAATAAACAAACAATTAAAATATCTTACTTTATACATAAACTATTTTCTTGAATATGCAACAATAAATGATATTCATATAGATATAAATAATATTTTAACTAGAGGAAAGGGAGCCTACTTCATGAAGTATGTAACTTTACCTTCTTCAAGTTCATTTTTAACAAATTTTTTTATTTTTTTTTGAAAAATACCATCATGCATTTTCATAATTATATCCTCCTAATATGTCATTCAAATTTCGTCAGAAACAGAGACTTGTATGCCCTCCATACAGAACAGGTCGATTATAACAATTCTAAGACCGTTAAATTTACATGTTCTGGATGAAGGACATAGAAGTCCATTTTCCGACGAAATTGGAATGACATATTAGGAATATGGTTGTGAAAATCCATGGTGGTATTCCAAAAAAATAAAAAAAATATCAAAAATGAGCATGAAGTATGTGAGGTTACCTACTTTATGAAGTAGGCTCCCTTTCCTCTTTGAACTAAATATTCTGCATAATAATAACTTAATTATATTTATTATCCAACCTTTTTAAATAGTTCAGTTGGAGTAATTTGTTAGTACTTTGTGATGGGCATGAGATTATGAGTTCAATACTCATCACATCTATTATTATTTCAATATAAAAATTTGAATTGCAGTCGAGTGATTCAATTTTGATTAAATCGGATTGTAAATAATCGATCGTACAGAGAGTTGAACTAAAATTGTACCAATTTAACCCCAACCATAAAAATCGATTAACCGGATTATATTAATTTCTTCTGTTGTTCGTTGTTAAATTTGCGACGATTATTCATAATCTGAAAAGAAGTGCAGTGGGTGACTTAGACTTTGAAAAAAGAGAGCAAAGTGAAAATTTTGGTGCTTCGGAAAAGTTTAGATGTTGAAATTACACTTTAAAAATAAGAACAAAAAAATCAAAGAATTTCGGTACTCTTAATTAGCATTTTCGGTTTCTTTTTTTTTGGTATGAAATCATCCAAACATGGATATTAGGGTTAATAGAAATCATGACATATTAAAACGAAACTGTTGGGGATAGGTAACAAGCTGCACCGTCAATCCCTTTTGGATGGCAAATCCAATTCTTCGGAACACAACATCCATAGACTTGGGAACCATAACATTGCTATGCATAATTTTCTGGACCCTCTTAAGGAACTCTACAGCTTCAGACACCAACTCAAATGTATCAAACCCGAAAGGGATGAAGACATGTTGATTGTCAATACAAGCCTTCTCATGTTTAGCAACTTTGGCTGAGGCAACTTTCTATGCAGCATATCCCGCACCAACTAACGGAGACACTCCAGTTAAATGAACACATGCATGTTTTCCTCCAGCCCAACCAAAAATTAAAACATCCGCTGGTCTGAGTGTGGATCTCCACTCGTGTGGATCAGACAAAACAATCACAGGTGCTTCTTTCTTTGACACAATCCCAGCCTTCTTGAGAACATCATAGAGGACATCTCTGACAAGATCATGTATATATTTAAAATCTGGGAGTTCACGACAATGAATGGCATGCTCCCCAAAGGAGTCTAGGCAAGATTTGTGGCATACTGGGCATGCCTCATCTGCTGGGAATAGAGAAATCATAAGGCGATATCTGAGAATAGTACGATACTCAATAGGAGACATATGCATTCCAAGACCATCAATAGGAATAGCTAGAAGAAAATCTTGAGCATGGTCAGATTGCAAGCATCGAAAAATTGCCTTTTGTCTAATCGTCATGTCAAATTTAACCTCAATTTCTTTGACAATTTTGCTAAAAACGGAACTCGCCAAAGCATTCTAGGCTTTAGAGGGACGGTATCCTTGTTAGCAAAACATGCAAAGGAAGCTCACCGTGGGTTACACTCCACTGCAGACAATTTATTTTAGTTTATTCAATTTAGTTGTCTTAGCATGCATCCGGTTCTGCTAATCGAACTGAACATGTTTAATGCTCAACTAGAATTTGTTCGGTAAATGAAAAAAAATCCTCCGACTTAACCTAGGATTTCAAATTCCTCGACTTTATAAACCGAAGATTAATGTAAGACTTGTTTGTTTTGACAAGTTTCCTTTAGTCAAATTACGAACAAAATTCTGTTGGGAATCACTGAACTCAATCGTTTGTTTTCTTATAAAAATCGTACTTGAACATATGTTAGCAAATTCATGTCTTATCGAACCCGAACTTTAAAACTTTCTTACATGTAGATTAGGGCCATACAAAATCACTCAAAAACCTAGGGGGATTTGCATAATATTTAGGAAACTTTATAAATAAATCCATTAGCTTTGGTTTTAAAAAATAAATTTAAATTAGTTGTGTTTGGTTATTCACTACAACAAAATAGATTTATAGTGGTTTTTAAAAAAAATCCATCACTATGAAGTCTGTTGTTGCCAAATTATTTTTTATGTTTTAGATAAACAACAAATGTAACATCTCAAAGACGGTCTTACAATTAATAATCATAAAGTATATTATAAGAAGTGGTGATTGCTGCTAGGCAATTTAGATTTAAGCATTTTGGATTGTGGTCAAAGGTTTCTTGGATCAAGCAATAAGTATTATGGGCCAGTAATCCTCAATAACTGATCAAGGTATTAAAATGAATATCATGTCTGTTGCGTGGCATTAGCGTTGGTTTATATAGCAGCGCTTATCCATGAATAATTTTCATAATTTTAGCTAATCGACATTACTTTTTTTTAGTTCAACACTTAGCCAATAAGTCTCACCATGCGATATTATTTCATTTACAGGTTGTGTGCGTACGCTAACACGATGCACTCACTCATTTTATTTTCATAGGGAGCTAGATCAATTTCTTTATATATAGATAATAAACATATAATACTCGATATTCTATTCAATATCATTATTTCCTATGCAAGTCTATCATTTTTCAATTTCAAGTTTCCATTTCAAAATATCAATTTGGGCCAGTACACCAGATTGACCGATCAACTGTTGAGCGGTCAATTTTTCACACTAATCGATCACATATGAACAATAGTCAAGATGCTCCTGGAAATGAGGAAAGCACGATACGATCGATAACTTTTTTAGAAACATTATGCATTTGGCGAGAAAGAACTAAAATTGGCTCTAGGGGTCTGCAATCACACAAGTACGAGAAATCGTACGAAACCAACAACAAAAGAGGGATGACATTGTTACATGCGAGGAAGTTTCTCACTCGAAAACGATGGTTCTGGCGTGTCTTACGTAATGATAGTACTCACATGGTAATGACATCGACTCACTCTCCATGATGACAACCTACGTAATGATAGTACGCACTTGACAATGCCTTGACTCACTCTCCACGATAATGACCTCGGATCGTTGATTGCAGGATTTTCCTGGTCATGGCACTCTGATGAATACTCATTCATCACTCTTTATTCTTATATTTTAGCTACAAAAACCTTTGCAAATGCATGTAGATATGTGTAAATAGAAATAATTACCAAAAGCATGCATTGTGTAAAAACCTATAATTAGCATGTTTTGTGCAAAAATAAAAGAATAAAGATTAAAAAGAAAAAGAGAGAAATATTTAGAATAAATATTGAGCAACCTAATCCAAGGGAGGGCTCAACATGGGCCTGACCGCATAAAAGCCAAAGTAGAGGGAGATAGGGGCTCATGTATGTACATATTTATGTAAATAAATAAAAATATTTTCCTCACCAAAAATAGGCTTGTAAATATGTGTCTATATGTATAAGTATAAAAACAAAAGAAAAAGATAAAAATCAAAAAGAACAAAAACACCCCTTTCATCATGTATATGAACCACTCTTCTACATTTAATTAACCTTGTAAATAAATAAAATTAATTCCCAAAATTTTTGTAAGTATTTTATATTATATAGTGTAAATAAATAAAATAAAAACAATTAAAACTAAAACAAAATAAAAATAACAAAATTAAAAACACAAAAATATATTGTAAATATACCATGTATATAAATGTATATATGTATTAATTTTACCTATGTATATAAATAATTAAAATAAAATAAAAATACTTTTTTATTCCTTATTTTATAATGAAAATAAATAAAATATAAAATAGGAATAAAATTGCACAAAAATAATAATTAAAAAAATCAAAAATTAAAAAAACTATATAGTGTACATATACCTATGTATTATATATTATGTATATACCTTATTTTTATTTCGAAAAAATTATTAAAAATCACTAAAAAATAGAAAAACATAAAATAAAAATATTTCATGTTTTAAGTTTTTGCTAATTCGGCCATCTGCCACATGTTATTTCACTTCCAAATAATATCCACGTGGCCTGTTCCTATTGGGTCCTGGGAGTGTTGACCGCCCGGTCAACTCCCCCCCAGGATCACCCCGTCTCGGATCTGGGTGACGAACCCGATTTCTCCCTTTTCTACCCGCTTGATCCGACACCCATTTCACCAAACCCCGGGTCTGACTTCTTCGCGATACGCCCGAGACCCTCGCCGGAGCCACCGCATCGAGATCCGCGCTCCTGATTTCCCTACCCGCACGATTCTTTCCGGATCACCCCCACGTATAAAGCCGAGCTACGCCACCCTATTTCCCGATCTTTGGTCATTCGCATCCACCCTTGTGAGCTCCAACATACTCGTGAGAGTGACAGCTCGCGTTTGGCGCTGTTGAAGCGAGGAGAGGAGGCGTGTCCACTGTTCCGGCGAGCTACACCGCCGCTGCTCCGCCACCAGCAGGAGTACCGAGCCTCGGAGGGAGACGCTCCTCGAGGCGAAGACCAGGAGCTTCCTTAGCTCCTCCCTAGTCTCTTCGTCCACCCAGGTAACCTTGTAGGCCGTTAGTTTTCTCTGATTTTCATTTACGCCCAATTCGTGCCGACGCCATCTCTAGTTGATTCCGACCACTCTGTCACTCCGTTCGACCATCGGAATCGACCATCACATCTGCCTCCTTACGACGCACCTTCTTCACCCCTCCATCCAACCCAGCTCGCACAGGAGCTGGGAGTCGAGCTCCTCCGTCTACCCCCTTCGCCGGAGCTCGCCATTTCGATCCACCGTTCATCGTCACCTCGCCTAACCGGGTCGAGGCAGTTTGCCCTCGACCCGCGAGTCTCCTGGGTTGTTTTGCAGGTTGAAGGAAGGCCATCTGAGGCCTTTCGACATCGAGCCAGGAGCTCCGCCTCCGCCGACCTCGCCGGGGCTCTACAGAGCTCGACTGGGTCATCGGAGGATACCATCAGCTGCGTATCGCCACGCCGGAGCTTCTCCGATCCTCAGGCGCAGCAGGGGAGGCTCGGAGGGAGCGTACTGGGCCGGCGAAGTTCGCCGGCCGCCTGTTCTTCGAAGACCTCCAGCGACCGTCAGATCAGCCTCAGAGCTCCAGACCGTATCCTGGCCGTTCGTTCGTGGAGCTGCAGATAGCGTCAGATCAGAGGAGGTCTGATCCCAGCCGTCAGATCTACACGTGGCTCGGCCCAGACCGTTGGATTAGCCCGAGAACCTCAGCGCGGGAGTGCCGCCCGATCCAGACCATCCGATCCAACACGTGGCAACCATCCAGCGGTTCACCTTAATAAAGGGTAATTTACCCTTAGGCCCTCTTAGTTATTTTATTTCGTTTTTAGTCTTGTAAATATTTAGCGTAGTTGTTTAAGTTTTGGTACATTTGCATAGAGACCCTGGTACTTGCTTTTATTTGCATTTATGCCCCTGTGCGTTGTATGACACGTGCGTCGTTACGTGTTTCTCTGGCTTATTTGCATATCATACCCCTGTAGTTCTGGTTGTTAACAGTTGAATGAAACTTTTAGTTTATTTGCATTTATACCCCTGTGCGTGATATATTTCAACATGTGCGTGATATTTTGGGTATTTTGCGAATAGGGCCCTGGACTTTTGGTACCTGTTACCAATAAGTCCTCGGGACTTATTTTCATTGCATTTGGGTCCCTGAGTGCCCCAGGCACGCGCGTGGCACGTGTTTTGCTGGGTTAATTGCACCAGACCCCCCAGACTCTTGGGTATTTGCACTTTGGTCCCTGTGCACAGTGCCCTTTCTTTATTTTTGAATAAAATAGCAATTACCTCCAAATCCAACGAAAATTGGACACATGGCTCCTGCCATGGTGTAAAATTTTCCAGGATTTTTTAGGACATTTTTTATTTCATTTGATATTTTTAAAAATTCAAAAACACTTAATTTTTCTACTGTCTAACTTTGAAAACCCCAAAAAAATATTAAAACTCATTCAAAAACTTCACAAAAATTGTCTACTGTCTATTTTGTTGTGTTTGATTTTCTAGCCAATTTTGGCTATTTTTCATTACTGAAAACCACTGAAAATTGAAAAACACCTAAAAACTTATAAAAATTCTAATAATTAAACCAAAAACCCAAAAATAATAAAATAGGTGCCTAAATTTTCCTTGATTTATACTCTTTACAAGAAAATTACCTCCCGGCTAATTTAGGGCTTTTAGATATTTTATCTAGGCCTTTTTAGCTCGACTGGACAGTACCTTTGATTTCAGCTACTGTTTGATTTTTAGAAAATTTAATAAACATCAGAAAATTCTCAAAAATTCAACAAAAACATTAAAAAATATAAAACACATAAAAATATTTTTGTTTGAATTTTTGGTTGATTTTTATTGCATTTAATAAATTGTTGAAGTGTGTGTTTATTTGTTTTTCTTATTGTATTAATTAACTAAAAAATCCAAAAAAAATATAAAATAATTAAAAACCACCAAAAATAGTTATTTCTTTTGTTTTATTTCCCTTTTTGACTACTTCGTAGGCCGAGAGGCCAACCCGTGCTCCTTGAGTTCGACCCCGGTCGCTATACCAGGTTAATCAAATAGCAGGACTGCTATCGCGTTTTTGATTGATTTTGTCTATTATTAGTGGTTCATTTTTCTTGATTGGCACGTCTGAGTGACCGAGGTCGCAACGACCATCTTAGATACACCTGATTACCTTAGTCTCTCGGATTTTCGTGCCATCAGAATGGCGCCGTTGCCGGGGAGCACGGCTTAGTAGTTTTGTTTTTATTTTCGTTTTTGTTTTCACGGCTCTTTCAGAGCTTGCGGCTTTTTCGCGGCTTTTGTTGATATTTTCTTTTATTTTATTTTTGTTTTTGTTTTCTTTTCTTTTGTGTTTATTTTTGTTTTATTTTGTGTGTTTATTCTATTTTGCATTTTTGCATATATACCCTTATTTTTATTTCCATTTATTTTTCTTATCATTATCTGATTATTTCGGTCTGACCACTTGTCTCTGTTTCTTGCGAGGGCCCGAGGACCGCGGAGACGACTTTCGAGGAGCCGACGCAACCGCAGGACTTGGAGGCGGCTCTTTTCTTTACGGAGCCGCAGGAGAGAGAGAGAGAGAGAGTTGAGTGGGTGAGGTTAGATTAGGTTTTCTTTCATTATTATTGTAATAATACAGGTACTCTCAGAGACTGGATACTTTGGACTCTTGGACTTAGCGGGTCTGTTTCGCCGAGCACCGGTGTGCTCGGGGGACCCTTAGAGTTTTTCGCGGCTTTTTACGCGGTTTTGTTTTCTTTTCATTTTTTCTGCCTTTTCCGGTGTTTACGCGGTTTTTCATCGAGCCTCTAGACTTAGGATTTTCTCTTGCTTGTGCCGTAATTAGTAGGGTCCCCACATTTAACTATTTGCCTGTTCCTATAGTGCGCTAATTGGACTCACTAATAATCAATTAATAAAAATAATCGACTCATCTCCTTCGTAGCCTACATGCCGCAGCTCACCCTGTAAAGCGCTTTCTCCTACCCCTGATTTGTCGGGCAGAGGAGGGGTGGGCCAAGACCGGACTCTTTGGCTTGGAGGTCGGTGACTGATTAGACGGTTCTACGTGTAGAAATTGCTCATCTAGGACTCGGTTTTTCCCGCTACATCATTTAGGTAGTTTATTTCCTGTCTTTAAATTCTGCACAGATCACTTGCATGTAGAGTGCTGGAGACAAGGTACGCATTTCTGACTCAGCATGCATCATTGATTTCATCGCGCATCGGCTTTTTCGTCTTCTCCCCCCTGTTTTGGACTTAATAACCAGGAGAACCAAAAAATTCGTTAGGCCTTTGTTTTCATTTGAAAAATATTAAAAAGAAAAATCATAAAATTGGGACTGGCTAAAACTATCGACCCTAAAAGACGCTCACCTTAAAAAATTTGTCTTGGGGAGAGCAACCCCCTCATTGTTTGGTTTGATTGCGCGAGAGAGTGACCCGCACCCTAGGTAGAGCCCTCCGGTGTTATTCCCGACTGATTACCGACTTTTCTATGCGGACCAGTCGGTTGGGGTAGCATCGGGTATCCTAACAGGTCACGTAAGCGCTCTGATATCTTGTGTGTTCACCTAATAAAAATTGACAAGATAATTTGACCGAGCTTTTACGGTCTTCAGCTCGCGTTGCGTTGGTGAACCGGGGGTTTGCATTCTGATCATAGTTTTACCAAATCTCATCCGCACTACTCGACTAGATCACGATGATGGGTAGACGCTCTCTTAGGCAGCCTCTGGCTGCACCGCTTTCGGGCACGTCTACCCAATCATCTAGGTTGGCCCGCGAGAGCCTAGACCAGTTCTCCGAGCCCGAGTACGATTCCGCCCTGTTTCCCCTCGACCCCCTTTCTTTCGGTTCTGAGAGATATGAGCCAGAGGAGAGATTAGCAGATTTGACAGCACCTGAGTATGGCTCATTTGATTTTGCAGCAGACGTCATGGCCGGTAGTTCAGAGGACCGCTCCAGGACTGAGCACATTGTAATGGACCAGGGAGCGATCAACTCCACCCTGATAGCCTCGTTAGAGACAGTGCAGCAGCAGCTGAGGGATCAGGGAGCGTTTATGATTGAGATGAGGAGAGAGTTGGAGCGACTCAGAGTAGAGAGAGATCAGAGCGAGCCTGAGGACGGACCTGATGCAGAGGCACGAGCCGCAGCAGCCGTAGCAGCAGCAGCAGGCGCCGCCGCAACGGCAGCCACCGCGGCAGGAGGACCACCGAGACCGATGCGGGAGTTGCACAACCCCGGATCTACACTGATGCATCATTGGGTGGTGGTGCATGCTATCGTGGGGGACTTCAAGTTCCCCCCGAACACCCTCCAGATGCTTCCCCGTTTTCACGGACTTGCCACCGAGGAGCCCCATCTCCACCTCCAGGAGTTCTTGATGATCTGCAGTACTGTCCATGACCGCCATGTGGACCAGGATACGATTCGGATGATTGCCTTCCCCTTTTCCCTAGCAGACAGAGCAGCCACCTGGCTGAAGCATTTGGGGAAGTTCGTCTACACCTGGGAGCAGCTCCACACCGAGTACTTGAACAAGTACTATCCACTCGGGCGGACGAATGCAGCGAGGGCCCTGATCAGCAACTTCTCCATGCTCCCCAACGAGCAATTCCATGAGGCATGGGAGAGGTTCCGAGAGCTCACAGACCGATGCCCGCACCATGATATCACGAAGCCGAACCTTGTGCAGAGCTTCTTCAGCGGGTTGACACCAGAGCTCCAGGGCCTGGTGAATGCTTCTTGTGGTGGGTTTTATTTCTCCAAGGATCACGACCAGGTCTGGGCCATCTTCGAGGAGATGGCCGAGAACTATATGGTGATGTCCCAGACCCGGTTGTACACTCAGGGGAGACCCCAGCAGCAGCCAGGACCCGTGCAGTACCAGAGGATAGCACGGGTCGATGCAGGTCCATCCAGCTCATCCGCAGTTGCAGCAGCACAGGCAGAGTCGTCCGCTACGGATATGGGTATCATCAGCGAGAAGTTGGACCGCATGGAGCTGATCGAGAAGAAGCAGTGCCAGGGCATCATTCAGATGGAGCAGATTCAGATGGAGCAGATGGCACAGACTCTGAGCGACATGAAGACCCAGCTCATGTGTCTCCAGGAGGCACAGACGGCTTCCCAGCCCTGTCTTCAGTCGCGAGGCGATACCGGCGGCAGCAGCAGCTCATCCCAGCGCTCCAGCTCCTTTCAGCAGCCTAGACAGGTTCACCTTGTACAGGCGGAGCCGTTCCAGCAGCAGCAGCCCTCTTACCAGTCCCCACCATCTCCAGACTTGCAGATGGTGGTATACCAGCCGGATCAGCCTCTGGCAGTACTCCCGCTAGCCCAGTTCGAGGCAGAGCCGTTGATGGATGTCAACGGGATTTGGTATGACCGCCCTCAGCCTGGGATCCGACGAGGCCATCCCGGATTCAGGTGGGGGAATGGAGGTACCCAGCCCCAGCAGCAGTCATCCGGTCAGGGAGGGCAGTATGGCCAGTAGAGAGATCACCAGCCACAGCAGCAGCCCCCAGCCCACCAGTCATACCAGCCATCGTCCTTCGTTCCTCGTCCCTATCAGCAGCAGGGACAGTCTTGGAGACGTGAGCAGCAGGCTCACCCACCACACCAGCAGCAGCATCCTTCCTCCTACCCCACTCAGCAGTTCCAGCAGCCTCATTACCAGAGAGGGTACCCGTCGGGCTCCCAGGAGAGCCCTGCCTTGGATGACATAGCCCGCCTCCTCACGGATCAGCAGGCTATGTTTCGACAGGAGATGGACGAGTTCCGCCAGGAGATGCGGGACCTGGTGAGAGGGAAGGCCGCCATCCCTGCACAGATAGAGCCGAATCCCAATAGCCTCAAGAGGAAATCTGAGCAGGTAGTTTCCACTGAGCATGCCACTCCTAGTGATCCATTTGATGATATATCTTCGGATCTATTTGATGCTGATTTTGTTACACTTAGGAGCGGTAGAGCACCAGCAGGCGGCGCCTCGTCTGAGCGACGACACGAGGACACACCAGGGCGCCAGATGAGGAGGAGGAGAGCGGTACTGATGTCGCGCATGATGAAGACGGTGGTACTGATGCCACCAAGGATGCTGATTCCACCGGCGGTACTGAGGCCACCACTTCACCAGTTCGAGGAGGTGGTGCTGATGCCACCAGAGTAGCCGAGCCAGCCCGCGAAACTGAGGTCGCGAGACGTCCAGTAGCAGAGCCAGCCCGAGGTGGTACTGAGGCCACCGGTGTTCGTTTTGACAGAGATGTTGTTTTTCCTTCTGTTGATGTATCTCAGAACATTGTTTTGAATAAAGGAAAAGGTTTAGTTTCTTCTGGTCCCACGGTGGTGATTGATGCATGTGCGGATCCGGCCGTCGAGCCGTCTAGGCCTTTTCCTAGTCCTTCATTTGAGAAGGACCCTGTGATCCCCTTCCCTAGAGCCCTTCAGATGGGGAAGGGGAAGAAAAAAGAAAAAGACCCAAAAAAGAGAGAGCAGGAGGAGTTCAGCCAGAGCATGATCGACAGATTTCACATATAGCTGACCCTCCAGGAGGCTTTGCAGCACATCCCCCTTCTTCAGCGATCTTTGAGAGACAGGGCCACAGTCAGGAGGAGGAGGAGGAACCACACTTCAGAGATTCATGTGCTGACGAAAGCCACGTGTTTCGCGATCCAGAACCGTCTGCCGGCCAAGAGGCCAGATTCAGGGGCCCCGTATGTCAGATGCCAGATTAGTGAGCAAAGGTTCGACCGGACTCTATTGGATAGCGGATCGTCGATCAACCTTCTTCCGGCAGCCCTTCTCGACCGCTTCGAGTTGGGGACTCTTAGACAGAGCAGGACAGTCCTTCAGTTTGCTGATCGATCTGTCAAGAGGCCGAAGGGGTTGTTGCGAGACGTTATCGTCACGATTCAGGGCCTGAAATTCCCCGTGGACTTCGTAGTGTTGGACATGGAGATCCCTGATTCAGTGGCCGATACCCCCATCATCCTTGGTCGTCCGTTCTTGGCCACAGCCAAGGCGGTGACTGATCATGATAGCGGGAAGGTATACTTTCGCGTCGAGGGCGAGAGTGTACAAATAGAGACGGTCGAGGACTACAGAGCCAGAGAGAGAGCACGCTCAGAGGCCAGCACAGATTCAGAGCAGCTGACAGACGCCGAGCCAGACATCCACCAGGATTGTGATTTTGTGATCACAGACGACGAGGCAGCATGGGCAGACCCTGCAGCACAGGCCATCCTCTCATTTTTAGACACAGCTGATGCCGAGATGATAGCAGAGGAGAGTCTGGAGAGCACAGCCCTGGTCCAGGATACCACAAAGGCAGCAGCGCCGGTTCTTGACCGCGACACAGTTTTCAGTGATGGTGGTGCTGATGCCACCTTGTTTGATACAGATCCCTCGGATTCAGAGTCTGATTGGGCAGATTGCGATGATCAGATGCCAGACCTGAGTCCACCTGAGCCTACAGATGAGGAGGAGGTAGATGCCGAGCAGATCAGAGACAGCACAGTTGAGCAGCCTTCTCCAGATCCAGTTTGTGAGAGTTCGCTTTCCTTCTCCCAGGCAGATTTGGCAGACTTAGCAGCATTGACACATCTTCTTCCGAGGCCAGATTTGCCAGCGCCCAGCTGTCCAGAGCTGAAGCCGCTCCCTACTTCGCTGAAGTATCGGTTCCTTGCGGGCGAGCCAGAGATGTACCCAGTCATCATCTCCGCCGATCTGACTGGAGAGCAGGAATCCCGTTTGATGGGGGTTCTTGAAAAGAACCGCAAGGCAATCGGATGGAGCGTAGCAGATCTCCATGGGATTAGTCCATCAGTGTGCTCCCACCATATCTATCTCGAGGAGGGGGCGAAGCCGTCACGTGAGTTCCAGCGACGACTGAACCCCAACCTGAGAGAGGTCGTGATGAAGGAAATATCAAAATGGTGGAGTGCAGATTTTATTTATCCCATTTCCGACCCCAAGTGGGTTAGCCCCTTGCATGTGGTGCCCAAGAAGACGGGCATCACGACTGTGATCAGTGAGTCGGGAGAGGAGATTGCTACACGAGTACCCACCTCTTGGAGGGTCTGTGTTGACTACAGGAGACTCAACCAGGCCACCAAGAAGGACCATTTCCCCCTGCCTTTTATTGACCAGATCATTGAGAGACTGGCAGGGAAGAGTCATTATTGCTTCCTGGATGGGTACTCGGGCTACAACCAGGTGGCCATCGCTCCTGAGGATCAGGAGAAGACCACCTTTACATGTCCCTTTGGTATATATGCCTTTCGACGCATGCCATTTGGGCTATGCAATGTCCCTGCGACTTTTCAGAGGTGCATGCTGTCGATCTTTTCGGACATGGTAGGGGAGTGTTTGGAGGTCTTCATGGACGATTTCTCGGTCTACGGCGACGGATTCGACTCCTGTCTTGACTACCTAGACCGAGTACTCCAGCAATGTATTGAGTTCCATTTGGTTCTATCTTGGGAGAAGAGTCACTTCATGGTGACTCAAGGGACGGTGCTTGGCCACATCATCTCCAACAGGGGCATGGAGGTTGATCCGGCCAAGGTTGATGTCATTAGAAAACTCGCACCGCCGTCCAATTTGAGGCAGCTTCGGTCATTCCTGGGGCACGTTGGATTTTATAGGAGATTTATTCAGGATTTTAGCAGGATTGCCCGGTCGTTGACTGACCTCTTGACGAAAGACACCGAGTTCCTTGTCGATGACAAGTGTCTTTCGTCCTTTGTGACTCTCCAGCAGTGTGTTATTGAGGCTCCTGTCCTCCAGCCGCCTGATTGGTCTCTCCCATTTGAGATCATGACGGACGCCTCCGATTTTGCCGTAGGGGCAGTGCTGGGACAGAGGAGGGATGGAGTTCCATTTGCTATCCACTACGCTAGCCGCACATTGGATTCCGCCCAACGGAATTACACGGTCACAGAGAAGGAGATGCTAGCCGTAGTGTTCGCCCTAGATAAGTTTCGATCTTATATCATTGGATCTAGAGTGACTTTGTACATAGATCACACCGCCATCAGGTACCTCATGGCAAAGAAGGATGCCAAGGCCAGACTCACTAGATGGATCCTTCTACTCCAGGAGTTCGACATTGAGATTAAGGATAAGCCTGGAGTCAAGAATGTGGTGGCGGATCATCTCTCCCGTTTAAAGCAGCCTGAGGAGTCTGAGCAGATTGACCCCATTCGAGATACCTTCCCAGATGAGGCGATCCTTGCTATCGCCTCACTCCCGTGGTATGCCGATATTGTGAACTTTCTCGTTGCTGGGAAAGTCCCACAAGATTGGCCCAGGCAGAGGCTTGAGACCTTCCTTGCGAAGGCCAAGTCCTACCACTGGGAGGATCCCATCCTTTACCACGAAGGAGGGGATAGCGTCTGGCGTCGGTGTATTCCTCAGGAGGAACACCATAGCGTCCTCACTTACTGCCACAAGCTTGAGGCAGGAGGACATCATTCTGGGAGGAGAACGGCACAGAAAGTGATCCAATCCGTCTTGTGGTGGCCTACCCTCTTCAAGGACTCAGACGAGTTCGTGAAGAGGTGTACTGACTGTCAGAGGATGGGCACTTGTGGACAGCATGATATGATGTCGATGCAGCCCATTCACTTCTGTGAGGTTTTTGACGCATGGGGCATCGATTTCATGGGTCCATTCCCTAAAAGTCAGGGATTTGAGTACATTCTGTTGGCCGTGGATTATGTTAGTCGTTGGGTTGAGGCTATCCCCGCCCGAGCCGCTGATGCGAGGACAGTTTGCAGATTTTTGAGGAAGCACATCATCACGCGGTTCGGGGTTCCACGAGTTTTGATTTCTGATGGGGGGTCTCATTTCATCAACGACCAGGTGAAGGCCCTTGCTAGCGAGTTCGGTATAGACCATCGTGTTTCTACACCTTACCATCCACAGACGAATGGTCTAGCCGAGGTGTCGAATAGGGAGATCAAGACTATATTGCAGAAAGTCGTCCGCCCTGACTGAAAGGATTGGTCACAGCTTTTGGACTCGGTCTTGTGGGCATATAGGACGTCTTTCAAGACACCATTGGGCACATCTCCCTTTCGCCTCGTTTATGGCAAGCCATGCCATTTACCTGTTGAGCTGAGGCACAAGTCACTTTGGGCTGTTACAGATATTCTTATGGATCCAGATGGTATGGGAGACCAGAGGAGGGCAGAGTTAGCAGCCCTGGAGGAGCTTAGAGATACAGCATTTTCAAACAGCCTACATTATAAGGAGAAAGTGAAGGAGTGGCATGATTCACACATTAGCCTAGTACGAGTTATGTCTTCTTCATCGCTCTTGACTCTGAGGACATCGTTCGAGCTAAGTATAGGGGGGTTGTGTATATATTTCATATATACTTTAGCCATAACTCGTACTTTGTGTGAGTGTGTTAATAAATAAAAATGGCTAAAAATCACAAAAAATTAAAAATTTTTCATGTACATAAACTTCTTTTATTTGCACATAAATAGCTAGTGTACAAAGTATTTTTGTAAAAATAATTTCAAAAATCTTTTGTGTAAAGCTTGTGTAAATATTTTCTTATCAAAATTATGTATATAGTACAAAATTTTTCCAAAATGTTTTGAAAATCAAAAGTTTGCAAAAATCTTGTGTAAATTTGTGTAAATATCTTTTTGCAAAACTTGCACTTCATGCATCATTCATTCATGATTTCAAAACATTTTTCAAAAATTTTGCATGTTTGGAAAATTTGTGTAAATAGCATCTTTTGTACATATGTATATAGTTTTTCTGGATGATAATTGACATTTAAACTAGCCTGAAATCAAATTGAGAAATGGAGCTTGATTAAGATCTTAATCCACCTAACTTCTAAGAGGAACCTTATAGGGCTTAGGTTTAAGGCTTTTCAGGTCCATGGTGACTTAATTCTTTGAGTCCGCTAGGCTATGATCACATGTCATCTCAATGAGCCTAAGTAGAGCACTTAACAACAACACATGACTCCTATAGACAATGGCTTTACTTGGACACCAGCACTATGCACCGAGCTCTCCACGGATGAGGTGGTGAGGAGGCAATCTTCCTTGACTTGGGGTAGCATATGAGGGTAGTACTTCTAGGCGGAACCTCTCTTCTTCTTTTAGTGAAGGAAGTGCGTCTCAACTTGGTCTGGTTGCCATGAGGTCTAACGACGGGAGTTGTGGGTTGCAATAAAGCTTCAAAAGAGGGATAGTCTACTGGCTTAAGAGGAAAAACTCCTTGTATATATGTTGCACATGTATATGTTGTACAGATGCACTTGAAAAAAAATGTGCAAAAAGAAAATAACTCCAAAAAAGTGGTGGGTCTGAGAGAAAATGATAATCCCACCGGAGTATGTATATAGAGTGCAATAAGCAAAGCTTGAGTATCATGATCCACCTGATGTAGCTTGCAGCAGGGAGACTTGGCTACACTGGTCAAGCTCCCAAGGGTACTTGGCTACACTGGCCTTGACCCATTCTCTTCTTCCTCCTCTTCTTGAGCCGGTTGAACTTGAACTTAGAAGGGAATACCCCGCTCCTCGAGGAAAGAGTGGCCAGATTGAGGTCATAGAGTTACCTTGTTGGGGAGGGTTGTCAAGTTGCCATTTCTGAGGTGGAGAGCTTAGACCTCACATTCACAGGACAAGAAAAGATTCATGGGCTTCAGGGTTTGTGATTGATGACTTGTTCTGATCTGGAGCATTGAGGAGTCTTGGTTATAGATTAGAGGAACTTAGAGGCTGTTGAGTTTTAGAGTTAAGTCCAAACAAGGTTCCGACACATTAATAATCCAAAGATCTGATCGAGCTTCATACCTTAATTTAATGAAGGCAAGTTTAATAATCAGCCTTGATCCATGTACATTCTCTTTTTCTTTTTCTTGATTTCTTTTTCACTTCTTTTTCAAATAAGTGTTTGCTAAGGGACTAGCAAAGTTAAGTATAGGGGGGTGATGAATACTCATTCATCACTCTTTATTCTTATATTTTAGCTACAAAAACCTTTGCAAATGCATGTAGATATGTGTAAATAGAAATAATTACCAAAAGCATGCATTGTGTAAAAACCTATAATTAGCATGTTTTTGTGCAAAAATAAAAGAATAAAGATTAAAAAGAAAAAGAGGGAAATATTTAGAATAAATATTGAGCAACCTAATCCAAGGGAGGGCTCAGCATGGGCCTGACCGCATAAAAGCTAAAGTAGAGGGAGATAGGGGCTCATGTATGTACATATTTATGTAAATAAATAAAAATATTTTCCTCACCAAAAATAGGCTTGTAAATATGTGTCTATATGTATAAGTATAAAAACAAAAGAAAAAGATAAAAATCAAAAAGAACAAAAACATCCCTTTCATCATGTATATGAACCACTCTTCTACATTTAATTAACCTTGTAAATAAATAAAATTAATTCCCAAAATTTTTGTAAGTATTTTATATTATATAGTGTAAATAAATAAAATAAAAACAATTAAAACTAAAACAAATAAAAATAACAAAATTAAAAACACAAAAATATATTGTAAATATACCATGTATATAAATGTATATATGTATTAATTTTACCTATGTATATAAATAATTAAAATAAAATAAAAATACTTTTTTATTCCTTATTTTATAATGAAAATAAATAAAATATAAAATAGGAATAAAATTGCACAAAAATAATAATTAAAAAAATCAAAAATTAAAAAAACTATATAGTGTACATATACCTATGTATTATATATTATGTATATACCTTATTTTTATTTCGAAAAAATTATTAAAAATCACTAAAAAATAGAAAAACATAAAATAAAAATATTTCATGTTTTAAGTTTTTGCTAATTCGGCCATCTGCCACCTGTTATTTCACTTCCAAATAATATCCACGTGGCCTGTTCCTATTGGGTCCTGGGAGTGTTGACCGCCCGGTCAACCCCCCCCCCCAGGACCACCCCGTCTTGGATCTGGGTGACGGACCCGATTTCTCCCTTTTCTACCCGCTTTATCCGACACCCATTTCACCAAACCCCGGGTCCGACTTCTTCGCGATACACCCGAGACCCTCTTCGGAGCCACCGCATCGAGATCCGCGCTCCTGATTTCCCTACCCGCGCG
The DNA here is from genome assembly GCA_037367405.1 of Ottelia alismoides. Lineage (NCBI taxonomy): Eukaryota > Viridiplantae > Streptophyta > Magnoliopsida > Alismatales > Hydrocharitaceae > Ottelia > Ottelia alismoides. Next base: position 689,134 of record JAZKJV010002482.1, on the reverse strand, counting down.
ATTCTTTCCGGATCACCCCCACGTATAAAGCCGAGCTCCGCCACCCTATTTCCTGATCTTTGGTCATTCGCATCCACCCCTGTGAGCTCCAGCATACTCGTGAGAGTGACAGCTCGCGTTTGGCGCTGTTGAAGCGAGGAGAGGAGGCGTGTCCACTGATCCAGCGAGCTACGCCGCCGCTGCTCCGCCACCAGCAGGAGTACCGAGCCTCGGAGGGAGACGCTCCTCGAGGCGAAGACCAGGAGCTTCCTTAGCTCCTCCCTAGTCTCTTCGTCCACCCAGGTAACCTTGTAGGCCGTTAGTTTTCTCTGATTTTCATTTACGCCCAATTCGTACCGATGCCATCTCTAGCTGATTCCGACCACTCTGTCACTCCGTTCGACCATCGGAATCGACCATCACATCCGCCTCCTTACGACGCACCTTCTTCACCCCTCCATCCAACCCAGCTCGCACAGGAGCTGGGAGTCGAGCTCCTCCGTCTACCCCCTTCGTCGGAGCTCGCCATTTCGATCCACCGTTCATCGTCACCTCGCCTAACCGGGTCGAGGCAGTTTGCCCTCGACCCGCGAGTCTCCTGGGTTGTTTTGCAGGTTGAAGGAAGGCCATCTGAGGCCTTTCGACATCGAGCCAGGAGCTCCGCCTCCGCCGACCTCGCCGGGGCTCTACAGAGCTCGGCTGGGTCATCGGAGGATACCATCAGCTGCGCATCGCCACGCCGGAGCTTCTCCGATCCTCAGGCGCAGCAGGGGAGGCTCGGAGCGAGCGTACTGGGCCGGCGAAGTTCGCCGGCCGCCTGTTCTTCGAAGACCTCCAGCGACCGTCAGATCAGCCTCAGAGCTCCAGACCGTATCCTGGCCGTTCGTTCGTGGAGCTGCAGATAGTGTCAGATCAGAGGAGGTCGGATCCCAGCCGTCAGATCTACACGTGGCTCGGCCCAGACCGTTGGATTAGCCCGAGAACCTCAGCGCGGGAGTGCCACCCGATCCAGACCATCCGATCCAACACGTGGCAACCATCCAGCGGTTCACCTTAATAAAGGGTAATTTACCCTTAGGCCCTCTTAGTTATTTTATTTCGTTTTTAGTCTTGTAAATATTTAGCGTAGTTGTTTAAGTTTTGGTACATTTGCATAGAGACCCTGGTACTTGCTTTTATTTGCATTTATGCCACTGTGCGTTGTATGACACGTGCGTCGTCACGTGTTTCTCTGGCTTATTTGCATATCATACCCCTGTAGTTCTGGTTGTTAACAGTTGAATGAAACTTTTAGTTTATTTGCATTTATACCCCTGTGCATGATATATTTCAACATGTGCGTGATATTTTGGGTATTTTGCGAATAGGGCCCTAGACTTTTGGTACCTGTTACCAATAAGTCCTCGGGACTTATTTTCATTGCATTTGGGTCCCTGAGTGTCCCAGGCACGCGCGTGGCGCGTGTTTTGCTGGGTTAATTGCACCAGACCCCCCAGACTCTTGGGTATTTGCACTTTGGTCCCTGTGCACAGTGCCCTTTCTTTATTTTTGAATAAAATAGCAAATTACCTCCAAATCCAACGAAAATTGGACACATGGCTCCTGCCATGGTGTAAAATTTTCGAGGATTTTTGAGGACATTTTTTATTTCATTTGATATTTTTAAAAATTCAAAAATACTTAATTTTGCTACTGTCTAACTTTAAAATCCCCAAAAAAATACTAAAACTCATTCAAAAATTTCACAAAAATTGTCTACTTTCTATTTTGTTGTGTTTGATTTTCTAGCCAATTTTGGCTATTTTTCATTACTGAAAACCACTAAAAATTGAAAAACACCTAAAAACTTATAAAAATTCTAATAATTAAACCGAAAACCCAAAAATAATAAAATAGGTGCCTAAATTTTCCTTGATTTATTCTCTTTACAAGAAAATTACCTCCCAGCTAATTTAGGGCTTTTAGATATTTTATCTAGGCCTTTCTAGCTCGGCTGGATAGTACCTTTGATTTCAGCTACTGTTTGATTTTTAGAAAATTAAATAAACATTAGAAAATTCTCAAAAATTCACCAAAAACACTATAAAATATAAAACACATAAAAATATTTTTGTTTGAATTTTTGGTTGATTTTTATTGCATTTAATAAATTGTTGAAGTGTGTGTTTATTTGTTTTTCTTATTGTATTAATTAACTAAAAAATCCAAAAAAATATAAAATAATTAAAAACCACCTAAAATAGTTGTTTCTTTTGTTTTATTTCCCTTTTTAACTACTTCGTAGGCCGAGAGGCCAACCCGTGCTCCTTGAGTTCGACCCTAGTCGCTATACCAGGTTAATCCAATAGCAGGACCGCTATCGCGTTTTTGATTGATTTTGTCTATTATTAGTGGTTCATTTTTCTTGATTGGCACGTCTGAGTGACCGAGGTCGCAACGACCATCTTAGATACACCTGATTACCTTAGTCTCTCGGATTTTCGTGCCATCACACTCCAGCAAGAATTCCGGTGAGTCTCCGACGACCGAGCAGAGCTCAAGCAAAGGTTAGCCACTTTGGTTACCCAACCACCTTTCTTTTGGGTTGTGTTTGAAGGAGATGGTTAGATCCTCAAGCGCGTCACGGAAGCGTGAGCGTCGTATCGAATACGACGAGGAGCGACTAGTCGCACTAGTTGCTCGATGCAGCGGAATTAAAAAAAATTATTACGACGAAACCACATGATCCAAGAACACTTCTCGGATCGTCTCGTCTAAACCACAAATAAGTAATAGGATTACCTCTTGAAGCGTGGTTGCGATCGAGTCTCTAAGCGAAGAAACCTCCTGTCTCAAGTCCGATCCGACGGAGGAGACGCTTGCGAGCGCGGGGATGAACCACGTGCTTCTCGCAATCCATGTTGATGATCCAAGCGGCGGATCTCCTGATCTCGACACACGAGATCCGACATCTTCTTCACGAGCGAGGCGCACCGAAGGAGACGGAGATCCACGAGCAGAAGAATGGGCAGCATAACGACGATGCCGCGGCGATGGAGAACCTCTCCATGGCATCCATGGTGGACGGCCATGAGAGGGAGAGAGAGAGTTGACGTCTCGAGAGAAGGAGAGAGAGATGCTTCTCAAGCATTTAGTGTAAAATAGAAAGCATGGTATGCTTCTCTATTTATAGGGTTTTTGGATCCATGGATCTCAATCCATATGACATATAAAATCAATGGATTAGATTGATTTATGTCAATCCAATGGTCAAGATTATTGTTGGTAAAAAACCAACAACTTGTGATTTAATTTTGATAAAAATATATTTGATAAATCAAATAAATATTAATACCAAATTAAATCAATCAAATAAGGAGAGTAAATACAAAGGAGATCAACCTTCCCCTTTAGAGGGCAATCTCATGGATTCCCATGAGATTGCACATCTCCTTGATTTTCTCTATACTTATTTTCCAACAACTATTTGTTGGGATTTTTATTCACCAAAATAATTCTCGATTAAATTTGGGAATATTGCAATCTTGACATTGGAATATTGTGAATCATATTCACAACCCAAAACAAAATGTAATTTACATTTTCAATTAATTAGACAATGTGTATCCAATACACATTAATAATTAATCTACTAATATAAATTATATTTAACTCTCTCTAATACATTATAAATCACATTTATAATATATTATGAATAATTGGATATTACTATCCACATTATTCTTATCCATAATAATTAAATCACATTTAATTATATTGGATAACTTATTCTCATGTGCTCAAATAATATGAATCACATTCATATTATCTACATCTTTAATAATCAAATCACATTTAATTATCTAAGATAACTCTCCTTATAATATGAATCAAATTCATATTATTCATGATAATTAAATCACATTTAATTATCCATTTTCTCAATGCTCGGATACATATATCAACAATAGAATTATCCATGAACTCTTTCAAGGATAATGCGCTTTCTCCACGAATACTTGGAGATAAGGACAGGGCGATTGTATTGTTCCACGTATAGTGACATGGATATTGAGATCATATCTCAAATCCAGATCTCGGGCCTCCCATAGATGCTTGATTAAATCAAGACCGCAAATCTAATCTTCTCATTGCATCTGAATCACATTCAGATCAATGTCCAACATTTGGACTAAGATCAGATTACTTCTCTACTGAGAGGAGTCACTAAAATCCAGACCTGTTTCATCACTCCCTAGGAATGGAAGCGTCATGGTTATACAATCGTTTATGATCACATCACCCTCAGGTATTCCCAATACCTGTACATCCTGCATACTGGAAGACTCAGATTAAACCCGAAGTATTAGATCAACTTTACACTGTCTACTTCATGGTTTTATCAGTAAGTTTCTCATTCGATCATTGGGAGTTAGTATCGATCATATACTTTCCAAAAGCATATATCATACCTAGGTCTTGATCATATACTTTCCACAAGTATATATCAAACCTACAAATTCAGTCAAGCTTCCAAAGCGAGACGACCATGCGCATGGAATTTGATTCTTCCCAATATCTCATGAGTGAGCTCATGTCTTCCGGTTCAGTAAGTGAACCTGTATGATCCCTTTGAGAGATCGTATTATTCATATGCCCTTATATGCACACCAGCGCGCCGGTGTATAGACCTTGATTAGGTCATCAACCTATTGGTATGCCAAATGTACATACTCAGACATATAGTAACACATCTGTCTCCGGTCAGAGGATGCGTGCCTATATCATGACAGCATATGATATAGGACTTTGGTTATCTCGATCTCGTTAAGTCAACTCTTTGACCTAACTCATCTGACACCTCCGAATCTCTATTCCTATGCAGAGGACTTGCATTAAGAGGTCGGTCAGATATCAGCCTAAATGAGAAAGGATTGTCATCTCCTACTCAGGCTGGAGATCATCTCTTAATAATCATTTGACGGTGCTTGATGAGTCCTCAATCTAACTCATTAGATATTCATCTAAGCACCAGCCTCTATGATTCAATAATTGAATCAACAGCTGTATGATCATTAAGATGGCCATGGCACATAACCCTAATTGTACTAAGGGACCTATAATGCAAATTATATACTCTTTATTTCAGATTAAGGAGTGAATTGCAATAACATTTATTGCATAATGGCTCGCCGTGGGCTCGCGTGTCCAACAATCTCCCACTAGCCCAAAGAGTCATTAATGGGCTAATCATTTAAACCCATACTCATGTGACAATCATGGGCTATTTAGAAAATAGCTAGGTAAGCTGATCAGTCACTCTGTTCCCAAGAGACTACGCCAAGTCCTTTTACGGCACTTGCATATCTCCTAGTAACAGTGCTTGCATCCAATGTGAATGTTGCATCCTATGCAACCAATACTCAATTTTGTCAGTTATAGTGTCATTGACACTACATCTTATTAATTATCATAACCAGTATTCCCATAATCCTTTTAGAATACCTTCATTCCTGGAGATCTCTATCTCCTAAGGTATCTGCAGTCAAGACCCTTATAGATCACTATCTACAAGATCTTAAACTTTTGAAGATAAGACTTTGAGATCACTATCTCTAAGTTTTATCATGTTTGAAGATATTATTATTACTGCAATCAAGTGTTTTATCTCCATAGCAGGATTAGTAACAGTTTACTACTCCCACTGCATGGCAGACATCTGGCTCTTGTACACATCTAGCATATACCCAGCTTCTCATAACTGATGCACAAGTGCATGCAGTTCTAGCATTCACTTCCTCAACTCTTTGAGGTGCTATCCCTTTAGACAGGTCACTACCACATCTTAAGGGAAGGAAGCCTTTCCTGGAATTTTCCAGAAAATGGAATAAGTCCAAGGTGTACTACTAATGTGACGGTCCCAATACCCTCTTCTTCTTTGCTTCTGAACAACTTCAGAATTAAGATTTAAGAGGTATCCTTGAGATCATATCTCAAAGTATGGAATAACCAAATTTTAAAACACTTATTATTTATTCTTATATCATTCTAAATGATTAGAATAATATCTACATTTAGCATGATGAACACAATGGCACTCCCACTAAGCTTTACATGGTTCATCAAGATTTTATCTGAAATCATAACATTTACAATTTCATCAAATCTTATGTTCCAAATACAAGAAGCTTATTTCAGTCCAAAGATGGAGTTCTTTGGCTTGCACACCTTGCTTTCCTCAACCATGAAGCCCTGGGGCTACTTCATATGAATATCCTCATAGAGGTATTCATAGAGGGATGCAATCTTGACTCACATCATGAAGATGTCATAGTCAAGTTGTGTAGCTATAGTTAGCAATATTCTGATGAGTTAAAGCAAGATCACTGGAGAGCAAGTCTCATCGTAAGCGATGTCTTCTCTTCGGTGTGTAGCTCATGGCTACGAACCGTGCTTTGAAGGACTCTACCTTCTCATCGGGTTCCCTCTTTCTCTTGAAGATCCATTTACATCTTAATGGGTCTGACCCATATAGGTGGATCCTCGAGGGTCCATATACAACACTTGTATATGAAGTCTACATTAGACTTTTATTGCTAACATCCATCTTTCCATGTCATGATCCTCAGGAGCTTCATCACATGAAGTCCGATCATTTTCAGATTTAACTGTCACATGGAATCCATCCTCAAACTTATTTGAAGAGGTATTAATGTTTCATCTTTAATTATCTATTTTAGTTTCCGATTTCAGGAGCCTCATTATCTTTTCAAGATTAAATGAGTTCCTTTACTTCATTTTCATCTTGATTCTCAAGAGAGTCATCTATAAGAATCATATTCTCAAAGATGTGATCTTTTAAGAATCTCAAGGTCATAAAGTAGGTATCTAATACCATACTTTATTTTCCTAATGAAGTAGCACTCTCTGGTGCTAGATTCCAGCTTACATGCATGGAACCTTATTAAGTATATAATGTAGTCTCTACTACATATATACCTTGGAAACTAAGAGATAATTATGCTAGGATTTATCATTGATTAAATCATGTCACACATGATCAATTGTATCTCCCTACAACTCTATTGAGTTCAGGTTCATTAGGAGGATTGAGATAGGAATGATATTCATATCTCCATAAGGTATTTCTTGAATACATCTAATAGGTACATGCTACCTTGGTTAGATCAAATTCATTTCATCTTCCTTCAAACTTTGGTTCTAAACCAAAATTGTGAAATCTTTGAACATTTCAAGGTTTTCTAAGTGAAGAGAAGAAATCTCATATCACAAATAATCATTAATAGATATCACACATCCATAATGTTTATTCTGATATAGATGATTCACATACATCAATATGTATGAGATCTTGAATACCTTGACATCTTTCACCATTCCAAGGAAGGGTGTATTGGACATTTCTACTTTTGAATACAATATTCACAAGTATGTAAGATTTGAATATCTAGACAATCTAAAGGTTCATCTCTTATCAGTCTATTGATCACATCAACAGAAAAATGTCCAAAACATGATGCCGGATCATTGTCAAATGATCTTTGTCCTCCTATTGATCTTTAAAGGTTTAATTTTCAGTATTAGAAATCTTAATGAACCATTCATCAATTTTTAATTTTGTGGAGTCTGCTAGATGTTAGATTACTATCTGAAATATATATCCATCATAACTCTTTATGATAGATAAATTTCAGAATTCATGTTTATATCCAACAAATAGAAATAAACAATGAGTGTATTCTAACATCTAGGTCATAGAGACATTCTCTAAGACTAAGGGCTCTCTCACTGAAATTAATAAGTCTATCAATCCAAAAGAGATTGTTGCAACAATTGCATCAAAATTCTCAAGGATAACTAAAGACCTTAAGATTAAATTTTCCAGTCTTCTAAAACATATGCAACCAATTGCAAGTGTCATTAGAAGATTGAGATACAATTATTAGACTTTATCTTATCAAATAAGTGAGTCAATTTCAATGATTATATGTAGATTATTCTGATGTACTATCTGATTCCTTCGCTAAAGATTCTAGATAGATTTGATAGTCATACTATCAACACATCAATTTATTGTAGTATTGGCATTTATCTAACTCTTTGGATGTCATATGGAAGTCATAGAAGTACAATCAACTTTTTGATTATACTTCTTACTTGGGTCCAACCCATGCTTCCACTGCGCTCCCTTTATCTATAAACAACCATTGCTTAAGACTAAGGACCTCTTATGTTAAATTAAAAAGAATTTAATGTAAGAGCATTTCGACATTTATACATGCTTCACCCAATTCATACAATATGAATATAATGAAGCTTCATGAATGACTAGAGTATAGACAGTAGAATGATGACACTCATCATCTACATCCATCTAAACTCTTAAAACATAGGTTCAGGTAGGTATTCAAATAATTTGAATACATCATCTCTTATAGAGCTACCATTCTACATGATGCAGAGAACCATGTCATTCATGATTAAATGTCAAGAGTACATATGTATGCCAGAAAATCTTTATTGATTTTATAAGGATTATTTGATAATTACGATCATCATCGACATGTCACTTCCAAAGTACATTCAATGAGATCAAGACTTATAGAGACATACAAACCCTAGGGTTTTAGTCCTATTGTCTTATTTAATTATCACTTCTCATTATTATGAGGAAACTTGCACATTGCAACCACATACATTATGTGTTCAATTGCAAGTACAATATCTGGATCAATGGTCCAATCCACGATATTCTACTGGTTATTATTGAGTATAACATTGAGTGGGTTTAATGAAGGATTATCTGAAATAAGAAATTAGCATAAGGGTATATATTTATATATATACATGTTTTACTTTGATTTAGGAATTTTTATATCAAAGTTGTCTTGCCATGTCAACAATGAAAGTCCATTCCCTTAATCACTTTCACTATAAGAGATATACTTACCATTATATCTCAAGCAAGATCTGGGATCTCCTTCCTTATCTTTGTTGCATCCCAATAATATGAGAACCTACAACTCGGATAAAAAGAAGCGGGAACACATTCCGCCTTGCAAGTCCAACTTGCATCTCCCAATTTGGTCTTTAACACCCAGGCCCACCACCCCTAAGGTGATGTTGACCCGTCATTAATTAAACCAACCGTCAACAGGAATACAACTCGATATGCGCAATCCAATATCGCCCCAATAATATGAGGACCCGATATTGGGGTCACTACGCATACGTCCTTACTCTTTCGAGATGCGACGAGCCCGATCATGGATCATATGCAGGAGCTGTCACTTCGGACAGGCGTCTCCCACATATAATATCTGGCGACGAAACCCTTCGCCTTGACGGGAGACCATGGATGTCACTTATGTGATCCTCCATCTCTTATTCAAATTTAATAAATTACTATGAATCACATTCATACAATTAATTCTTCCATGGGAATTATTAAATCTAATCATATTAGAGTATAATTGGACATAATCAATTCAATCATATTAAATTAATTATCAATCCAATTCAATTAATCAAACTTGATTGTTATGCTTGAATATATATGGTATTATTCTCAAAGTACGTATTAATCCATATTTTAATAATTAAGAAAATACAACTTAATCCCTCGGACATTATCCCGGCCCTACCCGCTGTCATGGCCAGTACCGGCGGGAGTGGGACGGACCGCATACATTGCAACCCGCTACCCCACCAATCCCCGACTAGACACCATATCCGCCTCGGGAAAGGATAATGCCAAATTGAATAATTTGTACTTGAGATGATCATCGGTTCTTCAACCGAAATTATACCATATAGTAATCAAAATATTTTTTATTATAAGGAAATTTACTATACAAATTCCCAATCCTATTCAAGCACGAAGTTTGATGATTGTGTTTCCAATTATGATCTAGATAAATCTAATCAATTAATTGGTTGAGGTCAAGTCAATTAAGGAAATATGTGATTATTCCAATATTTCTCAAATATTTTCCATAATTATTTCATGAAATTAACAATTAATTTCACAAATTGACAATCACATGGTTCTTGATTAGGAAAGTAATTTCAGCAGTGACCCCTACTTACTAAAATTAGCATATCTCAATCAATTTAAATCCAAATTAAGCAAAGTAAGTTTCCATAATTTGCTAACTTGATTTACAACAGAACCTATGTGATTTGCACGCATTTCGAGGCGTCTCTGAACAGTAATTAACTCCTTAATTACGTTAAGATTCGCAGTTCCCGTAACAGTGAATATATGTTCATTAAAACAACCATATCTAGAGCAAACGAAACCCGATTTATGCAAACTCAGATCATATAGTTTCCTTGTTTAATGGGGAACAAAATCCAAGTATTAAATTCGAATTTAAACATTTTAAACATGGCCGAAATTATTTACTAAACAGATCTGCAAAATCAAATGCGATAAAAACTTTCGCAACCATAACGAACCCAAGTCGTCCTCTGTTAGCGAATCATATTCGAAACCGTCAACCTGGCTCTGATACCACTTGAAGGATATGGTTAGATCCTCAAGCACATCACGGAAGCGTGAGCGTCGTATCGAATACGACGAGGAGCGACTAGTCGCACTAGTTGCTCGATGCAGCGGAATTAAAAAAAAATTATTACGACGAAACCACATGATCCAAGAACACTTCTCTGATCGTCTCGTCTAAACCACAAACAAGTAATAGGATTACCTCTTGAAGCGTGGTTGCGATCGAGTCTCTAAGCGAAGAGACCTCCTGTCTCAAGTCCGATCCGACGGAGGAGACGCTTGCGAGCGCGGGGATGAACCGCGTGCTTCTCGCAATCCATGTTGATGATCCAAGCGGCGGATTGATGAATACCCATTAATCACTCTTTATTCTTATATTTTAGCTACAAAAACCTATGCAAATGCATGTAGATATGTGTAAATAGGAAAAGTTAGCAAAAGCATGCATTTTTGTAAATCTAGATAATTAGCATGTTTTTGTGCAAAAATAAAAGAATAAAGATGAAAAAGAAAAAGAGGGAAATATTTAGAATAAATATTGAGCAACCTAACCCAAGGGAGGGCTCAGCATGGGCCTGACCGCATAAAAGCCAAGTAGAGGGAGATAGGGGCTCACATGTGTACATATTTTATGTAAATAAATAAATAATATTTTCCTCATCCAAAAATATGTTTGTATATATTTTGTATATATTTATACACTATTAAAAACAAAATAAAAATTTAAAAATCAAAAATGCAAAAACACCCCTTCACCTTGTACATAGATCATGTCTCTTTATCTATTTCACCTTGTAAATAAATCTATTTATTTTCAAAACTTTTTGTAAATATTCTATTGTATATATTGTAAATAAAATAAATAAAAAGAAAAGAAACAAAAATCAAATAAAAATTACAAAATTAAAATACAAAAATATATTGTATATATGCCTTGTATATAGTTGTATATGACTAATTATTTCCCCTATGTATATAAATAATAAAAATAAAACAAAAATAGCCTTTTATTCCTCATTTTATTCTATAAATAAATAAAATGTAAAATAGGAATAAAAATGTATAAAAATAACTAATTAAAAATCAAAAATCAAAAACCCTATATTGTATAAATACCTATGTATAGCTATACTATGTAAATACCTTATTTTTATTTCCAAAAATTAATTAAAAATCACAAAAAAATAGAAAAAAATAAAATAAAAATATTTTGTGTTTTAAGTTTTTGAAAATTCGGCCATTTAATGGCCCAAAAAAATCAAATAAGGATTTAAGGCTTGGCGGGCTCTGATTGGTCCACGGGGGATTGTTGACCCCCGGTCAACTCCCCCCCCCAGGACCACCAGAGCCGGGTCTGGTTCGCGGACCCGACTTCTTCCATTTATCCCCGCCAGCTCCGACCTCCATTTAGCCTAATCCATGGTCCTAATTACCCCCCAGGAATCCGGGAATCTCGCCCGACATCGTTCCTAGGGATCCGTGCTCAATCGAGCCGGACCCGAGCTCTTCTTCCCGGACCTGCACCCACATAAAAGCCGAGCTCCGCTGCACTCTCTTTCGATCTTTGGCTCCCCATTCTCACTCCCGTGATCTCCAGAGCAATCACCGAGGTGACAGCTCGCGATTGTACCTGTTGCAGCGAGGAGGAGGTGGCCGACCATCGATCCGGCTGCTTCGCGCCGCCGTGCTCCGCCACCCGACCGGAGCTCGAGCCTCAGGCCTTGACGCCCTTCGAGGCGACGACCAGGAGCTAGCCAAGCTCCAGCCCAGTCTTTCGCTCCACCCAGGTAGCCTTTTAGCTCGCCCATTTCGTTTAATTTGTAGTTTCGCCCAAATCGACTCTCCGACGTGTTCCTCTGATTCCGGCCATATCGCGTACTATCTCGATCATCGGAGCACACTATCACCTTCGCCACTCCCTCACGCACGTTCTTCGCCCATTCATCCAACCCAACTCGCCCCGGAGCTGGGAGTCGAGTTCCACCATCCTCCGCTCGCCGGAGCTCGTTCGCCCCGATCCCTTGTTCACCCTCACGCCGCTTCTTCGGGACGAGGCACTTTGCCCTCGACCCGTGAAGCTTTTGGTTCGCTTTGCAGGTCAAGAGGGAGCCATCTGAGGCCCCCTCACATTCAGGCCAAGAGCTCCGCGCCGCCGACCTCGCCGGAGCCCCTCCAGGGCTCGGCCGGGTCATCTGAGGTCTTCAGCAGCTGCGGGACTTCACCGCCGATCTTCTCCGATACTTGGAGGCAGCTGAGGAGGAGCCTAGCACGCACACGAGGCCGGCGAAGCTCGCCGGCTGAGTGTTCTTCCACCATCCTCCAGCACCGTCCGATGGCCCCTCCGCTCCAGTTTTGATCGTGTCCGTCCGTTCACCGAGGAGCAGCATCCATCCGATCATCCAGAGGAGCCATCCGGACCGTCAGATCAGAGAGAGGGAACCCACAGCACCTGACCCGTTGGATCATCCACGTGGCCCCCTCTGCACCGTCGATCGGCCACGTGCGGAAGAGAAGAGAAGCGCCACCCATTCTGAGCCGTCCGATCACCTACGTGGCGCCTATCCAGCCGTCGACGAATAAAGGGGTAATTTACTTAGGCCCCCTCGTAGTTTGCGTCTTTTATTTCTAGTCCTGTAAATACTTTAGTAGTTTTATTTACGTAGGGTAAATTGCATTCTGGACCTGGTGCTTGTTTGTATTTGCATGTATGCCCCTGTGTATGTGAGTCCACGTGCTTCGTCACGTGTTTAGTTGGGCTATTTACATCTTTTATCCTGTAGTTCTGATGGGTTCTTGAATGAATGAATACTTTTTGGTAATTGCATCTATACCCCTGTGAGCCTTTTATTTCTACATGTGCGGATTTTAGTGGGTAAATTGCAACCGTACCCTTGGACTTCTTGGTACGAGTTACCAAAAGGTCCAAGAAGTTGGTTTTTATTACCAGAAGGTCCCTGAGTGCCCCAGGCACGCGCCACGCGCGTGATTTGCTGGGCAAATTGCACCTGGACCCCCAGAGCTTTGGGTATTTGCACTTCAGTCCCTGTGCACAGTGCCCCCTTTTTTGATTTTTGAATAAATATCAAACCACCTCCAAATTCGATGAAAATTTGACACATGCCTCCTGCCATGTTGTTGGATTTTTGAGAATTTTTGAGGACATTTTTGATTTTATTTAGTATTTTTAAAAAATTCAAAAACATCTATTTTAGCTACTGTCTAGGTTTAAAAATCCCAAAAAAATATAAATCACCCCCAAAAATTCTAAAAAAATTAGTTACTGTTTCTTGTGTGTTGTTTGATTTTCTAGCCAATTTTGGCTATTTTTCATTGCTTAAAAACCCAAAAAATCCAAAAACCCTTAAAAACTCATAAAAATTATAATAAATAATCCAAAAATCCAAAAACAATAATTTTGGTGCTCAAATTTTCCTTATTTTCTCTAGAATACAGGAAAATTACCTCCAGGGCCCTCTGAGATCCTTAGATATTTTATCTTTGGGTTTTGGGCCTTGCTGGACAGTACCCTTTCTTTTGAGCACTGTTTGATTTTTAGAAAATAAAATATACCTTAGAAAATTATCAAAAATTCACCAAAAACACTTAAAAACTTAAAAAACATAAAAACCATTTTTCTTGAATTTTTGCTTGATTTTTGGTGTGTTAAATAAATTGCCGAAGTGTGTTTATATTTGCCTTCTTTTATTTTCTTCATATTCTAAAATCCTAAAAAAATATAAAAATTCTTAAAAACCACTAAAAAATACTTTTCTTTTATTTTATCTTCTTTTTACTACTTCTTAGGCCCTAGGCCAACCCGTGCTCCTTGTGTTCGACCCTGGGAGCTATACCAGGTTAATCCCATAGCTAGGACCGCTTGCCTTGATTGATTGATTTTATTTCTATTTCGCGGTTCGATATTTTTCTTGATATACCCATTCTCTGAGATCCGGGTCGCAACGACCCTTGTCTTATTACCTTCACCCGGGTCTTGAGGTTTTTTGTGGTTATCAGAATGGCGCCGTTGCCGGGGAGCACGGCTTAGTAGTTATTTTTGATTTTCTTTTTATTTTTGTTTTCGCGGCTTTTCGCGGCTCTTCGGAGCTCGCGGCTTTTCGCGGCTTTTGTTTATAGTTTCTTTTTGTGTTATTTTGTTCTCTTTTTATTTTCTTTTATTTTTTATTTTTGTTTTATTTTGTGTGATTATTTTATTTTCCATTTTTGCATATATACCCTCATTTGTATTTTCTTTTATTTTTCTCTATTATTTGATTATTTTATTGGTCTGACCACTCTCTTCTCTGTTTCTTGCGAGGGCCCGAGGACCGCGGAGGCTACTTTCGAGGAGCCGGTGCAGCCGCGGAGTTCGGAGGTGGCTTCTTTCTCTACGAAGCCGTAGGAGAGAGCGAGAGAGAGAGAGTTGAGTGGGTGAGGTATTAGGGTAGTTTTATTTCATTTATTCATTATTATTGTAATAATACAGGGACAGGACACTTCTGAGATTGTTTGGACTTGAGACCGTAGCGGGTCTGTTTCGTCGAGCACCGGTGTGCTCGGGGGACCCATTAGGACCTGCGGCTTTTTCGCGGCTTTTCACGCGGCTTTATTTTTCTTTTCTTACTGTTATTTGCCGGTTTTTCGCGGTTTTTGCTCGAGCCCCTAGACTTAGGACTTTCTGGTGATTGTGACGTAGTTGAGTAGGATCCACACACCTTAATTGCATATCTGTTCCTATAGACCGTAATTGGACCTACTTAAAATAAATAATAAAAATAACCGACTCGCTAGCTTCCGTAGCCTACGTGCCGTAGCTCGTCCTGTAAAGCGCTTACTCCTACCCCCGATTTGTCGGGCAGGGGAGGGACGAGCCAAGACCGGACCCTTTGGCTTGGAGGTCGGTGACCGGTTAGACGGTTCTTCGCTAGAAGTTGCTCGTCTAGGACTCGGCTTTTTCCCGCTGCATCATTTAGCTTAGTTTTATTTCTGCCTTTTATTTTATGCGCGGATCATATTGCATGTAGAGAGCTGGAGGCAGGTACGCATTTCTGACTTTGCATGCATCATTGATTTCTCGTGCATCGGCTTTTTCGACTTCTCCTGACTTAATAATCAGGAGAATCGAAAAATTCGTTAGGCGTTCTTGTTTGCTTTGAAAAATACCTAAAAAGTGTAACCATAAAATTGGGACTGCTAAGACTATTGACCTTAAAACTCGCTCACCCTAAAAATTCTGTCTTGGGGAGAGCAACCCCCTCATTGCTTGGTTTGTATGCGCGAGAGAGTGACCCGAACACTAGGTAGAGCCCCCCGTTGCTAAACTCGACTGACTACCGACTCTTCCGTGCGGGACAGTCGGTTGGGGTTAGCAGCGGATATCCCAACAGGTCACGTAAGCGCTCTGATATTTGTGTGTTCACCAAAATAAAATCGACAAGATAATTTGACCGAACTTTCACGGTCTTCAGCTCGCGTTGCGTTGGTGAACCGGGGGTTTGTTTTCAGATCATAGTTTTTCCAGATCTCATCCGCCCTACTCGCTAGATCAAGATGATGGGTAGACGGTCTCTTAGGCAGCCTCTGGCTGCACCGCTTTCGGGCACGTCTACCTCATCATCTAGGTTGGCTCGCGAGAGCTCAGACCCGCTCTCCGAGCCCGAGTACGACTCCACCCTGTTCCCCCTCGATCCCCTTTCTGACCTTCCTGAGAGACACGAGCCCGAGGAGAGACTGATTCATTTGACGGCACCTGAGTTGGGCTCATTTGATTTTGCAGACGTCGAGATGGCCGGCGCAGGCAGTTCTGATGATCACTCCCGTAGACCAGAGCATATTGTACTAGACCAGGGAGCGATCAACTCCACCCTGATCGCATCACTTGATACAGTTCAGCAGCAGCTCCGCGATCAGGGAGCATTCATGATGGAGATGAGGCGTGAGTTGGAGAGGCTCAGAGCAGAGAGAGATGCGCAGAGCGAGCCCGAGGAGATCCCGGATGCAGATGCACAGGCACGAGCCGCAGCAGCAGCAGCAGCCGCGGCCGCCGCCGCAGCAGCAGCAGCCGCAGGAGGAGCAGGACCACCGAGACCGATGCGGGATCTACACAATCCCGGATCTACACTGATGCACCATTGGGTGGTGGTTCCAGCTATCGTGGGGGACTTCAAGTTCCCCCCGAACACCTTGCAGATGCTCCCGCGGTTCCATGGACTTGCTACAGAGGAGCCCCACCTCCACCTCCAGGAGTTTCTTATGATATGCAGCACTGTCCACGACAGACATGTGGACCAGGACACGATCAGGATGATCGCATTCCCCTTTTCACTGGCAGATAGAGCAGCCACTTGGCTAAAGCATTTGGGGAGATTTGTATATACCTGGGAGCAGCTCCGCACCGAGTACTTGAACAAGTACTATCCACTCGGGCGGACGAATGCAGCGAGGGCCCTGATTAGTAACTTCTCCATGTTCCCCAACGAGCAGTTCCACGAGGCTTGGGAGAGGTTCAGAGAGCTTTTGGACAGATGCCCGCACCATGACATCACGAAGCCGAACCTAGTTCAGAGCTTCTTCAGCGGACTGTCACCAGAGCTACAGGGCCTGGTGAATGCTTCTTGTGGCGGGTCCTACTTCGCCAAGGACCACGACCAGGTCTGGGCTATTTTTGAGGAGATGGCAGAGAACTACATGGTGATGTCCCAGACCCGGCTCTACACTCAGAAGACCCAGCCACATCAGCCAGGACCCGTGCAGTACCAGAGGATAGCACGGGTAGATGCAGGTCCTTCCAGTTCGTCCGCAGTAGCAGCAGCAGCAGCAGAGTCATCAACTGCGGACATGGGCATCATCAGCGAGAAGTTGGACCGCATGGAGCTGATAGAGAAGAAGCAGTGCCAGAGCATAGCGCAGATGGATCAGATGGCACAGGTCTTGAGCAACATGAAGACACAGCTCATGTGTCTCCAGGAGGCACAGACGGCTTCTCAGCCCCGTCTTCAGTCGCGAGGCGACGCCGGCAGCAGCAGCAGCTCGTCCCAGCGCTCCAGCACCCCAGTGCAGCCTAGACAGGTTCACCTTGTACAGGCGGAGCCGCACCAGCAGCCGCAACCCACCTACCAGTCTCCACCATCTCCAGAGATGCAGATGGTGGTCTACCAGCCGGACCAGCCTCTGGCAGTACTCCCGCCAGCCCCCTTTGATGCCGAGCCGTTGATGGATGTCAACGGGATCTGGTACGACCGTCCCCAGCCTGGGATCTGACGAGACCATCCCGGATTCAGGTGGGGGAGTGGTGGTGCCCAGCCCCAGCAGCAGCCGTCAGGACAGGGAGGGCAGTACTCCCATCAGAGAGACCATCACCAGCCGCAGCAGCAGCCCCCAGCGTATCAGCAGCAGTCAGCCTACGGTCCTCGTCCCTATCAGCAGCAGGGACAGCCTTGGAGACGTGAGCAGCAGGCTCACCAGGGATACCAGCAGCACCCTCCATCCTACCCCTCTTACCCATCACAGCAGTTCCAGCAGCCTCACCCACAGAGAGGCCACCCGTCGGGCTCCCACGAGAGCCCCGCTTTGGATGACATCGCCCGCCTCCTCACGGACCAGCAGGCTACATTCCGACGGGAGATGGACGAGTTCCGCCAGGAGATGCGGGACCTGGTGAGAGGGAAGGCCGCCATACCAGCCCAGATAGAGCCCAATCCGAACAGCCTCAAGAGGAAATCTGAGCAGGTAGTACATACTGAGTCAGCCACTCCTAGTGACCCATTTGATGATACATCTTCGGATTTATTTGATGCTGATTTTGTCACACTTAGGAGCGGTAGGACCCCAGCAGGCGGCGGCGCCTCATCTGAGCACCATCCCGAGGCGCCACAGGAGGAGGAGGAGAGCGGTACTGAGGCCGCCCCAGATGATGACGGTGGTACTGAGGCCACCAAGGATGCTGATCCCACCGGCGGTACTGAGGCCGCCACTTCACCAGAGCTAGGAGGTGGTACTGATGCCACTCATGCAGCCGAGCCAGCCCGCGGTACTGATGCCGCGCGACGTCTTCCCACAGCAGCAGCAGAGCAGCCAGCCCGTGGTGGTACTGAGGCCACCGGTGTTTGTATAGACAGTCCTGTTGTTTTTCCTCGCACTCATGTATCTCGGAACTCTGCTATGAATAAAGGAAAAGGTTTACATTATTTTGGTCCCACTGTGGTGCATGATGTATGTGTGGATCCGGTCCTTGAACCGTCTAGACCTTTTCCTAGTCCTTCATCTGAGAAGGACCCTGTGATCCCCTTCCCTAGAGCCCTTCAGATGGGGAAGGGGAAGAAAAATGATCCAAAAAAGAGAGAGCTTGAGGAGTTCAGCCAGAGCATGATAGATCGGTTTCACATTCAGCTGACCCTCCAGGAGGCTTTGCAGCACATCCCCCTTCTCCAGAGATCTTTGAGAGAGAGGACTACAGTCAGGAGGAGGAGGAGGAACCACACTTCAGAGATACATGTGCTGACCAAAGCCACGTGCTTTGCGATCCAGAACCGACTGCCAGCCAAGAGGCTAGATTCAGGGGCCCCGTATGTCAGATGCCAGATTAGCGAGCAGTGGTTCGACCGTACTCTTCTAGATATCGGATCGTCGATTAACCTTCTTCCGGCAGCCCTTCTCGACCGCTTCGAGTTGGGCACTCTTCGACAGAGCAGGACAGTCCTTCAGTTCGCTGATCGATCTGTCAAGAGGCCGAAGGGGTTATTACGAGACGTTATCGTCACGATTCAGGGTCTGCAATTCCCCGTGGACTTCGTAGTGTTGGACATGGAGATCCCTGAGTCGGTGACCGATACCCCCATCATCCTTGGTCGTCCGTTCTTGGCCACAGCCAAGGCGGTGACTGATCATGATAGTGGGAAGGTGTACTTTCGCGTCCAGGGCGAGAGTATACAAATAGAGACAGTCGAGGACTATAGAGCCAGATTCAGATCCCGCTCAGATGCGAGTACCGATTCAGAGCAGCTGACAGACGCAGAGCCAGACATCCACCAGGACTGTGATTTTGTGATCACAGATGATGAGGCAGCTTGGGCAGACCTTGAGACACAGACCACCCTCTCACTTTCAGACACAGCTGATGCAGAGATGACAGCAGAGGAGAGTCTGGAGAGCACAGACCTGGTTCAGGATACCATTGCGGCAGCAGAGCCGGTCCTTGACCGCAGCGCGATGATTTGTGATGGTGGTGCTGATGCCACCTTGTTTCCTGGTGGTGCTGATGCCACCGCTTCTGATACAGATCCCTCGGATTCAGAGTCTGATTGGGTCGATTGCTATGATCAGATGCCAGACTTGAGTCCATCTGAGCCTATTGATGAGGAGGAGGTAGATGCAGAGCCGAGCAGAGACAGTGCAGTTGAGCAGCCTTCTCCCAATCCAGTTTGCGAGAGTATGCTTTCACTTTCCCAGGCAGATTTGGCAGACCTTGCAGCGTTCACTCAGTTTCTTCCACAGCCAGATTTGCCGGCACCCAGCATTCCAGAGCTGAAGCCGCTCCCTACTTCGCTGAAGTATCGATTCCTTGCGAGCGATCCAGAGATGTACCCAGTCATCATCTCCGCCGAGTTGACTGGAGAGCAGGAATCCCGTTTGATGGGGGTTCTTGAAAAGAACCGCAAGGCTATCGGATGGAGCGTAGCAGATCTCCATGGGATTAGTCCATCAGTGTGCTCCCACCACATCTATCTCGAGGATGGGGCGAAGCCGTCGCGTGAGTTCCAGCGGCGTCTGAACCCCAACCTGAGAGAGGTTGTCATGAAGGAAATATCGAAGTGGTGGGGTGCAGGTTTTATTTATCCCATTTCCGACTCCAAGTGGATCAGCCCCTTGCATGTGGTGCCCAAGAAGACGGGCATCACGACTGTGATCAGTGAGTCGGGAGAGGAGATTGCTACACGAGTACCCACCTCTTGGAGGGTTTGTGTTGACTACAGGAGACTCAACCAAGCCACCAAGAAGGACCATTTCCCCCTGCCTTTTATTGACCAGATCATTGAGAGACTGGCAGGGAAGAGCCATTATTGCTTCCTGGATGGGTACTCGGGCTACAACCAAGTGGCCATCGCTCCTGAGGATCAGGAGAAGACCACCTTTACCTGTCCCTTCGGCACATACGCTTTTCGACGCATGCCATTTGGGCTATGCAATGCCCCTGCGACTTTTCAGAGGTGCATGCTGTCGATCTTCTCGGACATGGTAGGGGAGTGCTTAGAGGTCTTCATGGATGATTTCTCGATCTACGGCGACGGATTTGATTCTTGTCTTGACTGCCTAGATCGAGTACTTCAGCGATGTATTGAGTATCACTTGGTGCTATCTTGGGAGAAGAGTCACTTCATGGTGACTCAAGGGACGGTGCTTGGCCACATCATCTCCAACAGGGGCATGGAGGTTGATCCGGCCAAGGTTGATGTCATTAGGAAACTCACACCGCCGACCAATTTGAGGCAGTTACGGTCATTTCTGGGGCACGTTGGATTTTATAGGAGATTTATTCAGGATTTCAGCAGGATTGCCCGGCCGTTGACTGACCTCTTGACGAAAGACACCGAGTTCCTTGTCGATGACAAGTGTCTTTCGTCGTTTGCTACTCTCCAACAGTGTGTGATTGAGGCTCCTGTCCTCCAGCCACCTGATTGGTCTCTCCCATTCGAGATCATGACGGATGCCTCCGATTTTGCCGTAGGGGCAGTGCTGGGACAGAGGAGGGATGGAGTACCATTTGCTATACACTATGCTAGCCGCACATTGGATTCCGCCCAGCGGAATTATACAGTCACAGAGAAGGAGATGCTAGCCGTAGTGTTTGCCCTGGATAAGTTTAGATCATATATCATTGGATCTAGAGTGACTTTGTTTACAGATCACACCGCCATCAGGTACCTCATGGCAAAGAAGGATGCCAAGGCCAGACTGACTAGATGGATCCTTCTACTCCAGGAGTTCGACATTGAGATTAAGGATAAGCCTGGAGTCAAGAATGTGGTGGCGGATCATCTCTCCCGATTAGAGCAGCCTGAGGATTCTGAGCAGATTGATCCTATTAGAGATACCTTCCCAGATGAGGCGATCCTTGCTATCGCCTCGCTCCCATGGTACGCCGATATTGTGAACTTTCTCGTTGCTGGGAAAGTCCCACAAGATTGGCCCCGGCAGAGGCTTGAGACCTTCCTAGCGAAGGCCAAGTCTTACCATTGGGAGGATCCCATCCTTTACCACGAAGGAGGGGATAGCGTCTGGCGTCGGTGTATTCCTCAGGAGGAACACCATAGCGTCCTCACTTACTGCCACAAGCTTGAGGCAGGAGGACATCATTCTGGGAGGAGAACAGCACAGAAAGTGCTCCAATCCGGCTTGTGGTGGCCTACCCTCTTCAAGGACTCAGATGAGTTCGTGAAGAGGTGTACTGACTGTCAGAGGATGGGCACTTGTGGACAGCGTGATATGATGCCGATGCAGCCCATTCACTTCTGTGAGGTTTTTGACGCATGGGGCATCGATTTCATGGGTCCATTCCCTAAGAGTCAGGGATTTGAGTACATTCTGTTGGCCGTGGATTATGTGAGTCGTTGGGTGGAGGCTATCCCCGCCCGAGCCGCTGATGCGAGGACAGTTTGCAGATTTTTGAGGAAGCATATCATCACGCGGTTCGGGGTTCCACGAGTTCTTATTTCTGATGGGGGATCTCACTTCATCAACGACCAGGTGAAGGCACTTGCTAGCGAGTTCGGCATAGACCATCGTGTTGCTACACCATACCATCCACAGACGAATGGTCTAGCCGAAGTGTCGAATAGGGAGATCAAGACTATTCTGCAGAAAGTCGTCCGCCCTGACCGAAAGGATTGGTCACAGTTATTGGACTCGGTCTTGTGGGCATATAGGACGTCTTTCAAGACACCTTTGGGCACATCTCCCTTTCGCCTCGTATATGGCAAGCCCTGTCACCTACCAGTTGAGCTGAGGCACAAGTCACTTTGGGCAGTTACAGACATACTTATGGATCCAGATGGTATAGGAAACCAGAGGAGGGCAGAGCTAGCTGCCCTGGAGGAGCTTAGAGATGCAGCTTTCTCGAGCAGCCTACATTATAAGGAGAGAGTCAAGGAGTGGCATGATTCTCATATCAGCCACAAGCATTTTGAGATTGGACAGAGAGTATGGCTGTTTGATGCGAGGCTTAGATTATTTCCAGGGAAGCTACAGAGCAAATGGAAAGGACCTTATCTGGTTCGGAAGGTACACGACAACGGTAGCATCGACATATCTGAGTTGTCTTCTGAGAGTACCTTCCGAGTGAACGGCCAGCGGCTCAAGCCATTTCTAGATCATGAGCCGCGGGTCGCTGATCTTGCCCCTATTCATTTTGCATGAGATGTGGTCTTTGACTCACATCTAATGCATCTCACGCCTGAGCTTTACTGATCCCCCGCTGTATATAGATCCAGATGTCCATATCACCACATTCCTTAGTCCCACATCCCTTTCTTCATCTTGTGATTATGCTATACTTAGGGTGCACTTTACCCTAAGTATAGGGGGGATGTGAGACATTTTGGGTATTTCTTTTGTTTCCGTCTACCCCTGTTTTGCTGCCTATACTTAGGGGCATTTCACCCTAAGTATAGGGGGGGTAGACCCTGTACATTCTCCACTCGGTTTTCCCTTCGTGTACAGCCTGCTATACTTAGGATTACTTGATCCTAAGTATAGGGGGAAGACCCGAGTCCCTCTTGACTTCTTATTCTCCTTTTGTATAGCCTTCCTTTTCACTTCCCTATACATAGCACGAGTTATGTCTTCTTCATCGCTCTTGACTCTGAGGACATCGTTCGAGCTAAGTATAGGGGGTGTGTATATATTTCATATATACTTTAGCCATAACTCGTACTTTGTGTGAGTGTGTTAATAAATAAAATGGCTAAAAACCACAAAAATTAAAAATTTTTCATGTTCCTAATCTTCTTTTATTTGCACATACATAGCTAGTGTACAAATTATTTTTGTAAAAATGATTTCAAAAATCTTTTGTGTAAAGCTGGTGTAAATATTTTTGTATCAAAATTAGGTATATAGTACAAAATTTTTCCAAAATGTTTTGAAAATCAAAAGTTTGCAAAAATCTTGTGTAAATGTGTGTAAATATCTTTTTGCAAAACTTGCACTTCATGCATCATCATCATTCATGATTTCAAAACATTTTTCAAAAATTTTGCATGATTGTAAAATTTGTGTAAATATGCATCTTTTTGTACATATGTATATAGTTTATCTGGATGATAGTTGACATTTAAACTAAGCCTGGAATCAAATTGAGAAATGGAGCTTGATTAAGATCTTAATCCACCTAATTTCTAAGAGGAACCTTATAGGGCTTAGGTTTAAGGGTTTTCAGGTCCATGGTGACTTAATTCTTTGAGTCCACTAGGCTATGATCACATGTCATCTCAATGAGCCTAAGTAGAGCACTTAACAACAACACATGACTCATATAGATTATGGCTTTACTTGGACAACCGCACTATGCACCGAGCTCTCTACGGATGAGGTGGTGAGGAGGCAGTCTTCCTTGGCTTGGGGTAGCATATGAGGGTAGTACTTCTAGGCGGAACCTCTCTTCTTCATTTAGTGAAGGAAGTGTGTCTCAACTTGGTCTGGTTGCCTTGAAGTCTAACGACAGGAGTTGTGGGTTGCAATAAAGCTTCAAAAGAGGGATAGTCTACTGGCTCAAGAGGAAAAACTCCTTGTATATATGCTGCACATGTACATGTTGTATAGATGCACTTAAAAAAAATGCAAAAAGAAAAGAACTCCAAAAAAGTGGTGGGTCTGAGAGAAAATGATAATCCCACCGGAGTATGTATATAAGTGCAATAAGCAAAGCTTGGTTTCATGATCCACCTGTTGTAGCTTGCAGCAGGGAGACTTGGCTACACTGGTCAAGCTCCCAAGGGTACTTGGCTACACTGGCCTTGACCCATTCTCTTCTTCCCCCTCTTCTTGAGCCGGTTGTACTTGAACTTAGAAGGGAATACCCCGCTCCTCGAGGAAAGAGTGGCCAGATTGAGGTCATAGAGTTACCTTGTTGGGGAGGGATGTCAAGTTGCCATTTCTGAGGTGGAGAGCTTAGACCTCACTTTCACAGGACAAGAAAAGATTCATGGTCTTCAGGGTTTGTGATTGATGACTTGTTCTGATCTGGAGCATCGAGGAGTCTTGGTTATAGAATAGTGGAACTTAGAGGCTGTTAGGTTTTAAGCTTAAGTCTGAATAAGGTTCCGACACACTAATAATCCAAAGATCTGATTAAGCTCCATACCTCAATTTAATGAAGGCAAGTTTAATAATCAACCTTGATCCATGTACATTCTCTTTTTTCTTTTTCTTTTTCTTTCTTTTTCACTTCTTTTTCAAATAAGTGTTTGCTAAGGGACTAGCAAAGTATAGTATAGGGGGGTGATGAATACCCATTCATCACTCTTTATTCTTATATTTTAGCTACAAAAACCTATGCAAATGCATGTAGATATGTGTAAATAGGAAAAGTTAGCAAAAGCATGCATTTTTGTAAATCTAGATAATTAGCATGTTTTTGTGCAAAAATAAAAGAATAAAGATGAAAAAGAAAAAGAGGGAAATATTTAGAATAAATATTGAGCAACCTAACCCAAGGGAGGGCTCAGCATGGGCCTGACCGCATAAAAGCCAAGTAGAGGGAGATAGGGGCTCACATGTGTACATATTTTATGTAAATAAATAAATAATATTTTCCTCATCCAAAAATATGTTTGTATATATTTTGTATATATTTATACACTATTAAAAACAAAATAAAAATTTAAAAATCAAAAATGCAAAAACACCCCTTCACCTTGTACATAGATCATGTCTCTTTATCTATTTCACCTTGTAAATAAATCTATTTATTTTCAAAACTTTTTGTAAATATTCTATTGTATATATTGTAAATAAAATAAATAAAAAGAAAAGAAACAAAAATCAAATAAAAATTACAAAATTAAAATACAAAAATATATTGTATATATGCCTTGTATATAGTTGTATATGACTAATTATTTCCCCTATGTATATAAATAATAAAAATAAAACAAAAATAGCCTTTTATTCCTCATTTTATTCTATAAATAAATAAAATGTAAAATAGGAATAAAAATGTATAAAAATAACTAATTAAAAATCAAAAATCAAAAACCCTATATTGTATAAATACCTATGTATAGCTATACTATGTAAATACCTTATTTTTATTTCCAAAAATTAATTAAAAATCACAAAAAAATAGAAAAAAATAAAATAAAAATATTTTGTGTTTTAAGTTTTTGAAAATTCGGCCATTTAATGGCCCAAAAAATCAAATAAGGATTTAAGGCTTGGCGGGCTCTGATTGGTCCACGGGGGATTGTTGACCCCCGGTCAACTCCCCCCCCAGGACCACCAGAGCCGGGTCTGGTTCGCGGACCCGACTTCTTCCATTTATCCCCGCCAGATCCGACCTCCATTTAGCCTAATCCATGGTCCTAATTACCCCCCAGGAATCCGAGAATCTCGCCCGACATCGTTCCTAGGGATCCGTGCTCAATCGAGCCGGACCCGAGCTCTTCTTCCCGGACCTGCACCCACATAAAAGCCGAGCTCCGCCGCACTCTCTTTCGATCTTTGGCTCCCCATTCTCACTCCCGTGATCTCCAGAGCAATCACCGAGGTGACAGCTCGCGATTGTACCTGTTGCAGCGAGGAGGAGGTGGCCGACCATCGATCCGGCTGCTTCGCGCCGCCGTGCTCCGCCACCCGACCGGAGCTCGAGCCTCAGGCCTTGACGCCCTTCGAGGCGATGACCAGGAGCTAGCCAAGCTCCAGCCCAGTTTTTCGCTCCACCCAGGTAGCCTTTTAGCTCGCCCATTTCGTTTAATTTGTAGTTTCGCCCAAATCGACTCTCCGACGTGTTCCTCTGATTCCGGCCATATCGCGTACTATCTCGATCATCGGAGCACACTATCACCTTCGCCACTCCCTCACGCACGTTCTTCGCCCATTCATCCAACCCAGCTCGCCCCGGAGCTGGGAGTCGAGTTCCACCATCCTCCGCTCGCCGGAGCTCGTTCGCCCCGATCCCTTGTTCACCCTCACGCCGCTTCTTCGGGACGAGGCACTTTGCCCTCGACCCGCGAAGCTTTTGGTTCGCTTTGCAGGTCAAGAGGGAGCCATCTGAGGCCCCCTCACATTCAGGCCAAGAGCTCCGCGCCGCCGACCTCGCCGGAGCCCCTCCAGGGCTCGGCCGGGTCATCTGAGGTCTTCAGCAGCTGCGGGACTTCACCGTCGATCTTCTCCGATACTTGGAGGCAGCTGAGGAGGAGCCTAGCACGCACACGAGGCCGGCGAAGCTCGCCGGCTGAGTGTTCTTCCACCATCCTCCAGCACCGTCCGATGGCCCCTCCGCTCCAGTTTTGATCGTGTCCGTCCGTTCACCGAGGAGCAGCATCCATCCGATCATCCAGAGGAGCCATCCGGACCGTCAGATCAGAGAGAGGGAACCCACAGCACCTGACCCGTTGGATCATCCACGTGGCCCCCTCTGCACCGTCGATCGGCCACGTGCGGAAGAGAAGAGAAGCGCCACCCATTCTGAGCCGTCCGATCACCTACGTGGCGCCTATCCAGCCGTCGACGAATAAATGGGTAATTTACTTAGGCCCCCTCGTAGTTTGCGTCTTTTATTTCTAGTCCTGTAAATACTTTAGTAGTTTTATTTACGTAGGGTAAATTGCATTCTGGACCTGGTGCTTGTTTGTATTTGCATGTATGCCCCTGTGTATGTGAGTCCACGTGCTTCGTCACGTGTTTAGTTGGGCTATTTACATCTTTTATCCTGTAGTTCTGATGGGTTCTTGAATGAATGAATACTTTTTGGTAATTGCATCTATACCCCTGTGAGCCTTTTATTTCTACATGTGCGGATTTTAGTGGGTAAATTGCAACCGTACCCTTGGACTTCTTGGTACGAGTTACCAAAAGGTCCAAGAAGTTGGTTTTTATTACCAGAAGGTCCCTGAGTGCCCCAGGCACGCGCCACGCGCGTGATTTGCTGGGCAAATTGCACCTGGACCCCCAGAGCTTTGGGTATTTGCACTTCAGTCCCTGTGCACAGTGCCCCCTTTTTTGATTTTTGAATAAATATCAAACCACCTCCAAATTCGATGAAAATTTGAAACATGGCTCCTGCCATGTTGTTGGATTTTTGAGAATTTTTGAGGACATTTTTGATTTTATTTAGTATTTTTAAAAAATTCAAAAACATCTATTTTAGCTACTGTCTAGGTTTAAAAATCCCAAAAAAATATAAAATCACCCCCAAAAATTCTAAAAAAATTAGTTACTGTTTCTTGTGTGTTGTTTGATTTTCTAGCCAATTTTGGCTATTTTTCATTGCTTAAAAACCCAAAAAATCCAAAAACCCTTAAAAACTCATAAAAATTATAATAAATAATCCAAAAATCCAAAAACAATAATTTTGGTGCTCAAATTTTCCTTATTTTCTCTAGAATACAGGAAAATTACCTCCAGGGCCCTCTGAGATCCTTAGATATTTTATCTTTGGATTTTGGGCCTTGCTGGACAGTACCCTTTCTTTTGAGCACTGTTTGATTTTTAGAAAATAAAATATACCTTAGAAAATTATCAAAAATTCACCAAAAACACTTAAAAACTTAAAAAACATAAAAACCATTTTTCTTGAATTTTTGCTTGATTTTTGGTGTGTTAAATAAATTGCCGAAGTGTGTTTATATTTGCCTTCTTTTATTTTCTTCATATTCTAAAATCCTAAAAAAATATAAAAATTCTTAAAAACCACTAAAAAATACTTTTCTTTTATTTTATCTTCTTTTTACTACTTCGTAGGCCCTAGGCCAACCCGTGCTCCTTGTGTTCGACCCTGGGAGCTATACCAGGTTAATCCCATAGCTAGGACCGCTTGCCTTGATTGATTGATTTTATTTCTATTTCGCGGTTCGATATTTTTCTTGATATACCCATTCTCTGAGATCCGGGTCGCAACGACCCTTGTCTTATTACCTTCACCCGGGTCTTGAGGTTTTTTGTGGTTATCACGGATCTCCTGATCTCGACACACGAGATCCGACATCTTCTTCACGAGCGAGACGTGATGACACGAAAAACCGAGCGACTAAGGCAATCAGGTATCTCTACGAGGGTCGTCGCGACCTCGGTCACTCGATCGTGTCGATCAAGAAAAATAGACCACCAAGAGAGATAAAATCAATCGAACACACAAAAGCGGTCTTGCTATTAATTTAACCTGGTATAGCGACCAGGGTCGAACACAAGGAGCACGGGTTGGCCTTGCGGCCTACGAAGTAGTCAAAAAGGAAATAAAATAAAATAAGAAAATGTTTTTTGTGGTTTTTAATTATTTTATATTTTTTTTGGATTTTTAATGTATTAAGAAAATAATAAAGGCTAAGGAACTATACACTTCAACAAATTATTAAACACACTAAAAATCAGCCAAAAATTCTAACAAAAATATTTTTATGTGTTTTATAATTTTTAGTGTTTTTGGTGAATTTTTGGGATTTTTATGATATTTATTTAATTTTCTAAAAATCAAACAGTGAATGAAATGAGAGGTACTGTCCAACCGAGCTAAAAGGGCCTAGATAAAATATCTAAGGGCTCCTAATCAGATGGGAGGTAATTTTCCTGTAAAGAGAATAAAACAAGGAAAATTTAGGCACCTATATTATTATTTTTGGATTTTTGGTTTATTTATTAGAATTTTTATATGATTTTGAGTGTTTTTCAATTTTTAGGTGTTTTAAGTGATGAAAAGAAGCCAAAATTGGCTAGAAAGTCAAAAACAACAAAATAGACAGTAGACAATTTTTTTGGAATTTTTAGACAATATTTAATATTTTTTTGGGGTTTTTAAAGTTAGACAGTAACGAAAATAGAGGTTTTTGAATTTTTAAAAATATCAAATCAACTCAGAAATGTTTCCAAAAATCCTCGAAAATTTTACACTACGGCAGAAGCCATGTGTCCAATTTTCGTTGGATTTGGAGGTAATTTGCTATTTTATTCAAAAAGAAAGAGGGGGCACTGTACACAAGGACCTATGTGCAAATACCCAGAGTTCTGGGGGGTCTGGTGCAATTAACCCAGCAAAACACGTGCGATGCGTGTGCCTGGGGCACTCAGGGACCCGAATGTAAGAAAAATAAGTTCCAAGGGCTTTCTGGTAACGGGTACCAAAAGTCCAGGGACTTATTCGCAAAATACCCAAAATATCCGCACATGCTCAAATGTATCACGCACAGGGGTATAAATGCAATTTCTAAAAAGTATTCATTCATTAAGGAACAACCAGAACTACAAGGGCATGTAATGCAAATACACCAGAAAGCACGTGTCGAAGCATGTGTCACAATACACACAGGGGCATAACTGCAAATAAAACTAAGCACGAGGTCCTCTATGCAAATATCCCAAAAACTAAATAACTATCTAAACTATTTACAGAACTAAATGCTAAATAAAAGAAACAGGAGGGCCTAAGGGTAATTTACCCTTTATTAAGGCGGACCGCAGGATGGGCGCCACGTGGAGCTTCGAACGGTGGAGATCGGGGGTCGCTCCAAAGCTGGGGTCCTCGATGCGATCAGACGGCAGAGGGATCGCCACGTGGGGGATCCAACGGTGACGGGCATGGGTGGCTAATCCTCTGGTGCAACGGACGGTCCAGATCACCGCTCCAAGATCTGACGGTGACTGCTCCTCCGGGAATGAACGACCCAGATGAAAACTGGAGGGCGACGATGATCGGACGGTTGGGGAAGATACTGGAAGAACAGTTGGGCGGCGAAGTTCGTCGGCCTTGTGCGTGCGCTGTGGACCTCCCCTGCTGCTCGTGAAGGTCGGAGAAGCTCCGCAATGACGTCCCGCAGCTGCTGGTGAACTCCGATGATCCAGCCGAGCCCTGGAGGGCTCCGGCGAGGTCGGCGGAGGAAGAGCTCCTGGTCCGAATTACCCAACCCCTCAGACGGGCTTGGAAGCACCTGCAAAGTAGACCAAGAGACTCACGGGTCGAGGGCAAACTGCCTCGACCCAGTTAGGCGGGGTGACGGTGAACGGAGGGTCGAAGTGGGCGAGCTCCAGCGAAGGGGGGACGGTGGAGCTCGAATCCCAGCTCCTGTGCGAGCTGGGTTGGATGGGTATGCGGAGAAGATGCGTGGGAGGACGGCGAAGGCTATGGCGAGGCCTGATGGTCGGATAGTGATCGGACGCGGACGGAATCGACGATGGACGGCGGAGCGGCGATTTGGGGGAAACTACAAATTAAAGAAAAAGAAAGAACGACGGGGCTACCTGGGTGGACGGTGAGACTGGGGATGAGCTTGCGCAGCTCTGGGTCGTTGCCTTGAGGAGCGTCTCCCTCCGAGGCTCGAGCTCCTGCTGGTGGCGGAGCAAGGCGGCGAAGCTTCGCCGGATCAGTGGTTTCGCTCCCTCTCCTCGCTTCGACACCACGGGGGACAAGGTGTCACTCTCGCCTACGCAATGGAGCTCACGGGAGATGGAATCGAATGGCCAAAGATGAGCTTTGAGGTGGCGGAGCTGAGAATATATATGTGGAGGGTCCGGGAAGACAGGCGTGGGTAGGGCGATCGAGCGCGCGGATCCCGAGGTAGAGGCTCCGGCGAGGGTCTCGGGTGTGTCGTGAAGGAGTCGGACCCGGGGTTTAGGTTATAGGGTATCGTGTTTAGGCGCTAAAATGGGTAGAAGTCGGGTCGGGCGCCTAAATCCGTGGGAAGTGGTCCTGGGGGGGTAGTTGACCGGGCAGTCAACAATCCCAGGACCAGTAGGAAGCGGCCACGTGGCTGGATCTTAGAAGTGAAAATTAGGGTAGCTAAGGGCCGATTTAGCAAAAAGTTAAAACATGAAATATTTTTATTTTATTTTTTTCTATTTTTTAGTGATTTTTAATTAATTTTTCAAAATAAAAATAAGGTATATACATTATATAGCTATATATAGGTATATGTACATTATCTAGGGTTTTTAATTTTTGATTTTTATTTGTTATTTTTATACAATTTTATTCCCATTTTATATTTTATTTATGTATATTATAAAATGAGGAATAAAAAGACATTTTTATTTCATTTTTATTATTTATTTACATAGGTGAAATACATATATACATTTATATACATGGTATATTTACAATATATTTTTGTGTTTTTAATTTTATTATTTTTATTTTGTTTTTGTTTTAATTGTTTTTATTTTATTTATTTACACTATATAATATAGGATATTTACAAAAAATTTTGGAAATTAATTTTATTTAATTATAAGGCTAAATAAATATGTAGGTGGTTCCATGTACAATGTGAAAGTGATATTTTTGTTCTTTTTTATTTTTCTATTTTTATCTTGTTTTTATACTTATAAATATTTACAAGTATTTACAAACCCACTTGCATCTATTTTTTTGAATAAAAATATTTTTATTTTATTTACATATATATTTACACACATGAGCCCCCTATCTCCCTCTACTTTGGCTTTTATGCGGTCAGGCCCATGCTGAGCCCTCCCTTGGGTTAGGTTGCTCAATATTTATTCTAAATATTTCCCTCTTTTTCTTTTTAATCTTTATTCTTTTATTTTTGCACAAAAACATGCTAATTATAGGTTTTTACACAATGCATGCTTTTGGTAATTATTTTTATTTACACATATCTACATGCATTTGCAGAGGTTTTTGTAGCTAAAATATAAGAATAAAGAGTGATGAATGAGTATTCATCACCCTCCTATACTTAACTTTGCTAGTCCCTTAGCAAACACTTATTTGAAAAAGAAGTGAAAAAGAAATAAAAAAAAAGAAAAAGAGAATGTACATGGATCAAGGTTGATTATTAAACTTGCCTTCATTAAATTAAGGTATGGAGCTCGATCAGATCTTTGGATTATTAATGTGTCGGAACCTTATTTGGACTTAAGTCTAAAACTCAACAGCCTCTAAGTTCCACTAATCTATAACCAAGACTCCTCAATGCTCCAGGTCAGAACAAGTCATCAATCACAAACCCTGTAGACCATGAATCTTTTCTTATCCTGTGAATGTGAGGTCTAAGCTCTCCACCTCAGAAATGGCAACTTGACAACCCTCCCCAACAAGGTAACTCTATAACCTCAATCTGGCCACTCTTTCCTCGAGGAGCGGGGTATTTACTTCTAAGTTCAAGTTCAACCGGCTCAAGAAGAGGGGGAAGAAGAGAATGGGTCAAGGCCAGTGTAGCCAAGTACCCTTGGGAGCTTGACCAGTGTAGCCAAGTCTCCCTGCTGCAAGCTACATCAGGTGGATCATGAAACCAAGCTTTGCTTATTGCACTCTATATACATACTCCGGTGGGATTATCATTTTCTCTCAGACCCACCACTTTTTTGGAGTTATTTTCTTTTTGCTTTTTTTTCAAGTGCATCTATACAACATATACATGTGCAACATATATACAAGGAGTTTTTCCTCTTGAGCCAGTAGACTATCCCTCTTTTGAAGCTTTATTGCAACCCACAACTCCCGTCGTTAGACCTCATGGCAACCAGACCAAGTTGAGACGCACTTCCTTCACTAAAAGAAGAAGAGAGGTTCCGCCTAGAAGTACTACCCTCATATGCTACCCCAAGTCAAGGAAGACTGCCTCCTCACCACCTCATCCGTAGAGAGCTCGGTGCATAGTGCTGGTGTCCAAGTAAAGCCATAATCTATATGAGTCATGTGTTGTTGTTAAGTGCTCTACTTAGGCTCATTGAGATGACATGTGATCATAGCCTAGTGGACTCAAAGAATTAAGTCACCATGGACCTGAAAAGCCTTAAACCTAAGCCCTATAAGGTTCCTCTTAGAAATTAGGTGGATTAAGATCTTAATCAAGCTCCATTTCTCAATTTGATTCCAGGCTAGTTTAAATGTCAACTATCATCCAGAAAAACTATATACATATATACAAAAGATGCTATTTACACAAAGTTTACAAGCATGCAAAATTTTTGAAAAATGTTTTGAAATCATGAATGAATGATGCATGAAGTGCAAGTTTTGCAAAAAGATATTTACACAAATTTACACACGATTTTTGCAAACTTTTGATTTTCAAAACATTTTGGAAAAATTTTGTACTATATACATAATTTTGATAAGAAAATATTTACACAAGCTTTACACAAAAGATTTTTGAAATCATTTTTACAAAAATAATTTGTACATTAGTTATTTATGTGCAACTAAAAGAAGTTTATGTACATGAAAATTTTTTAATTTTTGTGATTTTTAGCCATTTTATTTATTAACACACTCACACAAAGTACGAGTTATGGCTAAAGTATATATGAAATATATACAAACCCCCCTATACTTAGCTCGAACGATGTCCTCAGAGTCAAGAGCGATGAAGAAGACATAACTCGTGCTAGGTATAGGGAAGTGAAAAGGAAGGTTATATACAGAGATGAATAAATGAAATAGAAAATCGAAAAGGTCTCGGGTCTTCCCCCATACTTAGGATCAAGTAATCCTAAGTATAGCAGGTTGTATACTAAGGGAAAACCGAGAGGAGAATGTACAAGGTCTACACCCCCCCTATACTTAGGGTGAAATATCCCTAAGTATAGGCAGCAAAACAGGGGTAGAAAGAAACAAAAGAAATACCCGAAGGTCTCACATCCCCCCTATACTTAGGGTAAAGTACACCCTAAGTATAGCATAATCACAAGATGAAGAAAGGGATGTGGGACTAAAGAATGTAATGATATGGACATCTGGATCTATACAAGGCGGAAGATCAGTGAAACTCAGGCGTGAGATGCATTAGATGTGCGTCAAAGACCACATCTCACGCAAAATGAATAGGGGCAAGATCAACGACACGCGGCTCATGATCTAGAAATGGCTTGAGCCGCTGGCTGTTCACTCGAAAGGTGCTCTCAGAAGACAACTCGGATATATCAATGCTACCGTTGTCGTGTACCTTTCTGACTACGTAGGGTCCCTTCCACTTGCTCTGCAGCTTCCCTGGAAACAAACGAAGCCTCGCATCAAACAGCCATACTCTCTGTCCAATCTCAAAATGCGTGTGGCTGATGTGAGAATCATGTCACTCCTTCACTCTCTCCTTATATTGTAGGCTGTTTGAGAAAGCTGTATCTCTAAGCTCCTCCAAGGCTGCTAACTCTGCCCTCCTCTGGTCTCCTACACCATCTGGATCGATAAGAATATCAGTAACTGCCCATAGTGACCTGTGCCTCAGCTCAACAGGTAAATGGCACGGCTTGCCATATACGAGGCGAAAGGGAGATGTGCCCAATGGTGTCTTGAAAGACGTCCTATATGCCCACAAGATCGAGTCCAAAAGTTGTGACCAATCCTTTCGGTCAGGGCGGATGACTTTCTGCAATATAGTCTTGATCTCATTATTCGACACCTCAGCTAGACCATTCGTCTGTGGATGGTAAGGTGTAGCAACACGATGGTCTATGCCGAACTCGCTAGCAAGGGCCTTCACCTGGTCGTTGATGAAATGAGACCCCCCATCAGAAATCAGAAGTCGTGGAACCCCGAACCGCGTGATGATGTGTTTCCTCAAAAATCTGCAAACTGTCCTCGCATCAGCGGCTCGGGCGGGGATAGCCTCAATCCAACGACTAACATAATCCACGGCCAACAGAATGTACTCAAATCCCTGACTCTTAGGGAATGGACCCATGAAATCGATGCCCCATGCGTCAAAAACCTCACAGAAGTGAATGGGTTGCATCGGCATCATATCACGCACTCCACAAGTGCCCATCCTCTGACAGTCAGTACACCTCTTCACGAACTCATCCGAGTCCTTGAAGAGGGTAAGCCACCACAAGCCGGATTGGAGCACCTTCTGTGTCGTTCTCCTCCCAGAATGATGTCCTCCTGCCTCAAGCTTGTGGCAGTAAGTGAGGACGCTATGTTGTTCCTCCTGAGGAATACACCGACGCCAGACGCTATCCCCTCCCTTGTGGTAAACGATGGGATCCTCCCAGTGGTAGGACTTGGCCTTCGCAAGGAAGGTCTCAAGCCTCTGTCTGGGCCAATCTTGTGGGACTTTCCCAACAACGAGAAAGTTCACAATATCGGCATACCACGGGAGTGAGGCGATAGCAAGAATCGCCTCATCTGGGAAGGTCTCACAAATGGGATCTATCTGCTCAGACTCCTCAGGCTGCTCTAAACGGGAGAGGTGATCCGCCACCACGTTCTTGACTCCAGGCTTATCCTTGATCTCAATGTCGAACTCCTGGAGTAGAAGGATCCATCTAGTAAGTCTGGCCTTGGCATCCTTCTTTGCCATGAGGTACCTGATGGCGGTGTGATCTGTGTACAAGGTCACTCTAGATCCAATGATATAAGATCGAAACTTATCTAGGGAGAACACTACGGCTAGCATCTCCTTCTCTGTGACCGTGTAATTCCGCTGCGCGGAATCCAATGTGCGGCTAGCGTAGTGGATAGCAAACGGGACTCCATCCCTCCTCTGTCCCAACACGGCCCCCACGGCAAAATCGGAGGCATCCGTCATGATCTCGAATGGGAGAGACCAATCAGGCGGCTGGAGGACAGGAGCCTCAATCACACACTGCTGGAGAGTCACAAAGGACGAGAGACACTTGTCATCGACAAGAAACTCGGTGTCTTTCGTCAAGAGGTCAGTCAACGGCCAGGCAATCCTGCTGAAATCATGAATAAATCTCCGATAAAAACCAACGTGCCCCAGGAATGACCGTAGCTGCCTCAAATTGGACGGCGATGCGAGTTTTCTAATGACATCAACCTTGGCCGGATCAACCTCCATGCTCCTGTTGGAGATGATATGGCCAAGCACCGTCCCTTGAGTCACCATGAACTGACTCTTCTCCCAAGATAGAACCAAATGGTACTAAATACATCGCTGGAGTACTCGATCTAGGCAGTCAAGACAGGAGTCGAATCCGTCATCGTAGACCGAGAAATCGTCCATGAAGACCTCCAAACATTCCCCTACCATTTCCGAGAATATCGACAGCATGCACCTCTGAAAAGTCGCAGGGGCATTGCATAGCCCAAATGGCATGCGTCGAAAGGCATATGTACCGAAGGGACAGGTAAAGGTGGTCTTCTCCTGATCCTCAGGAGCGATGGCCACTTGGCTGTAGCCCGAGTACCCATCCAGGAAGCAATAATGGCTCTTCCCTGCCAGTCTCTCAATGATCTGGTCAATAAAAGGCAGGGGGAAATGGTCCTTCTTGGTGGCCTGGTTGAGTCTCCTGTAGTCAACACAGACCCTCCAAGAGGTGGGTACTCGTGTAGCAATCTCCTCTCCCAAC
This sequence comes from Ottelia alismoides, assembly GCA_037367405.1. Classification (NCBI taxonomy): domain Eukaryota; kingdom Viridiplantae; phylum Streptophyta; class Magnoliopsida; order Alismatales; family Hydrocharitaceae; genus Ottelia; species Ottelia alismoides. Next base: position 652,173 of record JAZKJV010002482.1, on the reverse strand, counting down.
TCACTGATCACAGTCGTGATGCCCGTCTTCTTGGGCACCACATGCAAGGGGCTGACCCACTTGGAGTCGGAAATGGGATAAATGAAATCTGCACTCCACCATTTTGAAATTTCCTTCATCACAACCTCTCTCAGGTTGGGGTTCAGTCGCCGTTGGAACTCACGCGACGGCTTCGCCCCCTCCTCGAGATAAATATGGTGGGAGCACACTGCTGGACTAATCCCATGGAGATCTGCTACGCTCCATCCGATTGCCTTGCGGTTCTTTTCAAGAACCCCCATCAAACGGGATTCTTGCTCTCCAGTCAGATCGGCGGAGATGATGACTGGGTACATCTCAGGTTCGCCCGCAAGGAACCGATACTTCAGCGAAGTAGGGAGCGGCTTCAGCTCTGGACAGCTGGGTGCAGGCAACTCTGGCCTCGGAAGAAGGTGCGTGAATGCTGCTAAATCTGCCAAATCTGCATGGGAGAAGGAATACGAACTCTCGCAAACTGGATCTGGAGGAGGCTGCTCAACTGTGTTGTCTCTGATCTGCTCTGCCTCTACCTCCTCCTCATCTGTAGGCTCAGGTGAACTCAGGTCTGGCATCTAGTCATCACAATCTGCCCAATCAAACTCTGAATCCGAGGGATCTGCATCAAATAAGGTGGCATCAGTACCACCATCACACAAGGTGGCCTCAGCACCACCATCACTAAAAACCGTGTCGCGGTCAAGAATCGGCTCTGCTGCCTCTGTAGTATCCTGGACCAGGGCTGTGCTCTCCAAGCTCTCCTCTGCTGTCATCTCTGTATTAGTGGTGTCTGGAAATGAGAGGATGGCCTGTGCTGAAGGGTCTGCCAATGCTGCCTCATCATCTGTGATCACAAAATCACAGTCCTGGTGGATGTCTAACCCGGCGTCTGTCAGCTGCTCTGTATCTGCGCTGGTCTCTGAGCATGCTCTCTCTCTGGCTCTGTAGTCCTCGACCGTCTCTATTTGTACACTCTTGCCCTCGACGCAAAAGTATACCTTCCCGCTATCATGATCAGTCACCGCCTTGGCTGTGGCCAAGAACGGACGACCGAGGATGATGGGGGTATCGGCCACTGAATCAGGGATCTCCATGTCCAACACTACGAAGTCCACGGGGAATTGCAGGCCCTGAATAGTGACGATAACGTCTCGCAACAACCCCTTCGGCCTCTTGACATATCGATCAGCAAACTGAAGGGCTGTCCTGCTCTGTCGAAGAGTGCCCAACTCGAAGCGGTCGAGAAGGGCTGCCAGAAGGAGGTTGATAGACGATCCGCTATCCAATAGAGTCCGGTCGAACCTCTGCTCACTAATCTGACATCTGACATACGGGGCTCCTGAATCTGGCCTCTTGGTCGGCAGATGGTTCTGGATCGCAAAGCACGTGGCTTTCGTCAGCACATGTATCTCTGAATGGTGGTTCCTCCTCCTCCTCCTGACTGTAATCCTATCTCTCAACGATCGCTGAAGAAGGGGAATGTGCTGCAAAGCCTCCTGAAGGGTCAGTTGTATGTGAAATCTGTCGATCATGCTCTGGCTGAACTCCTCCTGCTATCTCTTTTTTGGGTCTTTTTCTCTTTTCTTCCCCTTCCCCATCTGAAGGGCTCTAGGGAAGGGAATCAGAGGGTCCTTCTCAGATGAAGGACTAGGAATAGGTCTAGACGTCTCGACGGCCGGATCCGCACATACATCAATCACCACAGTGGGATCAGAAGAAACTAAACCTTTTCCTTTATTCAAAACAGTGTTCTGAGATACATCAACAGAAGGAAAAACATCATCTCTCTCAAAACGAACACCGGTGGCCTCAGTACCACCACGGGCTGGCTCTGCTAGACGTCTCGCGGCCTCAGTACCGCGGGCTAGCTCGGCTACTCTGGTGGCGTCAGTACCACCTCCTCGAACTGGTGAAGCGGCGGCCTCAGTACCGCCGGTGGGATCAGCATCCTTGGTGGCATCAGTACCACCATCATCATCTGGAGCGGCCTCAGTACCGCTCTCCTCCTCCTCATGTGGCGCCCCGGAGGTATCCTCGTGGTGTAGCTCAGACGAGGCGCCGCCGCCTGTTGGTGTCCTACCGCTCCTAAGTGCAACAAAATCAGCATCAAACAGATCCGAAGATGTATCAACAAATGGATCACTAGGAGTGGTGTGCTCAGTGTAAGCTACCTGCTCAGATTTCCGCTTCAGGCTGTTTGGATTCGGCTCTATCTGTGCAGGGATGGCGGCCTTCCCTCTCATCAGGTCCCGCATCTCCTGGCGGAACTCGTCCATCTCCCGTCTAAAGGTAGCCTGCTGGTCCGTGAGGAGGCGGGCTACGTCGTCCAAGGCGGGGCTCTCATGGGAGCCCGACGGGTAGCCTCTCTGGTAATGAGGCTGCTGGAACTGGTGCTGCTGCTGCTGAGAGGGGTAGGAGGAAGGATGCTGTTGCTGGTGTGGCTGGTGAGCCTGCTGCTCACGTCTCCAAGACTGTCCCTGTTGCTGATAGGGACGAGGAACGAAGGACGACTGCTGGTGTGGCTGGTAGGCCGGGGGCTGCTGCTGCTGGTGATCTCTCTGCTGACTATACTGCCCTCCCTGACCGGATGACTGCTGCTGGGGCTGGGTACCTCCACTCCCCCACCTGAATCCGGGATGGTCTCGTCGGATCCCAGGCTGGGGACGGTCATACCAAATCCCATTGACATCCATCAACGGCTCTGCATCGAACTGGGCTGGCGGGAGTACGGCCATAGGCTGATCCGGCTGGTATACCACCATCTGCAAGTCTGGAGATGGTGGGGACTGGTAAGAGGGTTGCTGCTGCTGGTACGGCTCCGCCTGTACAAGGTGAACCTGTCTAGGCTGCTGAAAGGAGCTGGAGCGCTGGGACGAGCTGCTGCTGCCGCCGGTATCGCCTCGCGACTGAAGACGGGGCTGGGAAGCCGTCTGTGCCTCCTGGAGACACATGAGCTGGGTCTTCATGTCGCTCAGAGTCTGTGCCATCTGCTCCATCTGAGTGATGCCATGGCACTGCTTCTTCTCGATCAGCTCCATGCGGTCCAACTTCTCGCTGATGATACCCATATCCACAGCGGACGACTCTGCCTGTGCTACTGCAACTGCGGATGAACTGGATGGACCGGCATCGACCCGTGCTATCCTCTGGTACTGCACGGGTCCTGGCTGCTGCTGGGGTCTGCCATGTGTATACAACCGGGTCTGGGACATCACCATGTAGTTCTCAGCCATTTCCTCGTAGATGGCCCAGACCTGGTCGTGATCCTTGGTGAAATAGGACCTGCCACAAGAAGCATTCACCAGGCCCTGGAGCTCTGGTGTCAGCCCGCTGAAGAAGCTCTGCGCAAGGTTCGGCTTCGAGATATCATGGTGCGGGCATCGGTCAGTGAGCTCACGAAACCTCTCCCATGCCTCATAGAATTGCTCGTTGGGGAGCATGGAGAAGTTGCTGATCAGGGCCCTCGCTGCATTGGTCCGCTCGAGTGGATAGTACTTGTTCAAGTACTCGGTGCGGAGCTGCTCCCAGGTGTAAACAAACCTCCCCAAATGCTTCAGCCAGGTGGCTGCTCTGTCTGCTAGGGAAAAGGGGAAGGCGATCATCCGGATCGTGTCCTGGTCCACCTGACGGTCGTGGACAGTACTGCAAATCATCAGAAACTCCTGGAGGTGGAGATGGGGCTCCTCAGTAGCGAGCCCGTGGAAGCGAGGGAGTAGCTGCAAGGTGTTCGGGGGGAACTTGAAGTCCCCCACGATGGCTGGAAGTACTATCTAGTGGTGCGTCAGTGTCGATCCGGGGTTGTGCAACTCCCGCATCGATCGTGGTGCTCCTCCTACCGCGGTTGCGGCTGCTGCGGCTGCTACTACGGCTGCTGCATCAGCATCCTCTGGGATCCTCGGTCCCTCTCTCCTCTGCTCGCGCTCTGCTCTCTCTGCTCGCATCTGCTCCATCTATCTCCTCATGTCGAGCATGAATGCTCCCTGTTCCCTCAACTGCTGCTGGACGGTCTCTAACGAGGCGATCAGGGTGGAGTTGATCGCTCCCTGATCCAATACGAAGTGCTCAGGCTGACGGGAGCAATCCTCAGAACTGCCGGCCATGGCGTCTGCAAAATCAAACGAGCCAAACTCAGGTGCTGTCAAATCTGTGAGTCTCTCCTCTGGCTCATATCTCTCAGAACCGAAAGAAAGGGGGTCGAGGGGGAACAGGGCGGAATCGTACTCGGGCTCGGAGAACTGGTCTCGGCTCTCGCGGGCCAACATAGATGACTGAGTAGACGTGCCCGAAGGCGGTGCAGCCAGAGGCTGCCTAAGAGAGCGTCTACCCATCATTGTGATCTGGTCGAGTAGTGCGGATGGGATCTGGAAAAACTATGATCAGAATGCAAACCCCTCTGTTCACCAACGCAACGTGAGCTGAAGACCGTGAAGGCTCGGTCTAATTATCTTGTCCAATTTTATTAGATGAACAATCAATCTATCAGAGCGCTTACGTGACATGTTGGGATACCCGATGCTACTCCAACCGACTGGCCCGCACGGAAGAGTCGGTAGTCAGCTGGAGATAGCACCGGAGGGCTCTACCTAGGGTGCGGGTCACTCTCTCGCGCAAGCAAACCAAACAATGAGGGGGTTGCTCTCCCCAAGACAAATTTTTAGGTGAAGTGTCTTTTAGGGTCAATAGTTTTAACCAGTCCCAATTTTATGGTTTTTCTTTTTAATTATTTTTAATAAAAACAAAGGCCTAACAAATTTTTCGATTCTCCTGGTTATTTACTCCAAAACAGGGGGGAGAAGACGAAAAAGCCGATGCACGATAAATCAATGATGCATGCAAAGTCAGAAAGGCGTACCTGTCTCCAGCACTCTACATGCAATATGATCCGCGCATAAATGTAAAGACAGAAAATAAACTACCTAAATGATGCAGCGATGAAAACCGAGTCCTAGATGAGCAAGTCTACTCGCAAAACCGTCTAACCGATCACCGACCTCCAAGCCAAAGGGTCCGGTCTTGGCCTACCCCTCCTCTGCCCGACAAATCGGGGGTAGGAGAAAGCGCTTTACGGGGTAGGCTGCGGCACGTGGGCTACGAAGGAGATGAATCAATTATTTTTATTAATTGATTATTAGTAGGTCCAATTAAGCGTACTATAGGAACAGGCAAATAATTAAGTGTGGGGACCCTACTAATTACGGCACAAGCAAGTATAAAATCCTAAATCTAGGGGCTCGATAAAAACCGCGTAAACACCGGAAAAGGCAGTAAAAAGAAAAGAAAACAAAACCGCGAAAAAGCCGCGAAAATCCTAAGGGTCCCCCGAGCACACCGGTGCTCGGCGAAACAAACCCGCTAAGTTAATCAAGTCCAAAGTCTCTGAGTACCTGTATTATTACAATAATAATCAGAATAAAAATAAAAAGTCTAACTAAACCTCTCCCACTCAACTCTCTCTCTCGCGCTCTCCTGCGGCTCCGTACAGAAGGAAGCCGCCTCCAAGTCCTGCGGTTGCGTCGGCTACTCGAAAGTCGCCTCCGCGGTCCTCGGGCCCTCGCAAGAAACAGAGACAAGTGGTCAGACCAAAATAATCAAATAATAATAATAAGAAAAATAAATGAAACTGATATGAGGGTATATATGCAAAAATGCAAAATAAAATAAACACTCAAAATAAAACAAAAATAAAAACAAAATAAAAGAAAATAAACCAAAATAAAACAAAAATAAAATATAAACAAAAGCCGCGAAAAAGCCGCGAGCTCTAAAAGAGCCGCGAAAACAAAAATGAAAATAAAATAAAAACTACTAAGTCGTGCTCCCCGGCAACGGCACCATTCTTATGGCACGAAAAACCGAGCGACTAAGGCAATCAGGTATCTCTACGAGGGTCATCGCGACCTCGGTCACTCGATCGTGTCGATCAAGAAAAATAGACCACCAAGAGAGATAAAATCAATCAAACACACAAAAGCGGTCTTGCTATTAATTTAACCTGGTATAGCGACCAGGGTCGAACACAAGGAGCACGGGTTGGCCTTGCGGCCTACGAAGTAGTCAAAAAGGAAATAAAATAAAATAAGAAAATGTTTTTGGTGGTTTTTAATTATTTTATATTTTTTTTGGATTTTTAATGTATTAAGAAAATAATAAAGGCTAAGGAACTATACACTTCAACAAATTATTAAACACACTAAAAATCAGCCAAAAATTCTAACAAAATGATTTTTATGTGTTTTATAATTTTTAGTGTTTTTGGTGAATTTTTGGGATTTTTCTGATATTTATTTAATTTTCTAAAAATCAAACAGTGACTGAAATGAGAGGTACTGTCCAACCGAGCTAAAAGGGCCTAGATAAAATATCTACGGGCCCCTAATTAGCTGGGAGGTAATTTTCCTGTAAAGAGAATAAAACAAGGAAAATTTAGGCACCTATATTATTATTTTTGGATTTTTGGTTTATTTATTAGAATTTTTATATGATTTTGAGTGTTTTTCAATTTTTAGGTGTTTTAAGTGATGAAAAATAGGGACAAAAATTGGCTAGAAAGTCAAACACAACAAAATAGACAGTAGACAATTTTTTTGGAATTTTTAGACAATATTTAATATTTTTTGGGGTTTTTAAAGTTAGACAGTAACGAAAATAGAGGTTTTTGAATTTTTAAAAATATCAAATCAACTCAGAAATGTCTCCAAAAATCCTCGAAAATTTTACACTATGGCAGGAGCCATGTGTCTGATTTTAGTTGGATTTGGAGGTAATTTGCTATTTTATTCAAAAAGAAAGAGGGGGCACTGTGCACAAGGACCTATGTGCAAATACCCAGAGTTCTGGGGGTAACCCAGCAAAGCACGTGCGATGCGCGTGCCTGGGGCACTCAGGGATCCGAATGTAAGAAAAATAAGTTCCAAGGGCTTTCTGGTAACGGGTACCAAAAGTCCAGGGACTTATTCGTAAAATACCCAAAAATATCCGCACATGCTCAAATGTATCACGCACAGGGGTATAAATGCAATTTCTAAAAAGTATTCATTCATTAAGGAACAACCAGAACTACAAGGGCATGTAATGCAAATACACCAGAAAGCACGTGTCGAAGCACGTGTCACAATACACACAGGGGCATAACTGCAAATAAAACTAAGCACGAGGTCCTCTATGCAAATATCCCAAAAACTAAATAACTATCTAAACTATTTACAGAACTAAATGCTAAATAAAAGAAACAGGAGGGCCTAAGGGTAATTTACCCTTTATTAAGGCGGACCGCAGGATGGGCGCCACGTAGAGCTTCGAACGGTGGAGATCGGGGGTCGCTCCAAAGCTGGGGTCCTCGATGCGATCAGACGGCAGAGGGATCGCCACGTGGGGGATCCAACGGTGACGGGCGTGGGTGGCTAATCCTCTGGTGCAACGGACGGTCCAGATCACCGCTCCAAGATCTGACGGTGACTGCTCCTCCGGGAATGAACGGCCCAGATGAAAACTGGAGGGCGACGATGATCGGATGGTTGGGGAAGATACCGGAAGAACAGTTGGCCGGCGAAGTTCGCCGGCCTTGTGCGTGCGCTGTGGACCTCCCCTGCTGCTCGTGAAGGTCGGAGAAGCTCCGCAATGACGTCCCGCAGCTGCTGGTGAACTCCGATGATCCAGACGAGCCCTGGAGGGCTCCGGCGAGGTCGGCGGAGGAAGAGCTCCTGGTCCGAATGACCCAACCCCTCAGACGGGCTTGGAAGCACCTGCAAAGTAGACCAAGAGACTCACGGGTCGAGGGCAAACTGCCTCGACCCGGTTAGGCGGGGTGACGGTGAACGGAGGGTCGAAGTGGGCGAGCTCCGGCGAAGGGGGGACGGTGGAGCTCGAATCCCAGCTCCTGTGCGAGCTGGGTTGGATGGGTATGCGGAGAAGATGCGCGGGAGGACGGCGAAGGCTATGGCGAGGCCTGATGGTCGGATAGTGATCGGACGCGGACAGAATCGACGATGGACGGTGGAGCGGCGATTTGGGGGAAACTACAAATTAAAGAAAAAGAAAGAACGACGGGGCTACCTGGGTAGACGGTGAGACTGGGGATGAGCTTGCACAGCTCTGGGTCGTCGCCTCGAGGAGCGTCTCCCTCCGAGGCTCGAGCTCCTGCTGGTGGCGGAGCAAGGCGGCGAAGCTTCGCCGGATCAGTGGTTTCGCTCCCTCTCCTCGCTTCGACACCACGGGGGACAAGCTGTCACTCTCGCCTACGCAATGGAGCTCACGGGAGGTGGAATCGAATGGCCAAAGATGAGCTTTGAGGTGGCGGAGCTGAGAATATATATGGTGGAGGGTCCGGGAAGACAGGCGCGGGTAGGGCGATCGAGCGCGCGGATCCCGAGGTAGAGGCTCCGGCGAGGGTCTCGGGTGTGTCGTGAAGGAGTCGGACCCGGGCTTTAGGTTATAGGGTATCGGGTTTAGGCGCTAAAATGGGTAGAAGTCGGGTCGGGCGCCTAAATCCGTGGGAAGTGGTCCTGGGGGGGTAGTTGACCGGGCGGTCAACAATCCCAGGACCAGTAGGAAGCGGCCACGTGGCTGGATCTTAGAAGTGAAAATTAGGGTAGCTAGGGGCCGATTTAGCAAAAAGTTAAAACATGAAATATTTTTATTTTATTTTTTTTCTATTTTTTAGTGATTTTTAATAATTTTTCAAAATAAAAATAAGGTATATACATTATATAGCTATATATAGGTATATGTACAATATCTAGGGTTTTTAATTTTTGATTTTTATTTGTTATTTTTATACAATTTTATTCTCATTTTATATTTTATTTATGTATATTATAAAATGAGGAATAAAAAGACATTTTTATTTCATTTTTATTATTTATTTACATAGGTGAAATACATATATACATTTATATACATGGTATATTTACAATATACTTTTGTGTTTTTAATTTTGTTATTTTTATTTTATTTTTGTTTTAATTGTTTTTATTTTATTTATTTACACTATATAATATAGGATATTTACAAAAAATTTTGGAAATTAATTTTATTTAATTATAAGGCTAAATAAATATGTAGGTGGTTCCATGTACAATGTGAAAGTGATATTTTTGTTCTTTTTGATTTTTCTATTTTTATCTTGTTTTTATACTTATAAATATGTACAAGTATTTACAAACCCATTTGCATCTATTTTTGTGAGGAAAATATTATTATTTTATTTACATATATATTTACACACATGAGCCCCCTATCTCCCTCTACTTTGGCTTTTATGCGGTCAGGCCCATGCTGAGCCCTCCCTTGGGTTAGGTTGCTCAATATTTATTCTAAATATTTCCCTCTTTTTCTTTTTAATCTTTATTCTTTTATTTTTGCACAAAAACATTCTAATTATAGGTTTTTACACAATGCATGCTTTTGGTAATTATTTTTATTTACACATATCTACATGCATTTGCAGAGGTTTTTGTAGCTAAAATATAAGAATAAAGAGTGATGAATGAGTATTCATCAAGGCGCACCGAAGGAGACGGAGATCCACGAGCAGAAGAACGGGCAGCATAACGACGATGCCGCGGCGATGGAGAACCTCTCCATGGCATCCATGGTGGACGGCCATGAGAGGGAGAGAGAGAGTTGACGTCGAGAGAGAAGGAGAGAGAGATGCTTCTCAAGCATTTAGTGTAAAATAGAAAGCATGGTATGCCTCTCTATTTATAGGGTTTTGGGATCCATGGATCTCAATCCATGTGACATATAAAATCAATGGATTAGATTGATTTATGTCAATCCAATGGTCAAGATTATTGTTGGTAAAAACCAACAATTTGTGATTTAATTTTGATAAAATATATTTGATAAATCAAATAAATATTGATACCAAATTAAATCAATCAAATAAGGAGAGTAAATACAAAGGAGATCAACCTTCCCCTTTAGAGGGCAATCTCATGGATTCCCATGAGATTGCACATCTCCTTGATTTTCTCTCTACTTATTTTCTAACAACTATTTGTTGGGATTTTTATTCACCAAAATAATTCTCGATTAAATTTGGGAATATTGCAATCTTGACATTGGAATATTGTGAATCATATTCACAACCCAAAACAAAATGTAATTTACATTTTCAATTAATTAGACAATGTGTATCCAATACACATTAATAATTAATCTACTAATATAAATTATATTTAACTCTCTCTCTAATACATTATAAATCACATTTATAATATATTATGAATAATTGGATATTACTATCCACATTATTCTTATCCATAATAATTAAATCACATTTAATTATATTGGATAACTTATTCTCATGTGCTCAAATAATATGAATCACATTCATATTATTTACATCTTTGATAATCAAATCACATTTAATTATCTAAGATAACTCTCGTTATAATATGAATCAAATTCATATTATTCATGATAATTAAATCACATTTAATTATCCATTTTCTCAATGCACGGATACATATATCAACAATAGAATTATCCATGAACTCTTTCAAGGATAATGCGCTTTCTCCACGAATACTTGGAGATAAGGACATGGCGATTGTATTGTTCCACGTATAGTGACATGGATATTGAGATCATATCTCAAATCCAGATCTCGGGCCTCCCATAGATGCTTGATTAAATCAAGACCGCAAATCTAATCTTCTCATTGCATCTGAATCATATTCAGATCAATGTCCAACATTTGGACTAAGATCAGATTACTTCTCTACTGAGAGGAGTCACTAAAATCCAGACCCGTTTCATCACTCCCTAGGAATGGAAGCGTCATGGTTATACAATCGTTTATGATCACATCACCCTCAGGTATTCCCAATACCTGTACATCCTGCATACTGGTAGACTCAGATTAAACCCGAAGTATTAGATCAACTTTACACTGTCTACTTCATGGTTTTATCAGTAAGTTTCTCATTCGATCATTGGGAGTTAGTATCCATCATATACTTTCCAAAAGCATATATCATATCTAGGTCTTGATCATATACTTTCCACAAGTATATATCAAACCTACAAATTCAGTCAAGCTTCCAAAGCGAGACGACCATGCGCATGGAATTTGATTCTTCCCAATATCTCATGAGTGAGCTCATGTCTTCCGATTCAGTAAGTGAACCTGTATGATCCCTTTGAGAGATCGTATTATTCATATGCCCTTATATGCACACCAGCGCGCCGGTGTATAGACCTTGATTAGGTCATCAACCTATTGGTCTGCCAAATGTACATACTCAGACATATAGTAACACATCTGTCTCCGGTCAGAGGATGCGTGCCTATATCATGACAGCATATGATATAGGACTTTGGTTATCTCGATCTCGTTAAGTCAACTCTTTGACCTAACTCATCTGACACCTCCGAATCTCTATTCCTATGCATAGGACCTGCATCAAGAGGTCGGTCAGATATCAGCCTAAATGAGAAAGGATTGCCATCTCCTACTCAGGCTGGAGATCATCTCTTAATAATCTTTTGACGGTGCTTGATGAGTCCTTAATCTAACTCATTAGATATTCATCTAAGCACCAGCCTCTATGATTCAATAATTGAATCAACAGCTGTATGATCATTAAGATGGCCATGGTACATAACCCTAATTGTACTAAGGGACCTATTATGCAAATTATGTACTCTTTATTTCAGATTAAGGAGTGAATTGCAATAACATTTATTGTATAATGGCTCGCCGGGGGCTCGCATGTCCAACACTGTTAGCCTAACCAGATTTGAATCTAGCTCCTGGCATGTTTACTTAAAACGGTTATATCTCATGCTCCTGAAATCAAATTTCGACGTTCTTGGACTCATTGAAAAGTCTTGAGGGATTCTATGCAATGGATGGATCTGACTCATTTTGATAGAGGGTGTTCTCCAAAATTCAAAAGTATTGGATTCTACACTGCTCCACTAAGCATCACCGTTGTCGTGGGTGATCACCGCCTCCATCACAAGTTCGCCATCGAGCCCATTGTCGCGTCACCGCTGCGCCTTCGACCAAGGGTGGTGGTTCCCTCCATCTCTAGCCACCATTGCCCGACCAAGGGCATGTTTGAAAATTAGTCCTTTTTTCCAATTTTCTTAGACATAAATTTTAAAAGTTGTTATATGTTATATGCAATTTTCACAATTTCAATAATTTTATTTCTCATTTTTTATTTAAAGTTCCTCTTATTTCTTTTTAGTCCCTTAGAGGATTACCTCTATGCAATTTCTAAAACTCATGTTCTCTTTCCTACAATTCATTCAAATTATTTTCTAATTAAAATATAAAATCGGATAAAATTGCTTCGAGCAGTTTTTAAAAATAACATGAAGGCCCATATGCTTGAATTTCTTCACATTTACATTTAGACACTGGAGCTTAAAAAAGATCACCAAAAGTAGAATAAAAATCCAAAAAATTCCTCGGAAGTCTTGAAAACTTGTTGAATCTAATGGCACAAGTTTCATCGCTTTTCGAAGCTCTTGTATAACAAGAAAAATAGGTCTTTGATAGAGTGCAATAAAATCAAGAATACCTCTGGAAGCATCATGCCCTACACTTTCTTTTGTATTTTTAACTTGTAATTGCAACAAACTTATCTGAAATTCATCGATTTTCATGATTGTGTAAAATGACATGTTAAAATTAACTTTTTTGCACATTGAATTTAATGTTTTGCTTTAATACATTACTTTTTCTAGGAGAAACTTCAAATGAGATGGAGACTCACCATATCAATGGTGAGCCAACATCAAATTAGATTTTTTTTCCATACATTTTACAATTTCTTATGAGATAGATTTAATAACCAGTATTAGTACAACATGCACATCTAGATAGAATTATGAAAATATTATTATATTAGATTAAAAATACAAGTTTACATATGCAAGCTATAATATTTTACAAAATTATTACCGACTTTTTATTAAATTGACAATGGCTTTTGCAATCTCAAGAAAAATACATTTCATTTGAAGGGTCAATCCGAAAAAAATTAATACAAAAATAACGTTTTCACACATCGAAAACTAATACATTACTTTTTTTGTTCTGAGCTATCAAATTAACAGGTTATGGAGCTCCCTGGATCTCACAGTGTCCAACTCTTGCATTGTGAGGCCTGAGGGTGGAAGGGACCATTGGTATGTGATGGTCATTTTTTTTTGTGAGGAAGGCTTACAAGAAACTGCATACTATACTTGTTTTCGACCCGGGCATCATCGTGACTTCACTGGAATTTATCTGAGAATTGAGGATCTCTCAAAGAGTCAAGATCTTTCTTTGGTTGTTTGGGCATGACTCTTTGATGACAGGGGGCAGACGAGCCAATTTATTAAGAGGGGGGGATATCATCTATCTAAGATGCGAGGTGGATCTTGAAAGTTCGAATCACATTTTCTTCTTTTGTCACAAATCAACGGAGTTTTGGGCTGAGGCTGGGACTCCAATGTTGCCACTTTGAATGATGGGCAATCCTGGACGTCGCTAGGGCCTTCTGAAAATATGGGGATGGAGGATAAAATATGTGCAGTTTATATCCTTTGGGCTCTGTGGTTTGTTATAAATGGTGCAGTGTTCAGAGGAGAGAGACTCCATGTAGAAAATATTTTGGTTCATGCCAAAATCCTTGAGTATTCTTGGTCCTTGTAATTTTATTCTAAATATGTGAATATGAATTTTTTTGGGTGTACGTCTCTACGAATTGGCACCATTTTTTCCTTTAAAAAAACATCTAGTTTTCCTTTTTATGCAAATAGTTTGATTTATCGAAAACCAATTATATTTCTTGGTTGTTCTTTAAAAGTTAGGATACTTTTATAGTTGTGATCCTCTGGGATTTTGAAATATCAGTTATACTGTCTTTTTTGCAATATCAGTTGTGTACCTATCTTCTTGGGCAATTAACGTCTGTGTCCGTCGAGTTGGTTTTGACGTCAGTGAGATAAATCAAACTATGATTTTTACAAATCAAAATCTGACTTAGTAAAATTTTCTTACCGTATCCCTACAATTTAAAAAAAAATACGATTGCACCCCTCTTTTTCCTTTTACACTTAGTACCCATTAGATAATGTCCGTTTGAGAAGGAAGTAGATGAAAATTATCCCTTGAGGGGCACAACTGATATTGGGAAAAAAAGATGAGAATGACTGATATTGAAGAACCTAAGAGGGGTACGACTGTAAAAGACCCCAAAATGATGGTTAGAACTTAGAACAAGTCTCCACCTATACGCCCTTTCCTACACGTTTCTAAAACCGTACGAGTATGTGGTCAAATGTTGTATTATATATTAATATGATCAACCACACGAGAAATTAAAGAGCTTTATAGAATTCCCGTTAATTAGTGAAGGCGTTTATTCTTAATCAACTAATTAACTATATACAATACATATCATTCCATACACATACATCTCAGATGCTTGCATCTTCACAAGCAAAGAAAGAACAAAATATGGTATCTACTTATAGACCTAACCCGAGCATCTACGGGCACGTAGCATCGCCCGTCGTGTTGCAAGACGACCCCGACCCAGGGACGCCCTTGTCGAGGACCTGCAGAAGCAAACCGCTCACCGAATCCGACCACCTCCCACCACCCATCTCCCTCATAAGTCTCCCCTCCGCAGCACGAAGATGTGCGCTGAGGAGCATCAGGATCACGGCGACGACGACGACGATCGACGACCTCTTGAAATCGCAGGAATCCATCGGTGGGAAGATGTTCTCCTTGGTGTCCTTCGAGATCTAAAGCTATGGCAAGAAAATGTATGTGTATTATGCATGTGTGTGTGTATATAGAAGAATTAGGCTTGTTAGTCAAATATTTGAATTCCAAAATAATAATAATATAGGAAACAACGTGGAAGATGGTGGAATATGAGAGGACTAGCTTTGGGGGGGAGATAAAACTTGGAGGGTCTCGTTGAAAATTACCATGCTTTGAAAAACGTGTGAATGTAATAAGGTTGAATTCATATTGCTGACTTCAAATTGTTGGACTGCTCTTTCAAAATCTTTGCATACCAAAATATTTTTTAATTTATCTTCGAATGGTTTGAGTATAAATTTTCCAAAAAAATTAGCGGTCAATCAACTTGCAGCGAATATGATAATCTTTACGATATTCGATATTTAAAAATAATTTAAAATAAGCAATATTCATTATTATATATAAAACATCAGAAGATATAGCATCTAATCCTCGAATTATTCATTACTCGATTTCATGCTGTAAATAGTATTATATTTGGATAATTTAGCAACGAATGATATTCGACGTTACGTATATAACATCAACTCATAATTACTGTGATAAGAATATCCGTCATTACGAGTCCATTTTATTGTTGGCCGCAACGCGTAAAATGTGGATATCTGGATTAAAAAAATTCAGACGAATTTTAGAAAATTTTAAATGGTACCAAATGAGATTTTGACTCTATGGAAATAGCAACCGAACAGTTCGCAGCTTTAGACCAAAGCAATTTATTTGATTTTCAAATTAACCTCACAAGGTAACGACCGGCCAAACTCTGCATGGACGAGTCCATGCAATTGACCTTCTCCGATTCAAATCAGTTAAAATAGATTATTATATATGGCAAAAAATCCAAATTTAACCGAAGACAGTGCACACTAATTAACAAAAGAGAGTTATTAATTTAGATAAATTGATCAATTTTTCTTACGCATTTGAGGAATAAAACAAATTAAGACCGGACCAATTCAATTCCAAATATTTGACCTCAGAGACCAAGAATCTCCAATTCCAAATCCTACGTTCAAAGATCTATCGATTATAAGATCGTATGTGTGTGTATGTATATACATATGAATCTCCTCTTCCATCTCCACTCAACTAGTTCAGATCATCCACACAATGGGATCCGTCGCAAGGACCCAGTTCACGATCGCGGCTTGCCTTTTGTTTGTTGCCATCGTCCTGGCCTCCAGTCCGGCCGTCGCGAGGTCACTCGAGAGGATGCCAGGGCGTTGGTCTGTTGTCGATGACAAGAGCCTTTTCCTCGAGTCTTTGCCGAAGGGAGGCCCCTCTTCGTGTCCTTCTGGGTGCACCACCGGTGTCGTCAATAACGGGTGTCGCTGCCCTTCGACCAGGAGACCATGATACAACTACGACGATGATGAAGATGACGACGAGGATATTAAGATAATATATAGCTTTTTCTCCTTTGCATTTTATTCATTTCATTCCCATGTAATGAACGCTTAAGACAGACATTCCCTTGTACGTCTTCTAACGGAAATAATAAAGAAAATTATTACATGATCCCATTATATATATATATATATATATATGTGTGTGTGTGTGAGAGAGAGAGAGAGAGGATGGAGAGCTTGCATCAAAGTGCATGTAACTGCAGATGCACATGTGCCAAAAACGTCAATTACATATTATTTTTTTAAAATTGAAATCTTAGGAGATTTACTTAGTATTATTAGTGGAATATGTGTTTCAAATTTTGTGTAAAAGAGGCATTCTTAACATATTCATCTGGACAACCCAATTTCAACAATTCCGATACTATTAAAATTTGACAGTCTTGATGAAGGGTTAGAAGTCTCGAATTAAATTGAATTTTTAATGGCACCGTGATAATATATAGCGATATAAATCCCACATGATTTCATTTCAAAAAAATAATATATAATGAACGTTTATTATATTGGTGGATATATAATTACATGCACTTTGCCGCAAGCCCCCCCCCCCCTCTCTCTCTCTATATATATAGGGAAAAAAGGAGTATGCTCCCCGATTTTAGCTAACTTACATGCTCCCACCCATTTTTCCCTGTATTTTTTTTATTTTTCTGAAATGAAACATAATGGAATTTAGATCATAATATGTCACCATGGTGTCATTAAAAATTCGACTTAATTCGAGACTTATGTCCCCTCCATCAAGACTGTCAAATTTTAACGGTCTCAGAATTGCTGAAAATGACCCCCTCTAGACAGAGGGCATAGGAGTTTCTGTTTCTGACGAAATTGGAATGACATGTTAGAGGGATATATTGATGAATATATATATTTATTTATTTATTTTTCAAAAAAAATAAAAAAATATGGGAAAAATAGAGATGTGAGTAGTCTGTTGGCTACTCCCAGGGAGCAGCCTCATTTAACTCATATATATATATATAAAGGGAAGCTACACCTGGGGTGCAGCCAACTAGCTACACTCGATCATTTTTCTTATTGATTTTGATTTTTTTAAGGAACCCTATGCGGATTTACTTAGTTTATTGAGTGGAATATGCGTTTCAAATCTCATGCAAAACAAACATTCCTAACATGCTCATCTAGATAGGGTCAATTTCAACAACTCTGAGATCGTTAAAATGTGATAGTCTTGATGGAGATGATATAAGTCTCCAATTTAGTTGAATTTAGGATGAGACCATGGTGATATATGATGATTTAAATCCCTCTAGGTTTCATTTCAAAAATAAAAAGATCAATGAAAAAAATGGCATGGTACAGCTAGCTGGATACATCTCCAGGTGCAGCTTTCCCATATATATAAATATATATGGTTGATCATGTGAGAGCCAAAAAATTATGAGAGCATGATAGCAGTGAATCTGGACCACTAGATTCTACTATTCTCTCTCCTCCTGCAATCAATCAGGAGAGACATGACATAATCTAGTAGTCCTGAATCATTGCTATCATGCTCTCACAGTTTTTGGCTCTCACAGAATCGGTCATACACACACATATAGTTATATGGGGTTGCCCCACCCCTATTTTGCGGTATTTTTTATTTTTTTAAAAAATATCATCATTTATATTCATTTATATATCCATCCTATATGTCATTCAAATTTCGTCAGAAACAGAGACTCGTATGCCTTCCATCTAGAACATGTACATGTTCTAGATGGAAGGCATACGAGTCTCTGTTTCTGACGAAACTTGAATGTCATATATGATGGATATATAGATGAATATAAATGATGATATTTTTCATAAAAAAATATAAAATTTTGTGGAAAATGATGTGGGGCAGCCATGTTGGTTGCCCCCATGAGGCATCTCTGTTTTTTCCATGTATATGTCAGAATAGAGAGTATGCACCTAGGTGCATGTAATTTTACATGCACCAGAGCCTATAACTTACAATTTTTAACTTTTTTTTGAAAAATATCACCATGTATATTCATCTATATATCCCTCCAATATGCCATTCAAATTTCATCATAACAAAGACGCATATGCCCTCCATCTAGAACATGTCGATTACAGCAATTCTAAGACCGTTAAAAGTACCTGTTTGGGATGGAGAGTATAGGAGTTTCTGTTTCTGATAAAATTCGAATGACATATTAGAGAGAGATATAGATAAATATACATAGTGACATTTTTAAAAAAGATAAAAAAAAGTGGAAGTTATAGACCCTGGTGTTACATGAACCTTGGTGCATGTAAAATTACATGCACTTAGCTAGGTACATACTTCCTATCCTCCCTTTCTCTCTCTCTCTCTCTCTCTCTCTCTCTCTCTCTCTATATATATATATATATATATATATATATATATAAGGAAAGGGAAGCTGCTCCATGGAGCAGCTAAGTTGGCTCCTCCACGGAGCATTTTTCCTCAAATTCCATCATGTATATTCCTCTATATATCCCTCCTATATGTCATTCCAATTTTGTCAGAAACAGAGACTCATATACCCTCTATCTAGAATAAGTAAATTTAACAGTCTTAAATTTGTTGTAATCGACCTGTTCTGGATGGAGGGCATATGAGTGTCTGTTTTGACGAAATTGGAATGACATATAGGAGGGATATATAGATGAATAAATATGGTGGAATTTTGCAAAAAAAATAAAAAAAATTGGGGGAGAATGCTCCGTGGAGCAGCCTACTCCCCGTCCCCTCTCACTCTCTCTCTCTCTCTCTCTCTCTCTCTCTCTCTATATATATATATATATATATATATATATATAGGGGACCTATCCAATAGGTCCTGTGCCCATTTGAGATGAGATGCTCCCACTCATATTTTACTAATATTTTCTATCATTTTGAGTTCAATGCTTATTTATTTACAGTTGTTATGTCATATTTTTACTATTAGTAACTATTTTCATATAAAGAAAACCTTAGATTCACAGGAAATGGTCATTAGTAAGAATAAAAATGACACTAGTAACACGAATAATACTACAATCATTCCGTATGAATTTAAGGTTTTTTTCTGAAAATAGCTGCTAGTAGTAAGAATATGATATAACTTTAACCTGTAAACAAATAACTTTAAGCTCAAAATGAAATGAAATAATGGTAAAAATGAGTGGGTTCATCTCATCTCAAATGGCATAGGGCTCATTGGATAGTTTTCCTATAAATATAGGGAAAAGGGAAACTACACCAGGTGGTGCAACCAACTAGCTACACCTGGCCATTTTTCTCATTGATTTTTTGATTTTTTTGAAAGAAAACATATAAAGATTTACATAGTTTATAGAGTGGAATATGTGTTTCAAATTTCATGCAAAACAAACATTTCTAACATGTCTATCTAAATAGAATCAATTTCAACAATTCTGAGATCATTAAAACGTGATAGTCTTGATGGAGATGATAGAAGTATTGAATTTAGTTGAATTTGGCATGAAACCATGGTGATATATGGTGATTTTAAATCCCCCTTGATTTTATTTCAAAAACACAAAAAAATCAATGAAAAAATGGTCAGATGCGGCTAGTAGCTAAACCCCCGAGTGCAGCTTCCTCAACCCCATATATATCTATATCTATATATATATGAGAAACTTCAAATGAGGCGGGGACTCACCATATATATGGTGAGCCACCCTCAATTTAGGCATCTTTCTAATATATTTTACAATTTCTTGTTTCATACATATAATAATAAATATTAACACAATATGTATAGTGAAATAAAATTATGAAAATATTATTATAATGGATGGAAATATTGATATGAATTTAAATGCTATATTTTACAAAATTCATTTTTTTACAATGTGCAGTTTATATTTTACAAAACTGTTACAGAGTTTTTACTATATTCGCAGTGGCTTTTACAATTTCAGAAAAACCCCCACCTCATTTGAAAGGTCCCCTATATATATATATATATATATATATATATATATATATATATATATATGAGAAAAGGGATCCTACTCCATGGAGTAGGTAACTTACCTACTCCATTTTCTTTTCTTTTTTTCAATTTTTTGAAAAATGCTTTCATGGATTTTTATAACTATATCTCTCTAATATGTCATTCAAAATTTGTCAGAAACAGATATTCCTACGGCCTCCATCCAGACAGTCATTTTTTAACTGTCACAGATTTGCTATATTTTTCATGTTCTGGATAGAGGCCGTAGGAGTCTCTGTTTCTGACGAAATTTGAATGACATATTAGAGGGATATAGTTATGAAAATCCATGGAAGTACTTTTCAAAAAAATGAAAAAAAAACGAAAATAGAGTAGGAAAGTTACCTACTCCATGGAGTAGGATCCCTTTCAAATATATACATATATAAAGAGAGCCAACGGGGCTGCTCCCACTACTATTTTTCCCTGATTTTTTTTAGAAAATAAAAAGTTTGTATATTCATCACTATATCCCTCTAACATTCCATTAAAATTTCGTCAGAAACAGAGACTCCTAAGCCTTACATCTAGATGTCATTTTTTTAACGGTCGCAGGATTTTTTAAATCGATCATGTTTGGATGGAGGTTGTAGGAGTTTCTGTTTCTGACGAAATTTTAACAGAATGTTAGAGGGATATAGTGATGAATATACAAATTTTTATTTTCCAAAAAAATAAAAAATTTTGAGGGAAAATTGAGGTGGGAGCAGCCCGTTGGCTACTCCCTGGGAGCAGCCCCATTTACCTCATATATATATATGGGAAAAAGTATGCTCCCTGTGAGGAGCCAACCGAGTTGCTCCCACCCCTATTTTTCTCCCATTTTTTATTTTTTTGAAAAATAAAAATTGTATATTTATCACTATATCCCTCTAACATTCTATTAAAATTTCGTCAGAAATAGAGACTCCTAAGCCCTTCATCCAGACGTCATTTTTTAACGGTTGCAGGATTTTTTAAATCGTCCATGTTTGGATGGAGGCCGTTGGAGTCTCTGTTTATGATGAAAGTTTAACAGAATGTAGAGAGATATGGTGATGAATATACAAATTTTTATTTTCTAAAAAAATAAAAAAAATGGGGGGAAATGGGGTGGGAGCAACCCGTTGGCTGCTCCTCCATTTACCTCTATATCTATATATATATATATATATATATATATATATAAACGTCCAAGAATTTGCGACTCCCTACGAACATAAAAAGCATCTGCATAACAAAACTGTATGGATCCACTCACGTTATATGCATGCCATCGCCGTGGTGGTCGGAACAGGGAGACGGGTCGAGCGTCGCCGCCCTGCTGCGCCGCCTCTTGTCCAGCCCACGCCCATGCGTCCTTTCGACCGTCGTTGCTCCCTCTCCGTCGTCAGTGACACCCGCCTGGGATTCCGTCGCCGTTAGTTGTTTTAGTAGGAGAGCAATTATTCTCCAACGAATAATCTAAAAACAGATTTTGAGTTGTCACATTCTATTTTTGGAATGAGATAAAATGATCATAATGGGTTTTTTTGCATTAAAAAAATTAAGATTAAAAAAAAATTAATCGGATCCGTTGGATTAATTACATATGGCTGATATGGCGGGCTTTCCTTACACCTAGGAAAGGTGCACCTCATTGGAAATATTTCATATATATATATATATATATATATATATATATATATATGGAGGGCTGGGGAAGCTGCACCCGGGAGTGGAGCTAACTAGCTGCACCCGGCTATTTTTTTTCATTTATTTTGTGTGCTTTTGAAATGAAACCTAAGGGGATTTAAATCACCATATATCACCATGATATTATACGAATTTCAACTAAATTTGACACTTCTATCATCTCCATCAAGACTATCATATTTTAACGGTCTCAGAATTATTGAAATTGACCCTATCTAGATGGGCATGTTCAGAATGTTTGTTTTGCATCAAATTTGAAATACATATTCTACTCAATAAACTGAGTAAATCTCCATAGGTTTCCTTCAAAAAAATCAAAAATCAATAAGAAAAATACCCGGGTGTAGCTAGTTGGCTGCACCACTCGGTGTAGCATCCATTTTCTATATATATATATATATATATATATATATATATATGGGGTTGGGGAAGTTGCACCGGTGGATGTAGCTAACTAGCTGCACCCGACCATTTTTTTCATTGATTTTTGTGTTTTTGAAATGAAACTTAGGGGGATTTAAATCACTATATATCACCATGATATCATACCAATTTTAACTAAATTCGACATTTCTATCATCTCCATCAAGGCTATGACATTTTAACGGTTTCAGAATTATTGAAATTGACCATATCTAGATGGGCATGCTAGGAGTGTTTGTTTTGAATGAAATTTGAAATACATATTCTTGTCAATAAACTAAGTGAATCTCCATAAGTTTTTTTCAAAAAAAAATAAAAAACCAATAAGAAAAATGGTCGGGTGTAGCTAGTTAACTGCACCCGCCGGTGCATACTCACTTTTCCCTATATATATATATATAGAGAGAGAGAGGGAGAGGAAAGGGATCCTACTCCATGGAGTAGGTAACTTACCTACTTCACTTTCATTTTTTCATTTTTTTTATTTTTTTTGAAAAATGCTTCCATGGATTTTTATAACTATATCCCTCTAATATATCATTCAAATTTTGTCAGAAACAGAGACTTCTATGGTCTCCATCTAGAACAGATAAAATACAGCAAATATGTGGCCGTTAAAAAATGACAGTCTTGATGGAGGCCGTAGGAGTCTCTGTTTCTGACGAAATTTAAATGACATATTAGAGGAATATAATTATAAAAATCTATGGAAGCAGTTTTGAAAAATTAAAAAAATTGAAAAATGAAAGTGGAGTGGGTAAGTTACCTACTCCATGGAGTAGGTAAAATACCTACTCCATGGAGTAGGATCCATTTTCTCATGTATATACATGAGAAAAAAGATCCTACTCCATGGAGTAGGTAACTTGCCTACTCCATTTTCTTTTTTTCAATTTTTTATTTTTTTTGAAAAGTGCTTCCATGGATTTTCATAGCTATATCACTCTAATATGTCCTTCAAATTTCATCAGAAACGGAGACTCCTACGGCCTGATCCAGACAGACATTTTTTAACGGTCACAGATTTGATGTATTTTTCATTTTCTGGATGGAGACCGTAGGAGTCTCTGCTTCTGACGAAATTTGAATGACATATTAGAAAGATATGGTTCTGAAAATCCATGGAAGCATTTTCCAAAAAAATAATTTTTTTTAAAAAAGAAAGTGGAGTAGGTAAGTTACCTACTCCATGGAGCAGAATCTCTTTCCTATATATATATATATATATATAGGTCGGGGAGGCTGTTCTGTGTAACAGCCAAGTTGGCTGTTACACGGAGCAGTTTCCCCCTTTTTTTCAAATTTTTTTCATGTATATTCATCTATATATTCCTCCTACATGTCATTCAAATTTCGTGAGAAACGAAAACTCCTAAGCCTTCCATCTAGAACAGGTCGATTACAGCAAAATTCAGACCATTGAAATTTACCCGATCTAGATGGAGGGCTTAGGAGTCTTCGTTTCTTATAAAATTCGAATGACATGTAGGAGGGATATATAGATGAATATACATGAAAAAAATTTTTAAAAAAATAAAAAATGGGGGAAAACTGCTCCGTGTAACAACCAACTTGGATGTTACACAGAACAGCTTCCCTTTTCTTATATATATATATAGATTAAATGGGGCTGCCCCTGGGGGGAGATAACTTGGTTCACCCCGCGACATTTCGCCCTCTTTTTTACTTTTTTTTTGAAAATTTCTTCCATGAATATTCATCACTATATCCCTATATTATGTCATTCAAATTTCGTGCGAAACAGAGACTCCTGCGGCCTCCATCCAGACAGATATTTTTTAATGGTAAAAGAATTTCTAAAAACGACCCTTCCAGATGGAGGCCGTAGGAGTCTTTGTTTCACTCGAAATTCAAATGAAATAATATAGGGATATATTGACGAATATCCACGGAAGAAATTTTCGAAAAAAAAATAAAAAAAGTGGACGAATATATATATATATAGGGTTAAATGGGGCTGCCCCCTGGGAGTAGCTGATGAATCCACGTTTCATCATCTTTATTCTATCATTTTGGCCATAAAAACCCTAGTAAATGCGCGTAAATAGGCTTAATATAGGCATTTTAGCATTCATGCATATGTGTGTAAATATTGTATAAAAAGCGGTTTTTAAAGCCAAAATAATAGAATAAAGAAAAGAAAAGAAAAAGAATAAAATATTGTAAATATTTTATGACCCGAAACCCCGAGACCTAGGCATCTTGATGAATAGGTCGACAAGGAATAAAGTAGGGGGAGATAAGGGCCAAAATACAGATAAAATACCTATACATTATATTCATTCTTTATTCATTTTGGGACCTATTTTTGGTTCCACTTTTTATTCATCAAATAAAGAAACTTTGTACATGAAAGTTGTAGATAATAAAATAAATAAAAATACAAAATTGATTTCAAAGAAAAATAATGTACAGATAAAAAGTTATGGTCTGAATAGAAATCCAGAATGCCAACTTCCCAGACCCGTATCTCACAAACGGAAACTCCAAATGCATCAAACTCACCTTTAATTGTATATAGAAGAAAATAAGCTAATTAATGGCGGTGGTTTCGCATTTGGCGGAGCTACGGTTTGAAAGTTGACTTTTGGACCCCTATTGTATACTTGTACATATTAAAATATTCAATTTATTATTTATTTATTATTTTTATAATTTTATATTTTTATAATGTTGTAAATAATACTTATAATAATTATGTATATTAAAATCAGAATAAAAACATAAATAAAATACAAATAAAAATACTTGTATATATTATAATACATAGGTATAATATATGTAGCTATACCTATACAAATAACACTTTCATTTTATTAAGTGTATAAAATATATCAGAAAATTAAAATAAAAATATATTTGTGTATATAAAAGTATTTTATAATTTTAGAAAATAAAAACCAAAATAAAATAAATTAAAAATACCTAAATAAAAATAAAATACATTAATACATAGATATAGATACCTATAAGGGTATAAATGCAAACTTGTAAAAATATACTTCATAAAAATAAATAAAAATCGCTATAAAATACTTTATAAAAAAATAAACATTTTTTATTTTATAACTAAAAATTAATAAAATCATCTCCTATTTTAATTTGAATTAATAAATCATTTTATGCAGGTTTTCCCTGGTTGGTCCACGTGGACCAACCAGGTGGGTTTGACAGTTGACCTCGGTCAACTGTCTGACCCCCCCTGCTCTTGTCAGTTTATTGGTTTTTTCCATCTTTCGCCCATTTTTCGAGGGCGCGTCTTCCACCCTTTGAAGACGCTTCCTTCATGAAAGATGTTACCCTACCATCCAGCTACCACGCCCTATATTTTTTCTTGGGCCGAGCATCATCACAGCACCCGTGACGCCTCCTCGAAGATCGCTCCTCGGCCAAGTTTCAAAACCAACCCAAAACCCCCCTTTCACCTTTGAACCCTTTTTGCCCTAAGCTAAGCCCTTCCCCTTGGCGCCCTGGATAGAGATAGGTGACAGCTACTCTCCGGCGAGCTCGAGGAGGTGTTTGGCTAGGCGGATCGTGGTGTCCAACCCCATCTCCGGCCTTGCGGCCGTGAGGTTCATCTCTTGGTTCCCCAGCCAATCGAGGTGTATTTCGTTCTCTGTTCTTGTTGTTTAGTTAGACGTAATGTCAGTTGGTATTTCGCGCGTTTAATAGGTCATCTAATCGAGTCGTTAAGTTAGTTCGACAATCAAACACCTTGCCGCTCCACCATTCCCATCTCCGGCGAGTTCTTCGCCGCCACCCGCCATCTTTCATCCTCCCGCCACGGGGTTGGGGTATTTTGCCCCCAACCCTATCACCTTTTCTCTGCAGGTGTACGAAGCTAACGCCGCACCTCGGGAGGTTTTGACGGCCGGCCGAGGCTAGCGACGCCGCCTAGCTCCGTCGAGCTCGCGCGGCCACACTGGGCTCCTCCGGACCATTTTGATACCCCCAGGAGTTGGAGGAACATCGCAGGGATCTCGGGGGCGTTTTTGCAGCCATTATTGACGTCGGAGAAGAGAGAGACGTGCCGGGGAAGTTCATCTCCGCCGGCAAGCCTCCTGTTCTTCGCAATCACTCCAGAGCCGTCGGATCAGGCACATCCCCCAGGTGGTACAGCAGCCGTCAGATTGACTCCCCCTCCAGCCGTCCGATAACTCCCCACGATCTAATCCCAGGCGTCCGAGCCCAAGGGGTATCGGGCTCTGCTGAAGAGCCACGTGGCATAAGTGAGCCCCCATCTGCTGTTGATCGCGAGCCCTCTCCAGCCGTTGATCGCCCCCTCACGATTTAATCCCGGCCACCCGTGGCGAAAGGGTATCGCAGCATCATAGGCTGCCACGTGGCTTAAGTGGGATCTCTCCCACCGTCAGATCGCGCCCAAAGGTTGGGCATTTTGCAATCCTTACCCAGCCGTTTTTGTTATCTCAGCTTTTAATGCGTAAACTTTCATTTGTCTTTTCATATTTTTGCAAACTTTATAGTTCAGCCCCCTGCAGTTTTTGAATATTACGAATTAGCCCCTCCCAGGCGCGCGTGCCTATGCACGTGAGTCTGGGATTTTTGTTGGCATACCCTTGGCGTTTTGTGTATCTGCTAATAGTCCAGAAACTATTTTCTTTAGTTAAATATTTTGTGCGCAACTTGCAAAGAGACCCTTGGATTTCTTGAATATTACAAAAATGCCCCTGGCCGCATGCCTTTTCTTTGTGTTGCTTGTATTTTTTCCATGCATCTATAGCACCCTAAAAAATCTACAAAAATTAACTTAGACATCTGTTGCACAGTACTTCCACGCCATATTTTTATTTTCCATATTTATTGCATTTTTATATTTATTAAAAATCAAAAACCTCCATTTTGTGCACTGTCTAGCTCATAAAATACCAAAAAAATATAAAAACTCCTCAGAAAAATCCCAAAAAAATACATTTTGTGTCTTTTAGTTTGTCTTAGCTCCAGACCAAAAATCATTAAAAAATATAAAACCAAACTCCTAAAAATTGCAAAACTCTAAAAACCTTCATAAAAATTTATAAAATTCATAAAAAATCCAAAAATAATGTTTTCTTTTCCTGAATTTTCTTTGTTTTATTATCTTTAAGTGAAAATTAATTTGGAGAATTTTTGCCACTGATTTCTATTTTATTTCTCCATTTTAAGTTTCAGCCTTGCTTTTTACCACTGTTTTCTTTATTTTGATAATTAAAAATACCAAAAACATTCTAAAAAGTACCCAAAAATCACAAAAAACAGTAAAAAAGTATAAAAAGACCAAAAAGACTTTATTTCCTTATTTTTGAGTATTTTTATCTATTTTTATAAATACTTTAGTTTTCCTTTTAATACATTGTTTTACATTCCAATATTGAAAAAAAAAAGAAAATATAAAAAAATATAAAATATAAAAAGAAAATAAAAAATCAGTAAATTAAAAAATCAAAATACAAAAAATATAAAATTAAAAATTAAATAAAAAAATATAAAATTAAAAACCCACAAAAAATAACATAGATAGACATTCGATCACTTTCACACACATTTTTGAGCACTTGTGCCCCGTTCTACCTGTCTGCTCCTGTGTTCGACCTCTACAATACTTGCACCTATACACATCTTGTTGGTAGAGTTATAATAAATTTTAACTCCGCACATTTACTTTCATTGCTTGATTTATTTGTCGGGGGTTAATTATTGTTTTAATCCGGATTTCGTGTGGTCGATTCAGCGACTGAGTTCCCGCCTTGTGTGGAACTTAAGATCACCGATTTTTGGGTTAAACAGTAGCCAACTTGGCTACTCCCACCCCTATTTTTCCCTCCATATTTTATTTCTTTTGAAAAATAAAAAATTATATATTCATCAATATATCCCTCTAACATTCTATTAAAATTTCGTCAGAAACAGAGACTCCTAGGTCATCCATCCAGACATCATTTTTTTTAACGGTCGCAGGATTTTTTAAATCGACCCTATTTGGATGGAGGTCGTAGGAGTCTCTTGTTTCTGACGAAATTTTAATAAGATGTTAGAGGGATATAATGATGAATTACAAATTTTAATTTTCCAAAGACATAAAAAAATGAGGGAAAATAGGGGTGGGAGTAGCCAAGTTGGCTACTCCCAGGGGGCAGCCCCATTTAACCCATATATATATATATATATATAATATATATATG
Source organism: Ottelia alismoides (assembly GCA_037367405.1). Classification (NCBI taxonomy): domain Eukaryota; kingdom Viridiplantae; phylum Streptophyta; class Magnoliopsida; order Alismatales; family Hydrocharitaceae; genus Ottelia; species Ottelia alismoides. The sequence goes on along the minus strand of JAZKJV010002482.1, from coordinate 623,684 downwards.
GGTAAAATGGAGCTGCCCCCATGGGGGGAGCTAACTTGGCTCCCCGTGCCATTCCGCCACTTTTTTAATTTTTTTTCTTAAAAAATTTCTTCCGTGGATTTTCATCAATATATCCCTTATTATGTCTTTCGAATTTCGCGCAAAATAGAGACTCCTATGGCCTCCATCCAAAAGATATCTGGATGGAGTCCGTAGGAGTCTCTATTTTGCACGAAAGTTTTAATAGCATAATATAAGTATATAGTGATAAATATGCACGGAAGATATTTTCAAAAAAAATAAAAAATCGGGTGAAATAGTGCGAGAGGAGCCAAGTTAAGCTTTCCTGAAGGGGGCAGCCCCATTTACCCCATATATATATATATATATATATATATATATATATATATATATAAGGGGGCCTTTCAAATGAGACGTGGTCCTTCCATTCCTAAGGAAGGCCAACGATCTGGGCCATCAGATTCAAATCCAACGACACCTTCAATTTTGTTGCCCAAAAGGGCATTTTGGTCATCAACTTTCGCATTAATTATGCACACCAATAAATATTCTGAAATTCTAAATTTAGCTATTTTTATTTTTGTATTTTTCGCATTACCATGTTTAAAATATATCCAGTTTTATTCTGGGCGACATTACGTAGGGCCATGTTTGTATCGTAATGTCTTTTTTTGTAGAATCTGTTGTTCCTTTGTAACGAGTGTATGTTTTTTGTATTTACTGTGTTTCTTCTAAAATTAATTAGTCATTTGTAAATTGTGTATGGTTCTTTTGTAGAATACAATTTATATTAGCAATTAGTGCATGGTAATTTGTATTGATTGCATATTTTTTGTATCATAGCTTTTTTATGGTTATTTGTAAAAATGCAGTAGTCACTTCACGCTCAATGGAGGAGTAAAATATCCTGAATTCGTATAATGCACATTCAAAAATGTATAACGCATATCCAAAATGTGGAATACACATAAAATATACAATATGCATAAAAAAACTACAACTGCCATTCGCACTCAAATGATACGTAAAAATACATATCAAATAACTATAATACACATCAAAATTGTATAATACATGTAAAAAAGTGTATAATAGACATCAATATTGTATTTCCGTGTCGACGAGACCTCGCCACATTGCGTCCATTTCTCCTCTCACAAATATGTATAATACATATCAAATTTGTATAATACATATTAATATTGTATAGTACAAATCAATATTGTATCAAACTGTTGATCGTTCTTCATCTAGGACTGGTTGCAACACCGTGTACATGCATCGTCGTCTGATATACATGTTGTCGTCGTCATTTGCATGAAGGTCTTCTCGGATAGTCGCAACATCGTTCTCTGGCAACTACATGCACCATCGTCTTTTCCCTTGCCGATGAGGCCGCACATGATGCTAGAAATCGCTTTAAGGAGCATTTGATCATCATCTTCATGTCGATGAAGAAGACTGAGATGAAAGAGCATTATATATATTAAAAAATCCTACATTTAGAACATGTTAATGTAATGACAACAAGATAATAACTTGTCTTCTTAAATAGTATATATAAATTTCATGATGACGTAGTAAAGAGGAAACGTTACCAGCAAAACCCTATATTATGCGGAATTGATTTGATCACGGGATACACAAAGATTGTTGTTGTTGATCTCTTCGATAGATATGATTACCTCCCACGGTTGTCATCATCTCGGCAACGCTGTACAGATTCCTCTTGCCGCCTCGCACTTGTCCCTCAGCCTCCTCAGAGCGCGGGCGTCTCCGGTGATGTCCTTCGAGATTTTCCTCTTGAACTCTTATGCGAAATGGTGGACCAAGCGAGCGTCGAAATCCTCTCCCCCGAGATGAGTGTCCCCACCCGTGGCCTTCACCTTGATCACAGTCCTTGATCTCGAGGATGGAGACGTCGAAGGTGCCGCCTCCGAGGTCGAACACCAACACCCTCTTCAGGTGCTTCTCTCCACTCTTCTTCAGATCGAGGCCGTATGCCAGGACTGCTGCTGTGGGTTCGTTAATCATCCGAACTATCTCGAGCTCTGCGATCTTGGCGGCGTCCATGGTCGATTTACGCTGCGAGTCGCTGAAGTACGCCGGCACGGTCACCACCGCCTTCTTGATCGGACACCCGAGGAACTTCTCTGCACTCGCCTTCATCGTGGTGAGCACGGCCACGGCTGTTGATACCTCCTCCGCGGTGAGGACTTTCTCCTTCTTGGTGCCTTCATGCACGACGATCAACGGCCTGTCATTCGCATCTGCGATCACCTTGAAAGGCCAAGTCTTCATGTCGCTTTGGATGTCCCTGTCGATCCATCGCCGCCCGATCAATCGCTTTCCATCTGGAAGATAAGCGATCATGGAAACCGATATGTATATAATAACGTTTACTTTGGAGAACAGGTAGGAATTTGCTACTGAAAACAAAGAGAGAACAAACTGAAGATTGTGTTCTTGGGATTGGTAGCTGCTTGGTTCTTGGCGGCATCGCCGACGAGACGCTCGTTGACGTCTGTGAAGGCCAGAAACGAAGGAGTGATTCGGTTTCCAAGCTCGTTGGGTATGATCTCCACCTTATCGTATCTCCAGACGGACACGCACGAGTAGGTTGTGCCTAAATCGATCCCGATCACAGGCTCCTCTCCTCCCGATCGCTCCATCTTCGATTGAACAGCTCGAGGATCCTCAGATCAGGGTAACTACGTACGTACTAGGGGCTGCCAGAAATTTACAAAGAGAAGAGAAATTAGGGTTTGCTTCCACTGCAAGAATCTTCGTAGAAAGCCAAGACTTTTTTTTTGTACAGAGATGTTCGTAGTTAATTTAATTTAATAACATGAGGATGGGCGTCATTACCTACCCAATGTGAGCCCTTGCTGGTGCAACTTGCTCTGATCCACGCAACCCATGTTAGGGCTCAACTCGGCAACGCTGCCGCTGGAACTCCCTCCGAACATGCCGAGCCTTTCATGAGGTCTTGCATGTGCGCATTTGGGAGCAATGTTTCGTCGTCTCCCGTCGTTGGAGCAAATGGCGATGCTCTTCATTTTTGTGCGAGAATTTAAAATTAAAAGGAAAGATTAAAAGAGATTAATGAGGAGATAAATTAGGTTGTTACATACTATATTTAGATAATGAATAATGACCAAAATGGGTTTTTGGTTAATTAAATAATAATTATAACATGCCTTTAATAACAACCGACGGATTAAAGATTGACGCGTAGGATCGTTGGCCTTCCTTAGGGATGGAAGGACCATGTCTCATTTGAAAGATATCCTATATATATGGGGTTGATGGGTTGCGTCCTGGGGCAGCCAACATGACTGTCCCGTACCATTTTTTGGTATTTTTTATTTTTTTTGAAAAATATCGCTATGTGTATTCATCCATATATCCATCCTATATGACATTCGAATTTCGTCATAAACAGAGACTCCGACGGCCTCCATCCAAACATGATCGATTTTAAAAATCCTGCAGCCGTTAAAAAAATGACGTCTGGATGAAGGCCGTAGGAGTCTCTATTTCTGACGAAATTTGAATGACATATAGGAGGGATATAGGGATGAATATACATGATGATATTTTTCCAAAAAAAATAAAAAAATTGCGAAAAATGGGCCGGGGGCGGTGATGAATACTCATTCATCACTCTTTATTCTTATATTTTAGCTACAAAAGCCTTTGCAAATGCATGTAGATATGTGTAAATATGAATAATTACCAAAAGCATGCATTGTGTAAAAACCTATAATTAGCATGTTTTGTGTAAAAATAAAAGAATAAAGATTAAAAAGAAAAAGAGGGAAATATTTAGAATAAATATTGAGCAACCTAACCCAAGGGAGGGCTCAGCATGGGCCTGACCGCATAAAAGCCAAAGTAGAGGGAGATAGGGGCTCATGAGTGTAAATATTTGTGTAAATAAAATAAAGATATTTTCCTCACCAAAAATATACTTGTAAATACTTGTATATATATATTTAGAAGTATAAAAACAAAAGAAAAAGATAAAAATCAAAAAGAACAAAAATACTCCTTTCACCATGTACATAAACCACTCCAATATATTTATTTAACCTTATAAATAAATAAATTTAATTTCCAAAATTTTTGTGAATAGTCTCTATTATATATATATATATATATATATTGTAAATAAATAAAATAAAAACAATTAAAACAAAAACAAAATAAAAATAACAAAATTAAAAATACAAAAATACATTGTACATATACCATGTATATAGATGTACATATATATTTATTTTACCTATGTATATAAACAATAAAAATGAAATAAAAATACCCTTTTATTCCTTATTTTATAATGAAAATAAATAAAGTATAAAATAGGGATAAAATTATACAAAAATAATAATTTAAAAATCAAAAATCAAAAACCCTAATTGTGTACATATACCTATAAAGTACATACTATGTATATAGCTTATTTTTATTTCCAAAAATTAATTAAAAATCACTAAAAAATAAAATAAAAATATCCTGTGTTTTGAGTTTTTGCAAATTCGGCCCCTAGCTACCCTTAATTTGCATTTCAAGATCCAGCCACGTGGCCGAATTCCATTGGGTCCTGGGGATGTTGACCGCCCGGTCAACTACCCCCCCCCCCCAGGACCACCTTCCGCGGATACAAGCGCCCGACCCGATTTCTCGCAATTATACCCGCTTGATCCGACACCCATTTCCCGAAACCCCGGGTCCGAATCTTTAATCGTTCATCCGACATCCTCGCCGGAGCCGCTCCCTCGGGATCCGCGCGCTCCTGAGCTTGCCCGGACCCATCTTTCTCGGAACCCTAGCCGTATATAGCTGCTGCTCCGCCACTCGATTGCTCATCTTTGGCTAGTCGTTTCCTCCTCCTGTGAGCTCCAGAGCAACCGTGAGAGTGACAGCTCGCGTCTGAGCCTGTTGCATCGAGGAGAGGAGGCGATTCCATCGATCCGGCGAGCCCAGCCGCCGCAGCTCCGCCACCCGCGTGAGCTCCGAGCCTCGGAGCGAGACGATCCTCGAGGCAACGACCAGGAGCATCAGCAGCTCCTCCCCAGTCTCTCCGACCACCCAGGTATCCCCTTAGGTTTCCCGTTTCCTTTGATTTCCATTTTCGCCCAATTCGCGCCGCCGTCGTATATCGTTGATTCCGACCACTCCGTTACCCCTATCGACCATCGGAATCGATCAACACACTCGCCTCCTCTCGACGCACCTTCTTCACCCACCCACTCAACCCAGCTCGCACAGGAGCTGGGAACCGAGCTCCTCCGTCCACTACCTTCGCCGGAGCTCGCCATCCCGACACATCAATCACCCCCACTTCGCCTAACCGGGTCGAGGCAATTTGCCCTCGACCCGTGAATCTTCTGGTTCGCTTTTCAGGTCAAAACGAGGGCCATCTGAGGCCCTTCGCCATCCAGCCAGGAGACCCAGCTCCGCCAACCTCGCCTGAGCTCCTCGGAGCTCGGCCCGATCATCGGAGCCCACCGGCATACGCGGGAGCCTTCCACGATTCTTCTCCGACCTTCAGAGGGCTCCCAGGAGGAGCACTGCGCACGCACGAGCCCGGCGAGTCTCGCCGGGGACTTGATCTTCCAGCATCCTCCATCGCCGTCCAATCGCCCCTCCCGCTCCAGTTTCAATCAGAGTCATTCATCTCCGGAGCGTCCAGCATCGTCTGATCCGAGGAGGCGACATCTGGAGCGCCCTCCGTTCGTTGTCGTCACATCTACACGTGGCGCGCATCCAGCCCAACCGCATAATAAAGGGTAATTTACCCTTAGGCCCTGTCTTGTTCTGTTATTTCGTTTTAGTCCTATAAATATAGAACTTAGTTGTTAAGTTTTAGGTTAATTTGCATAGTGGACCCCGTGCTTTATTTTAATTGCTTAGATACCCATGTGTGTTGTATGCCACATGCTTCGTCACGTGTTGTTAGGGATATTTGCAGTAGACCCCCCTGTAGTTCTGGATGTTATTGAATGAATGAAAAGTTTCTCTTATTTGCATTTATACCCCTGTGCGTGATATATTCCAGCATGTGCGTTTTATTTTGGGTTATTTGCAGATAAGCCCTTGGACTTTTGGTACCTGTTACCAATAAGTCCTCGGGACTTATTTTTCTTACATTTGGGTCCCTGAGTGCCCAAGGCACACGCGTGGCACGTGTTTTGCTGGGTATTTTGCACCAGACCCCCCAGAACTTTGGGTATTTGCACTTTGGTCCCTATGCACAATACCCTCTCTTTATTTTTGAATAAAATATCAAATCACCTCCAAATCCAACGAAAATTGGACACATGGCTCCTGCCATGTTGTAAAATTTTCGTGGATTTTTGAGGACATTTTTGATTTCGTTTGATATTTTTAAAAAATCAAAAACCTCTATCTTTGTCACTGTCTAGCTTGAAAAATCAGAAAAAAATATTAAAACTCATTTAAAAATTCTATAAAAATTAGATACTGTCTATTTTGCTTAGTTTGTTTTTCTAGCCAATTTTGGCTATTTTTCATTACTGAAAATCACTAAAAACTTAAAAACACTCAAAAACCTATAAAACTTCTTATAAATAAATTAAAAATCCAAAAATAATAAAATTGGTACCTAAATTTTCCTTGTTTCATCTTCTTTACAGGAAAATTACCTCCAGGCCATTTTGAGGTCTTAGATATTTTATCTAGGGCTTTTTGGCTCTGCTGGACAGTACCATTTATTTTAGCTACTTTTTGATTTTTAGAAAATTCAATAAATATCTGAAAATTCTCAAAAATTCACCAAAAACATAGAAAAATATAAAACACATAAAAATATTTTTGTTTGAATTTTTGGTTGAATTTTAGTGCTTTAAATAATTTGTTGAAGTGTGCTTTTGTTTGTTTTTCTTAATTTCTTAATCACTTCAAAATCCAAAAAAATATAAAATAAATTAAAAACCACTAAAAATATTTTCCTCTTTTATTTTATTTGTTTTTACTACTTCGTAGGCCGAGAGGCCAACCTGTGCTCCTTGAGTTCGACCCTGGGTGCTATGCCAGGTTAATCCAATAGCAGGACCGTTGTTTCGTATTTTGATCGATTTTATCTTTTCTGAGTGGTTCATTTTTCTTGATTGAGCCGACTTGATCGCGTGGGTCGCAACGACCACTTTAGCACCTATACCCTAGCCTTTAGGTCACTCATCAGAATGGCGCCGTTGCCGGGGAGCACGGCTTAGTAGTTTTGTTTTTATCTTCGTTTTTGTTTTCGCGGCTTTTCGCGGCTCTTTTAGAGCTTGCGGCTTTTTCACGGCTTTTGTCTATATTTTATTTTTGTTTTATTTTGCTTTATTTCTCTTTTTCATTTATTTTTATTTTTGTTTTATTTTGAGTGTTCATTTTATTTTGCATTTTTGCATATAGATCCTTATTTTCATTTCCATCTCTTTTTCTTTTATTATTATTTGATTATCTGGTTCTGACCACTCTACCTTTTCTTGCGAGGGCCCGAGGACCGAGGCGGCCGATTTCGAGAAGCCGAAGCAACCGCGGGATTCGGAGGTGGCTCCTTTCTTCGCGGAGCCGCAGGAGAGAGTGAGAGAGAGTTGAGTGGGAGAGGATTTTCATTTTTATCTCATTATTATTGTAATAATATAGAGACTCTCAGACTGGACTTGGACCTTCTGACTTAGCGGGTTTGTTTTGCCGAGCACCGGTGTGCTCGGGGGACCCTTAGGATTTTCGCGGCTTTTTACGCGGTTTTGTTTTATTTTCATTTTTTCTGCCTTTTCCGGTGTTTACGCGGTTTTCCGAGCCCCTAGACTTAGGATTTTCGTTTGCTTGAGCCGTAATTAGTAGGATCCCCACACCTAACTGCTTGCCTGTTCCTATAGTGCGTTAATTGGACCTACTAAAAATCATTAATAAAAATAACCGACTCATCTCCTTCGTAGCCTACGTGCCGCAGCCCATCCTGTAAAGCGCTTTCTCCTACCCCCGATTTGTCAGACAGGGGAGGGACGGGCCAAGACCGGACTCTTTGGCTTGGAGGTCGGTGACCGGTTAGACGGTTCTTGCGATAGAAATTGCTCGTCTAGGACTCGGCTTTCCCGTTGCATCATATAGGTAGTTTATTTTCAGTCTTTCAATTCTGCGCGGATCACTTGCATGTAGAGTGCTGGAGACAAGGTACGCATTTCTTACTCAGCATGCATCATTGATTTCATCGCGCATCGGCTTTTTCGTCTTCTCCCCCCTGTTTTGGATTAAATAATCAGGAGAACCGAAAAATTCGTTAGGTCGTTTGTTTTTATTTGAAAAAGATTAAAAAGAGAAACCATAAAATTGGGACTGGTTAACTCTATTGATCTTAAAAGACGCTCACCCTAAAAATTTTGTCTTGGGGAGAGCAACCCCCTCATTGTATGGTTTGGATGCGCGAGAGAGTGACTCGCACCCTAGGTAGAGCCCTCCGGTGCTAGTCCCGACTATTACCGACTCTTCCGTGCGGGCCAGTCGGTTGGGGTAGCATCGGGTATCCTAACAGGTCACGTAAGCGCTCTAATATTTTGTGTGTTCACCTAATAAAATTGATAGGATAATTTGACCGAACTTTCACGGTCTTCAGCTCGCGTCGCGTTGGTGAACCAGAGGTTTGTTTTGTGATCATAGTTTCTCCAGATCTCATCCGCCTTACTCGCCAGATCAAGATGATGGGCAGACGCTCTCTTAGGCAGCCTCTGGCTGCCCCGCTTTCGGGCACGTCTGCCCAATCATCTAGGTTGGCCCGCGAGAGCCAAGACCAGCTCTCCGAGCCCGAGTACGACTCCGCCCTGTTCCCCCTCGACCCCCTTTCTTTCAGACCTGAGAGACATGAGCCCGAGGAGAGATTGATAGATTTGACAGCACCTGAGTTGGGCTCATTTGATTTCCCAGCAGACGTCATGGCCGGCAGTTCCGAGGATCGCTCCAGGACCGAGCACATAGTTATGGACCAGGGAGCGATCAACTCCACCCTGATCGCCTCATTAGAGACAGTACAACAGCAGCTAAGGGATCAGGGAGCGTTTATGATTGAGATGAGGAGAGAGTTGGAGCGCCTCAGAGCAGCGAGAGATCAGAGCGAGCCTGAGGACGGACCAGATGCAGAGGCACGAGCCGCAGCAGCAGCAGCCGCCGCCGCAACGGCAGCCGCCGCGGCAGGAGGACCACCGAGACCGATGCGGGAGTTGCACAACCCCGGATCTACACTGATGCACCATTGGGTGGTGGTACCTGCTATCGTGGGGGACTTCAAGTTCCCCCCGAACACCCTGCAGATGCTTCCCCGTTTTCACGGACTTGCCACCGAGGAGCCCCACCTCCACCTCCAGGAGTTTTTAATGATTTGCAGTACTGCCCACGACCGTCATGTGGACCAGGATACGATTCGGATGATTGCCTTCCCCTTCTCCCTAGCAGACAGAGCAGCCACCTGGCTGAAGCATCTGGGGAAGTTCGTCTACACCTGGGAGCAGCTCCGCACCGAGTACTTGAACAAGTACTATCCACTCGGGCGGACGAATGCAGCGAGGGCCCTGATCAGCAACTTCTCCATGCTCCCCAACGAGCAATTTCACGAGGCATGGGAGAGGTTTAGAGAGCTCACGGACAGATGCCCGCACCACGACATCACGAAGCCGAACCTTGTGCAGAGCTTCTTCAGCGGGTTGACACCAGAGCTCCAGGGCCTGGTGAATGCTTCTTGCGGCGGGTCCTATTTCGCCAAGGACCACGACCAGGTCTGGGCCATCTTCGAGGAGATGGCTGAGAATTATATGGTGATGTCCCAGACCTGGTTGTACACTCAGGGGAGACCCCAGCAGCAGCCAGGACCCGTGCAGTACCAGAGGATAGCACGGGTCGATGCAGGTCCATCCAGTTCATCCGCAGTTGCAGCAGCACAGGCAGAGTCGTCCGCTGCGGATATGGGTATTATCAGCGAGAAGTTGGACCGCATGGAGCTGATAGAGAAGAAGAAGTGCTAGAGCATCGCGCAGATGGATCAGATGGCACAGACTCTGAGCGGCATGAAGACCCAGCTCATGTGTCTCCAGGAGGCACAGACGGCTTCACAGCCCCGTCTTCAGTCGCGAGGCGACTCCGGCAGCAGCAGCAGCTCGTCCCAGCGCTCCAGCTCCCTACAGCAACCTAGACATGTTCATCTTGTACAGGCGGAGCCGTACCAGCAGCCGCAACCCACCTACCAGTCCCCACCATCTCCAGACATGCAGATGGTGGTCTACCAGCCGGATCAGCCTCTGGCAGTACTCCCGCCAGCCCCCTATGATGCAGAACCGTTGATGGATGTCAACGGGATTTGGTATGACCGCCCCCAGCCTGGGATCTGACGAGACCATCCCGGATTCAGGTGGGGAAGTGGAGGTACCCAGCCCCAGCAGCAGCCAGCCGGTCAGGGAGGGCAGTACTCCCAGCAGAGAGATCACCAGCCGCAGCAGCAACCCCCAGCTTATCAGTCACACCAGCCATCATCCTTCGTCCCTCATCCCTATCAGCAGCAGGGACAGTCGTGGAGACGTGAGCAGCAGGCTCACCCAGCATACCAGCAGCATCCCTCTTCCTACCCCTCTCAGCAGCACCACCAGCAGTTCCAGCAGCCTCAGCACCAGAGAGGCTACCCGTCGGGTTCCCAGGAGAGCCCCGCCTTGGATGACATCGCCCGCCTCCTCACGGATCAGCAGGCCACATTTAGACGGGAGATGGACGAGTTCCGCCAGGAGATGCGGGACCTGGTGAGAGGGAAGGCCGCCATTCCTGCACAGATCGAGCCGAACCCGAACAACCTCAAGAGGAAGTCTGAGCAGGTAGTTTCTACTGAGCATGCCACTCCTAGTGACCCATTTGATGATACATCTTCGGATCTATTTGATGCTGATTTTGTTACACTTAGGAGCGGTAGGACACCAGCAGGCGGCGGTGCCTCATCTGAGCTACACCACGAGGATACTTCCAGGGCGCCGCATGAGGAGGAGGAGAGCGGTACTGAGGCCGCTCAAGATGACGATGGTGGCACTGATGCCACCAAGGATGCTGAGTCCACCGACGGTACTGAGGCCGCCGCTTCACCAGTTCGAGGAGGTGGTACTGACGCCACCAGTTTAGCCGAGCCAGCCCGCGGTACTGAGGCCGCGAGACGTCCAGCAGCAGAGCCAGCCAGAGGTGGTACTGAGGCCACCAGTGTTCGTTTTGATAGAGATGTTGTCTTTCCTCATGTTACTGTATCTCAGAACTCTATTTTGAATAAAGGAAAAGGTTTAGTTTCTTCTGATCCCACTGTGGTGAGTGATGTATGTGTGGATCCGGCCGTCGAGCCGTCTAGGCCTTTTCCCAGTCCTTCATCTGCGAAGGACCCTGTGATCCCCTTCCCTAGAGCCCTTCAGATGGGGAAGAGGAAGAAAAAAGAAAATGATCCAAAAAAGAGAGAGCAGGAGGAGTTCAGTCAGAGCATGGTTGACAGATTTCACATCCAGCTGACCCTCCAGGAGGCTTTGCAGCACATCCCCCTCCTTCAGCGATCTTTGAGAGAGAGGACCACAGTCAGGAGGAGGAGGAGGAACCACACTTCAGAGATTCATGTGCTGACAAAAGCCACGTGTTTTGCGATCCAAAACCGTCTGCCAGCCAAGAGGCCAGATTCAGGGGCCCCGTATGTCAAATGCCAGATTAGTGAGCAGAGGTTCGACCAGACTCTATTGGATAGCAGATCGTCTATCAACCTTCTTCCGGCAGCCCTTCTCGACTGCTTCGAGTTGGGGACTCTTCGACAGAGCAGGTTAGTCCTTCAGTTTGCTGATCGATCTGTCAAGAGGCCGAAGGGGTTGTTACGAGACGTTATCGTTACGATTCAGGGCTTGAAATTTCCCGTGGACTTCGTAGTGTTGGACATGGAGATCCCTGATTCAGTGACCGATATCCCCATCATCCTTGGTTGTCCGTTCTTGGCCACAGCCAAGGCAGTGACTGATCGTGATAGTGGGAAGGTATACTTTCGCGTCGAGGGCGAGAGTATACAAATAGAGATGGTCGAGGACTACAGAGCCAGAGAGAGAGCACGCTCAGAGGCTAGCACAGATTCAGAGCAGCTGACAGACGCAGAGCCAGACATCCACCAGGACTGTGATTTTGTGATCACAGACGACGAGGCAGTATGGGCAGATCCTGCAGCACAGGCCATCCTCTCATTTTCAGATACAGCTGATGCCGAGATGATAGCAGAGGAGAGTCTGGAGAGCACAACCCTGGTTCATGATACCACAGAGACAGCAGAGCCGGTCCTCGATCGCGACACGATTTTCGGTGATGGTGGTGCTGAGGCCACCTTGCTTTACGGTGGTACTGATGCCACCGCGGTTGATACAGATCCCTCGGATTCAGAGTCTGATTGGGCAGATTGCGATGATCAGATGCCAGACTTGAGTCCACATGGGCCTACAGATGAGGAGGAGGTTGATACAGAGCAGATCAGAGACAGCACAGTTGAGCAGCCTTCTCCAGATCCAGTTTGCGAGAGTTCGCTTTCTTTCTCCCAGGCAGATTTGGCAGACTTAGCAGCATTCACTCATTTCCTCCTGCAGCCAGATTTGCCAGCACCCAGCCTTCCAGAGCTGAAGCCGCTCCCTACTTCGCTGAAGTATCGGTTCCTTGCGGGCGAGCCAGAGATGTACCCAGTCATCATCTCCGCTGATTTGACTGGAGAACAAGAATCCCGTTTGATGGGGGTTCTTGAAAAGAACCGCAAGGCAATCGGATGGAGCGTAGCAGATCTCCATGGGATTAGTCCATCAGTGTGCTCCCACCATATCTATCTCGAAGAGGGGGCGAAGCCGTCGCGTGAGTTCCAGCGGCGACTGAACCCCAACCTGAGAGAGGTTGTGATGAAGGAAATATCAAAATGGTGGAGTGCAGATTTTATTTATCCCATTTCCGACTCCAAGTGGGTCAGCCCCTTGCATGTGGTGCCCAAGAAGACGGGCATCACGACTGTGATCAGTGAGTCGGGAGAGGAGATTGCTACACGAGTACCCACCTCTTGGAGGGTCTGTGTTGACTACCGGAGACTCAACCAGGCCACCAAGAAAGACCATTTCCCCCTGCCTTTTATTGACCAGATCATTGAGATACTGGCAGGGAAGAGCCATTATTGCTTCCTGTATGGGTACTCGGGCTACAACCAGGTGGCCATCGCTCCTGAGGATCAGGAGAAGACCACCTTTACCTGTCCCTTCGGTACATATGCCTTTCGACGCATGCCATTTGGGCTATGCAACGCCCCTGCAACTTTTCAGAGGTGCATGTTGTCGATCTTTTCGGACATGGTAGGGGAGTGTTTGGAGGTCTTCATGGACGATTTCTCAGTCTACGGCGACGGATTCGACTCCTGTCTTGACTGCCTAGACCGAGTACTACAGCGATGTATTGAGTTCCATTTGGTTCTATCTTGGGAGAAGAGTTACTTCATGGTGACTCAAGGGACGTTGCTTGGCCACATAATCTCCAACAGGGGCATGGAGGTTGATCCGGCCAAAGTTGATGTCATAAGAAAACTCGCACCGCCGTCCAATTTGAGGCAGCTACGGTCATTCCTGGGGCACGTTGGATTTTATAGGAGATTTATTCAGGATTTTAGCAGGATTGCCTGGCCATTGACTGACCTCTTGACGAAAGACACCGAGTTCCTTGTCGATGACAAGTGTCTTTCGTCTTTTGCGACTCTCCAGCAGTGTGTTATTGAGGCTCCTGTCCTCCAGCCGCCTGATTGGTCTCTCCCATTCGAGATCATGACGGATGCCTCCGACTTTACCGTGGGGGCAGTGCTGGGACAGAGGAGGGATGGAGTCCCATTTTCCATTCGCTACGCTAGCCGCACATTGGATTCCGCCCAGCGGAATTACACGGTCACAGAGAAGGAGATGCTAGCCGTAGTGTTTTCCCTGGATAAGTTCAGATCGTATATCATTGGATCTAGAGTGACTTTGTACACAGATCATACCGCCATCAGGTACCTCATGGCAAAGAAGGATGCCAAGGCCAGATTGACTAGATGGATCCTTCTACTCCAGGAGTTCGACATTGAGATCAAGGATAAGCCTGGAGTCAAGAATGTGGTGGCGGATCATCTCTCCCGTTTAGAGCAGCCTGAGGAGTCTGAGCAGATTGATCCTATTCGAGATACCTTCTCGGATGAGGCGATCCTTGCTATCGCCTCACTCCCATGGTACGCCGATATTGTGAACTTTCTCGTTGCTGGGAAAGTCCCACAAGATTGGACCAGGCAGAGACTTGAGACCTTCCTTGCGAAGGCCAAGTCCTACCACTGGGAGGATCCCATCCTTTACCACGAAGGAGGGGATAGCGTCTGGCGTCGGTGTATTCCTCAGGAGGAACACCATAGCGTCCTCACTTACTGCCACAAGCTTGAGGCAGGAGGACATCATTCTGGGAGGAGAACGGCACAGAAAGTGCTCCAATCCGGCTTGTGGTGGCCTACCCTCTTCAAGGACTCAGATGAGTTCGTGAAGAGGTGTACTGACTGTCAGAGGATGGGCACTTGTGGACAGCGTGATATGATGCCAATGCAGCCCATTCACTTCTGTGAGGTTTTTGACGCATGGGGCATCGATTTCATGGGTCCATTCCCTAAGAGTCAGGGGTTTGAGTACATTCTGTTGGCCGTGGATTATGTTAGTCGTTGGGTGGAGGCCATCCCCGCCCGAGCCGCTGATGCGAGGACAGTTTGCAGATTTTTGAGGAAACATATCATCACGCGGTTCGGGGTTCCTCGAGTTCTGATTTCTAATGGGGGATCTCACTTCATCAACGACCAAGTGAAGGCCCTTGCTAGCGAGTTCGGTATAGACCATCGTGTTGCCACACCTTACCATCCATAGACGAATGGTCTAGCCGAGGTGTCGAATAGGGAGATCAAGACTATACTGCAGAAAGTCGTCCGCCCTGACTGAAAGGATTGGTCACAGCTTTTGGACTCGGTCTTGTGGGCATATAGGACGTCTTTCAAGACACCATTGGGCACATCTCCCTTTCGCCTCGTATACGGCAAGCTGTGCCATTTACCTGTTGAGCTGAGGCACAAGTCATTTTGGGCTGTTACAGATATTCTGATGGATCCAGATGGTATGGGAGACCAGAGAAGGGCAGAGTTAGCCGCCTTGGAGGAGCTTAGAGATACAACTTTCTCAAACAGCCTACACTATAAGGAGAAAGTGAAGGAGTGGCATGATTCTCATATCAGCCACAAGCATTTTGAGATTGGACAGAGAGTATGGTTGTTTGATGCGAGGCTATGTTTATTTCCAGGGAAGCTACAGAGCAAATGGAAGGGACCCTACTTGGTCAGAAAGGTGCACGACAACGGTAGCATTGATATATCTGAGTTGTCTTCTGAGAGTACCTTTCGAGTGAACGGCCAGTGGCTCAAGCCTTTTCTAGATCATGAGCCGCAGGTCGCTGATCTTGCCCCTATTCATTTTGCGTGAGATGTGGTCTTTGACTCACATCTAATGCATCTCACGCCTGAGTTTCACTGTTCTTCCGCCTTGTATAGATCCAGATGTCCATATCACTACATTCTCTAGTCCCACATCCCTTTCTTCATCTTGTGATTATGCTATACTTAGGGTGCACTTTACCCTAAGTATAGGGGGATGTGAGACCGTTTGGGTATTTCTTTTGTTTCTGCCTACCCCTGTTTTGTTGCCTATACTTAGGGATATTTCACCCTAAGTATAGGGGGGGGGGGGTAGACCCTGTACATTCTCCACTTGGTTTTTCCCTTAGTATACAGCCTGCTATACTTAGGGTTAGTTGATCCTAAGTATAGGGGGAAGACCCGAGACCCTCTTGACTTTTTATTTCTTCTTCTTTGTATATAGCCTTTCTTTTCACTTCCCTATACCTAGCACGAGTTATGTCTTCTTCATCGCTCTTGACTCTGAGGACATCGTTCGAGCTAAGTATAGGGGGGGTGTATATATTTCATATATACTTTAGCCATAACTCGTACTTTGTGTGAGTGTGTTAATAAATAAAATGGCTAAAAATCACAAAAATTAAAAAAAATTAAAAATTTTCTTTATGTACATAAACCTCTTTTATTTGCACATAAATAGCTAGTGTACAAATTATTTTTGTAAAATTGATTTCAAAAATATTTTGTGTAAAGCTTGTGTAAATATTTTTTGTATCAAAATTATGTATATAGTACAAAATTTTTCCAAAATGTTTTGAAAATCAAAAGTTTGCAAAAATCTTGTGTAAATATGTGTGAATATCCTTTTGCAAAACTTGCATTTCATGCATCATCCATTCATGATTTCAAAACATTTTTAAAAAAATTTGCATGTTTGTAAAATTTGTGTAAATAAGCATCTTTTGTACTTATGTATATAGTTTTTCTGGATGATAGTTGACATTTAAACTAGCCTGGAATCAAATTGAGAAATGGAGCTTGATTAAGATCTTAATCCACCTAACTTCTAAGAGGAACCTTATAGGGCTTAGGTTTAAGGCTTCTCAGGTCCATGATGACTTAATTCTTTGAGTCCACTAGGCTATGATCACATGTCATCTCAATGAGCCTAAGTAGAGCACTTAACAACAACACATGACTCATATAGATTATGGCTTTACTTGGACACCAGCACTATGCACCGAGCTCTCTACGGATGAGGTGGTGAGGAGGCAGTCTTCCTTGACTTGGGGTAGCATATGAGGGTAGTACTTCTAGGCGGAACCTCTCTTCTTCTTTTAGTGAAGGAAGTGCGTCTCAACTTGGTCTAGTTGCCATGAGGTCTAACGACAGGAGTTGTGGGTTGCAATAAAGTTTCAAAAGAGGGATAGTCTACTGGCTCAAGAGGAAAAACTCCTTGTATATATGCTGCACATGTATATGTTGTACAGATGCACTTGAAAAAAAATATGCAAAAAGAAAAATAGCTCCAAAAAAGTGGTGGGTCTGATAGAAAATGATAATCCCATCGGAGTATGTATATAGAGTGCAATAAGCAAAGCTTGAGTTTCATGATCCACCTGTTGTAGCTTGCAGCAGGGAGACTTGGCTACACTGGTCAAGCTCCCAAGGGTACTTGGCTACACTGGCCTTGACCCATTCTCTTCTTCCCCCTCTTCTTGAGCCGGTTGAACTTGAACTTAGAAGGGAATACCCCGCTCCTCGAGGAAAGAGTGGCCAGATTGAGGTCATAGAGTTACCTTGTTGGGGAGGGTTGTCAAGTTGCCATTTCTGAGGTGGAGAGCTTAGACTTCACATTCACAGGACAAGAAAAGATTCATGGTCTTCAGGGTTTGTGATTGATGACTTGTTCTGATCTGGAGCATTGAGGACTCTTGGTTATAGAATAGTGGAACTTAGAGGCTGTTGAGTTTTAAGCTTAAGTCTAATTAAGGTTCCGACACATTAATAATCCAAAGATCTGATCGAGCTCCATACCCCAATTTAATGAAGGCAAGTTTAACGATCAACCTTGATCCATGTACATCCTCTTTTTCCTTTCTTTCTTTCTTTTTCACTTCTTTTTCAAATAAGTGTTAGCTAAGGGACTAGCAAAGTTAAGTATAGGGGGGTGATGAATACTCATTCATCACTCTTTATTCTTATATTTTAGCTACAAAAACCTTTGCAAATGCATGTAGATATGTGTAAATAGGAATAATTACCAAAAGCATGCATTGTGTAAAAACCTATAATTAGCATGTTTTTGTGCAAAAATAAAAGAATAAAGATTAAAAAGAAAAAGAGGGAAATATTTAGAATAAATATTGAGCAACCTAACCCAAGGGAGGGCTCAGCATGGGCCTGACCGCATAAAAGCCAAAGTAGAGGGAGATAGGGGCTCATGAGTGTAAATATTTGTGTAAATAAAATGAAGATATTTTCCTCACCAAAAATATACTTGTAAATACTTGTATATATATATTTAGAAGTATAAAAACAAAAGAAAAAGATAAAAATCAAAAAGAACAAAAATACTCCTTTCACCATGTACATAAACCACTCCAATATATTTATTTAACCTTATAAATAAATAAATTTAATTTCCAAAATTTTTGTGAATAGTCTCTA
Source organism: Ottelia alismoides (assembly GCA_037367405.1). Taxonomy (NCBI): domain Eukaryota; kingdom Viridiplantae; phylum Streptophyta; class Magnoliopsida; order Alismatales; family Hydrocharitaceae; genus Ottelia; species Ottelia alismoides. The sequence goes on along the minus strand of JAZKJV010002482.1, from coordinate 605,524 downwards.
TTATATATATTGTAAATAAATAAAATAAAAACAATTAAAACAAAAACAAAATAAAAATAACAAAATTAAAAATACAAAAATACATTGTACATATACCATGTATATAGATGTACATATATATTTATTTTACCTATGTATATAAACAATAAAAATGAAATAAAAATACCCTTTTATTCCTTATTTTATAATGAAAATAAATAAAATATAAAATAGGGATAAAATTATACAAAAATAATAATTTAAAAATCAAAAATCAAAACCCCTAATTGTGTACATATACCTATAAAGTACATACTATGTATATAGCTTTTTTTTATTTCCAAAAATTAATTAAAAATCACTAAAAAATAGAAAAAAAATAAAATAATAATATTTTGTGTTTTGAGTTTTTGCAAATTCGGCCCCTAGCTACCCTTAATTTGCATTTCAAGATCCAGCCACGTGGCCGAATTCCATTGGGTCCTGGGGATGTTGACCGCCCGGTCAACTACCCCCCGCTAGGACCACCTTCCGCGGATACAAGCGCCCGACCCGATTTCTCGCAATTATACCCGCTTGATCCGACACCCATTTCCCTAAACCCCGGGTCCGAATCTTTAATCGTTCATCCGACATCCTCGCCGGAGCCGCTCCCTCGGGATCCGCGCGCTCCTGAGCTTGCCCGGACCCATCTTTCTCGGACCCCTAGCCGTATATAGCTGCTGCTCCGCCACTCGATTGCTCATCTTTGGCTAGTCGTTTCCTCCTCCTGTGAGCTCCAGAGCAACCGTGAGAGTGACAACTCGCGTCTGAGCCTGTTGCAGCGAGGAGAGGAGGCGATTCCATCGATCCAGCGAGCCCAGCCGCCGCAGCTCCGCCACCCGCGTGAGCTCCGAGCCTCGGAGCGAGACGATCCTCGAGGCAACGACCAGGAGCATCAGCAGCTCCTCCCCAGTCTCTCCGACCACCCAGGTATCCCCTTAGGTTTCCCGTTTCCTTTGATTTCCATTTTCGCCCAATTCGCGCCGCCGTCGTATATCGTTGATTCCGACCACTCCGTTACCCCTATCGACCATCGGAATCGATCAACACACTCGCCTCCTCCCGACGCACCTTCTTCACCCACCCACTCAACCCAGCTCGCACAGGAGCTGGGAACCGAGCTCCTCCGTCCACTACCTTCGCCGGAGCTCGCCATCCTGACACATCAATCACCCCCACTTCGCCTAACCGGGTCGAGGCAATTTGCCCTCGACACGTGAATCTCCTGGTTCGCTTTTCAGGTCAAAACGAGGGCCATCTGAGGCCCTTCGCCATCCAGCCAGGAGACCCAGCTCCGCCGACCTCGCCCGAGCTCCTCGAAGCTCGGCCCGATCATCGGAGCCCACCGGCAGACGCGGGAGCCTTCCACGATTCTTCTCCGACCTTCAGAGGGCTCCCAGGAGGAGCACCGCGCACGCACGAGCCCGACGAGTCTCGCCGGGGACTTGATCTTCCAGCATCCTCCATCGCCGTCCGATCGCCCCTCCCGCTCCAGTTTCAATCAGAGCCGTTCATCTCCGGAGCGTCCAGCATCGTCCGATCTGAGGAGGCGACATCTGGAGCGCCCTCCGTTCGCTGCCGTCAGATCTACACGTGGCGCGCATCCAGCCCAACAGCATAATAAAGGGTAATTTACCCTTAGGCCCTGTCTTGTTCTGTTATTTCGTTTTAGTCCTGTAAATATAGAACTTAGTTGTTAAGTTTTAGGTTAATTTGCATAGTGGACCCCGTGCTTTATTTTAATTGCTTAGATACCCATGTGTGTTGTATGCCACGTGCTTCGTCACGTGTTGTTCTGGGATATTTGCAGTAGACCCCCCTGTAGTTCTGGATGTTATTGAATGAATGAAAAGTTTCTCTTATTTGCATTTATACCCCTGTGCGTGATATATTCCAGCATGTGCGTTTTATTTTGGGTTATTTGCAGATAAGCCCTTGGACTTTTGGTACCTGTTACCAATAAGTCCTCGGGACTTATTTTTCTTACATTTGGGTCCCTGAGTGCCCCAGGCACGCGCGTGGCGCGTGTTTTGCTAGGTATTTTGCACCAGACCTCCCAGAACTTTGGGTATTTGCACTTTGGTCCCTGTGCACAGTACCCTCTCTTTATTTTTGAATAAAATATCAAATCACCTCCAAATCCAACGAAAATTGGATACATGGCTCCTGCCATGTTGTAAAATTTTCGTGGATTTTTGAGGACATTTTTGATTTCGTTTGATATTTTAAAAAAATCAAAAACCTCTATTTTTGTCACTGTCTAGCTTGAAAAATCACAAAAAAATATTAAAACTCATTTAAAAATTCTATAAAAATTAGCTACTGTCTATTTTGCTTAGTTTGATTTTCTAGCCAATTTTGGCTATTTTTCATTACTGAAAATCACTAAAAACTTAAAAACACTCAAAAACCTATAAAAATTCTAGTAAATAAATTAAAAATCCAAAAATAATATAATTGGTACCTAAATTTTCCTTGTTTTATCTTCTTTACAGGAAATATACCTCCAGGCCATTTTGAGGCTCTTAGATATTTTATCTAGGGCTTTTTGGCTCTGCTGGACAGTACCATTTATTTTAGCTACTGTTTGATTTTTAGAAAATTCAATAAATATCAGAAAATTCTTAAAAATTCACCAAAAACATAGAAAAATATAAAACACATAAAAATATTTTTGTTTGAATTTTTGGTTGAATTTTAGTGCTTTAAATAATTTGTTGAAGTGTGCTTTTGTTTGTTTTTCTTAATTTTTTAATCACTTAAAAATCCAAAAAAATATAAAATAAATTAAAAACCACTAAAAATATTTTCCTCTTTTATTTTATTTGTTTTTACTACTTCGTAGGCCGAGAGGCCAACTCGTGCTCCTTGAGTTCGACTCTGGGTGCTATGCCAGGTTAATCCAATAGCAGTACCGCTGTTTCGTATTTTGATCGATTTTATCTTTTCTGAGTGGTTCATTTTTCTTGATTGAGCCGACTTGATCGCGTGGGTCGCAACGACCACTTTAGCACCTATACCCTAGCCTTCAGGTCGCTCATCAGGCAGCTGACCGTAGGATCTCTATTTCAGAGAAATTCAAATGACATATAGGAGGTATATATGGATGAATATAAATGACAATATTTTTCAAAAAACATAGAAAATTTTGATAAAAAATGGGACGGGGCAGCCATGTTGGCTTCCCCCAGAAGGGAGTATGTTCCCTAGTTGTAGCCAACTTACATGCTCCCACCCCTTTTCCCCTGTATTTTTTTATTTTTCTAAAATGAAACCTATTGGAATTTAGATCACAATATGTCACCATGATGTCATTTAAAATTCAACTTAATTCGAGACTTGTATCCCCCCTATCAAGACTGTCAAATTTTAACGGTCTCAGAATTGTTGAAATTGACCACCTTCAGATGGAGGGCATAAGAGTCTCTGTTTCTGACGAAATTGGAATGACGTGTTCGGGGGATATAGTTATGAATTTACATATTTTTATTTTTCAAAAAAATAAAAAAAATAAGAAAAAATAGAGGTGATAGTAGCCAATTGGCTACACCTAGGGAGTAGCCTCCTTTACCCTATATATATAGGGTAAAATGTATATGCCCCATAGGGGAGCTAACTTAGCTCCCTCCATTGTATTTTTTGCATATTTTTTTATTTTTTTGAAAAAAAATTATGTAAATTGATTATTATATCCTTATATTATGTCATTCAAACTTCATGAGAAACAGAGACTCCTACGATCTCCATCCAAACAGGGTCGATTTAAAAAATCCTGGGACCGTTAAAAATGACTGTCTGGATGAAGGCCATAGAAGTCTCTGTTGCACACGAATTTTTTATGCCATAATATAGGGTTATAGTGATGAATATTCACGGAAAAAATTTTCAAAAAAAATGAAGAAAATGGAGCGGGGGAAACTAAGTTAGCTCCCCCTCGGGGCCCCCATTTTACCCTACATATATATGGGTAAAATGGGGCTGCCCCCAAGGGGTAGCTAACTTAGCTACCCCCGCCCCATTTTCTCCATGTTTTTTATTTTTTTTGAAAATTTCTTCCGGGAATATTCATCACTATATCCCTATATTGTGCCATTAAAATTTCGTGTGAAACAGAGACTCCTACAGCCTCCATCCAGACAGTCATTTTTTTAACGGTTACAAGATTTTTTAAATCGACCCCGTCTGGATGGAGGTCGTAGGAGTCTCTGTTTTGTATGAAATTTTAATGACGTAATTGATTAGCCGGAGATCTTCACTTGGGTTTTAGTTATTTAATGGAGGATGTCATTGTGCCCAAAGAGAAACCGACCGAATCAAACAATTATTAAATCCAATCAAAGCAATAAGAGAAAACGATGGATTTTTGCTATTTAGTTATTAACCTGGTATAGCTCCCAGGGTCGAACTCAAGGAGGCAGCAGTTATTAAGCAAGGGTTATTCAATTCAAAGACAAGCAATGAAATAAAAGAGGAGGTCTAAGCAAGATACTCTTGGATTTTTGAGAGTTTTATGTTTTTTTTTATTTTATGGAAGGCAATGTTTTTTTTATGAGTTTTTGAATTATTAAAAATAGAAAATCAATCTAATTTTCTCAATGAAAATTACAGAATATAAAGCAACTATGCAGGAGTTTACTCTAATTTTTAGGAAATTTTTAGAACAAAAATGCTATTTATTCCATGCAATATATACAAGAAAGTAAGTTCTGTAAATGAAGGACGGATCCGTAATTTCAACAAAAGTTTTTAGAAGATGATAACAACAAGAAGTAAAGGTGGGGAAATTATGCAACATTCACAGAATTTGCATGTCCAAATCACGTGGGATATATCTAGCAATGAATTTGTTTGCAAATACGAAGATGGCCAAGAAGTTTTCAACAAATTACCCAAGAGAGATCCTCACCGTAGGTGTTGAGCAGCAAATTGACGGCTTATCTATCAATTGATGTATGGCTGGACTTCTACCGTTGGATTTGCTTGATCGAGTGGTATCTGTATAATCTGGAGTCCCTAATTCAGCAGAGAAACGGGAGGCGGTTCAGTTTCAGATCTGTTCGCGGTGCTTCTTTACTCAGGCTGAGGATTCGCGGGTGGTGTCGGTGCTTCGAGCAAGGGCTAATGACAGATGTGATTCCTCGGGATGCGATCTGTGATGCTTGCGCACGGTGTTGGTGCTAATTCTCGGCAGCACGATCTGAGGAGAAAGGCGGTGACGATCTGGATCGGCGTGATGCCTCGTTGCTGCGACTCAATGAAGATGGATCAATTGTATCTCCTTCAGTTGCTATTCCTCCAGATTAGGCTGCTCGTGCTTGATTCATGTGCTGATCTAACTCCAGGTATCTCGATTATAGATCTCCGAACTCAATGCGAAAGTTTGGGTTGGAGAAAATTCAGATCAGATCACTGTGCTCCAGCTAGGAAGATACCTGCAAATAACAGTTCCCCCTCTCGATTCGAAGTGAATCGGAGATAAACAATGTGCAAATTTCTGATCTCG
>JAZKJV010002481.1:0-94360 GCA_037367405.1 Ottelia alismoides | reverse complement strand
AGGCCAATTGATGGAGGGTATAGGTTTGTGCTATCTACTCTCTCCCTCTTATAGGAACAAGGATCCTCTTGAGTGCCTTATTATTCAACACTTGTTCATTTTTTGTTGTTGATCAGTGTGTCTATCAAGAGAATTCGGATTCATCTACACTTGTTTTCCTGGGAATACGCCAAGGTGTGTCTCTTTTGAGTATCTAATAACCTTTGACACCAATATTTGTATCGCTTTTGATTCAGAACCCTTTTTGAGTGCTAGCCTGACTTTTATGGTCCTAATGGCTTTGGTCCAAGTGGGCACCTAAAATTGGTTGGGAGCGCTTGCCTTTGATGTAAGCTCTTTTGTATTTGATTTTCTGATGTGGGAGCTTTTCTCTTCTTTATTTTCTTTTTCTTTTGGTTAGCTCCACTGCTTTTACCACATTAGTGCACACTGATCAACAAATTATTAAGTTTCATCGCACCATGACACTTAGGTAAATATCAAGAGATAGCATAAGAACTTATTCTCATATTGGCTAGTGGTGTTGACACTCAGGTTTTATAAAAGCATTCATTGAATTTATCCCATCCTCGAGCATCACTAAATCATGTGTAGACTCAAATCAGTAAGCACTCATCTCATCATTCATGCAGTTGTGCAATGGAAGTATTGATCATACTCTTAAAGGTAGAGATGAAGTGTGCGATGTAGCACCCATATCTTACAAACTAGGAAAGCATGCATTATTGAGTCTCAAACCCTAATGACTAAGGTTGGTTAACTCAAATTCTTAAGACCTCATAAACCAAGTGTTCTCAAATTTTCAAGCCTTTAGTGATAGTGATAGTGTCAGGGATACATCAACTCAATAATGACTGTTTTTTGTGAACTTTTTCTGGCTTCTTTAGAGAAATAATGACTACCATGAACTCATATGACTAGTTGCGTCTGCTTTTAACCAATATGAATGTAATTACGGATTGTTAGACGGTTACACGTGTTACTTAAAGATGGTGCCATACGTGTTGTCTTTTAACCACCCGCTCTGCTAAAGGAGATCGTAGTTCCCTCACTAAAAAGTAGGTAATAAATTTTAAGTTTAGTAGTCAGAATTGCAACTAAAGAATTTTTTTATTTTCATGGATTTTTGAATATGGTTAAAAGTATTTTAAAACACAGAGTTAGTCTCATTTTCACCCTCATTTTTGAAAAGAATTTCGAAAAGTTTTTCCCAAACTATGTCACATAATATATATTCAAAACATTTTTCAAAAGGTTTTCCAAACAAGTAAAATCCCATTTTTAAAACCAATACAAACTTTTTTAAAAATAGTACCACATAGTTAGAAATTTTTTTAAATCTTTTTACAAATATTTTTACACAAATCAATTCAAAGGTATTTTACCCAAGCCACAAAAAGTTTGAAAATTTTCAAAACATGAGATATGGCTAAAGTATATGTGAATATATATGGTACACCCTCATATACTTAGTTTTTGCCATATAATCCTTGTTCATAGTGATATGAAGCCATATCTCATACTAGAATACAAGGTGGTATACACGAATTGACTCGGGTTCCCCATATACTTAGGATATAAAAAACCTAAGTTTAAGAAGAGGACTGAAACTAGGATCAGATGAGTGAAGAATAGAAGATGACATGGACTCAGGTCTCCCCTATAATTATGCTGAGAATATCCTAAGGATAGAGATAACCAATGAAGGTGAAAGGACCCGAGGTGAACACTCATAAATGGACATGGTTCTTTATATACTTAGGCTAAAGAGTAGCCTAAGTATACTAAATGTGGAACTAAGGATGGGGAACTGAGACACCATATGGGGTTAGAGTGAAACGGATGTATAAGATGGTTGAATCCTTGAAGATGAATGAATCTTATGGAGATGGAATAATGGAGTGTCTAGGTGATCTCCATTTCATAACCTTTATTCTATCATTTTGGCCTTAAAACCCCTAGTAAATGCATGTAAATACCCTTAATTTGCGTAAATTAGAATTCATACATTGTTGCATAAATATTGTATACAATAATGTTTTTAATGCCAAAATTATGGAATAAAAAAAGAAAAGAAAAAGAATGAAATATCGAAAATATTTTATGAAACTAAATCCCGAGATCTAGGCATCTCGATGATTAGGTCGACAAGGAATGAAGTAGGGGGAGATAAGGGATCAAAATACAATAAAATTCCTTTTTATTTATTCATTTATCATTCATTTTTTAGATCTATTTTATTTTCCAGTTTTTTACCTCAAATAAAGAATCTTGTACATGAAAAATGTAGATAATAAAATATATAAAAATACAACAATGTGCAAGTTACAGTCTAAATAAGAAAGCAAAATCCCAACTGCCCAGACCCATATCTCTCAAATAAAAACTCAATATATAAAAAATCACCTTTAATTGTATATAGCTTTTAATAATCTATTTTATTAAGGTGGTTTCATATTTTTTGGAGTTAAGTTTTTGACCCCTATTGTATACTTTACCTAAATAAAATAATAAATTTTATATTTTTTATATTTTTTATATTTTTTAAATATTATTTATAATTTATGCACAAATTAAAACTAAAATAAAACCATAAAGAAAACACTAAAATAAAGTATGTATCTAAAATACATAGATAAATATACTATATCTATACCTATATAAATAATACACCTATTTATTTAAGTGTAGTTATTACTTCAGAAAAATATGATAAAAATACATTTAAGTATATAAAAATAATGTATAATTATATAAAATAATAAATTAAAATAATAAAATCAAAAATGTAAAAAAAATAATAACATAGATGAATATACATATAATGGAACCCTAAAACTAACTTGTAATTAAATACCTCTAAAAAATAAAAAATCATAATAAAATACTATATAAATTAATAAACATTCTTTATTTTTAATCTAAAATTAATAAAATCATTTATTATTTAATATATAATTTCTAAATATTTTCTAGGATGTTTTTTTCCTGGTTGGTCCACTTGGACCAACGAAGAGGCCCGGTCAGTTGACCTCGGTCAACTGACTGGCCTATACCCTACAGCTCTGATACCTAGCACGAAGCCCTTCTTCTCGATTTATTCTCAACATCTCCTTTCACCAGATCTCTTCGCTTCCTTCTGCACAATTATGCCTTGTTGACTGTACATACACGCCCACTCATCACCTCGAGGAATGGATCATCGCATCACCTATTCTCCTCGATTGAAGTCCCTCATTCCACCTTCTGTACAAAACATCCACCCAACCTTGTCTTCCATTTTTGAACCTCTTTTGACCTAATCTAGCCCTGCTCCTGGTGTGCTCTGGATAGAGGAGGCTGACAGCCTCCTTTCCAGCCTCTTCGTGACGGAGATGGATGTGGTTTAGGGTGGATTTCAGCCATTGCCGGAGCTCAGCTCTAGGCGGTTCCATGTCGCGGTCGTACACCGCTCAAGGTCATTTCTACCCCCTTTTGTTTCGCTTTTCTTTCTTAGATTACCTCCTAGGATCATTTTAGCTCTTGTTTTAGCCTTTAATCATCGTAATTAGTCGTATTACCCCACCTTCATAGTTCAGCAGAGCTAGCCTCTGGCGACTGCTTCCACCGTGCAATCACCAGTTCCTTGACCACCAGACCATTTCCAAACCTTCCCCGGATGCTTCTTCGCACCCCACACATCTCCCATTCGCCTCGACTCCTTCTAGATAGAGCTTATCGATCCTCTCCTCTGCCGCTTCACCAGAGGACCACCGCCATGCACAACCAACGCACCATTGCCCTTCTAACATGAATGAGGTAGTTTGCCCTCGACCCCATTTTGCTTCGTGTGCAAGAACATGGATTAAAGGACTACTGGGGCAATTTTGACCCCTTGTCAGAGGTTCTTGGAGCTCCTCATCTTCCCCAACCTCGTGGAGGAGCTCCAGTAGACCTCATGTCGTTTTGCAGCCCCAACAGATAGAGAATATTCCGAGGAAGCTTTTTGGCCTCTTAGTGGAGCGACATGTGGTTGCAGTACTGCCAAACTGCCAATCAAAGCTCGAGTCACACCTTGTCCTTCCCTATTCTTGCAGGGGAGTCCAAGACCGTCGGATCGAATTTCGACTCCAGATCCTCCAACATCCATTCGATTGTTCACCTCATAGTCGTACGATCAAGAGCCAGGATCTAATCATGGCCATTCATCTGCGAACTATCGTCGGGCCACTAGGAAGCGACACTGGATTAACATCCACCGTTCGATTTGCACCCAATCGTGGGTATTTTACAACTTTTACCCATGCAAATTTGTGATTTATTAATTAGTCATAAACATTTTGTCGGTCGATGATAAACGCTCCCGCTACCCTTGCTAATTCAGGAAAATTAATGTCCAAATTAATTGATGATGTTCGTTGCAGTCGGATAACGAGAGGGAATATCAAAAACCACTTTTAATTTAATCAAATTAATTTCGAGTGGCAATTTTTTTTCTTGGTGAAGTCCAAGGTCGAACTCAAGGGAGGCATCTGTCTCCATAGGTGAATTTTTAGCAAAGTTCCAGTGTTCGATTTTCGAGGAATAATTTTTTTGGTCTTTTTCGGTTTTCTATGCAAGACACATGCAAAAATCAAGCCAATTTAGAAGTTAAATCTATGTTCAAATGAAGTCCAAAAACGATGAAAATTGGCCACATGATGAAATATGATGTAATTAAGCTGCCCTGATTTTTTTGGAATTTTCTGACACTAAATGGATTTACTGTGAATTAACAATGAATGCAGGGTGATTTTGACTAATTTAATTTTAATAAATATCAAATCACAGTATTTTTAGGAACAAAAATTATCCTAGATAGATCTAATTATGAGGAATCTAGGAAAATTAGCAGACCATAATTTTAATGTGAAATGGACCTATTAAAAATCAACTAAGGAAATCACCAATTAATTTATTTAGGCCTCAAAATGTGCGCAAATGAGATGAAATTTTTATGCAAGGTGCATCTAATTATCCTAGAGCTAATGTGATTTTTTGGGAATTTTTGGAGTGACGGTGAATTTACTATTAATTAAAAGGTAAAATTTGGTAAAATATGACAAAAATAGACCAATTAATTAATTAAAAATTCCACTGATATCACAAAATTATGCCAAGTTCACATAAGATAAAGGACAAGTTAAACTACAACATGCAATTTTTGGAATTTAAAAATGATGAAATATGGACACCTAAATATGCGTGCGAAGACAGGGGTATAATTGCAATACAAGAATTTAAAATTGCTTAAAAATAAATATGCTGACAGGGACTTATACGTAATTACCTAGAATGTAGGGAGGTGGAATGCAAATTCTCCACTGACGCACGTGCTCCTCACGTGAAGGCGCTTCACAGGGACTGATTTGTAATTTCAGAAAGTTCCAAGGGTTTCAAGGCAATTTGCCCAGGGCACACGTGCTGCGCACGTGGGGTCCCCTAGGCTCGGGTGACTTTGGAGGCTCGGGCGTTGGCTCGGGTGCTCTGGAGGTTCGGCTGGAGGCTCGGAGAGGCTTTGGGTGATCCGAGCCTAGAGGTCGGGGAAGAGGCTTGGATTGGGGCGACGTTGCGTGATCACAACCATGCGATATTGGTGAAGATCGACGGTCACTGTTGACTCCGGCTGATGTCGACGTGGATGATCAACAACCGTCAGATCTAAGCTGATCCAACGGTGGTTGACGCTCGCTGAAGATGGTGACGTGGCGTGCTTCTGTCCGTGGGATCACTGATCGATCCTACGGTGCCTGGAAATCGAGGAAGGGGGCGACGTGGCTGGCTCGGGACCGTTCGATCAAGATAATCGAACGGTGGTTGTACTTCGTCTTCAACGGTCCTCCGCCACCTGCGGAGGAGAAGGCGGGACTTCGGCGAAGGGGGGTTTGCTCCGCCTCGGTCGCTAGGCGTCGATGAAGCTCTCCGGAGGCTCTGAAGTAGCTTGGAAGACGCGGGGTGAAGTAGCGAAGCGTCCGATGGTCCCAGGAGTGAGGGAGGCGCGCCGAAGCTCGATGGCGATGAAGCTCGAGGGGAGCTTCGATGAGCTTCCGTCCAGTGAAGGAAGGAGCACATGCAAGGGGTTAGGGGTATAGCCGAAGCACGTGGGTTGTGCGTGGAGATGTGGGAAGCGAACGGCGAGGCCTATGGCGGTGCGAGGGTGGTCCGGCAATGGTGCTCCGCCCAGGTGGCGGAGCTGGAGTCGATGGAAGATAGTGACGATGTTTGAAGCTGCGGAAGGGTGCGCGAAGATCGGAGCTCTGTCACGGAGCTCGGAGGAATGAAGGGTGAGCGAGAAAATGAGGATGGAAGGCGAGTTTAATCGGAGAAAAATCAAAGAAACGAAGAAGAAGATCGAGAGGGTTATGGAGGTGGCTACCTGGGGATTGGAGCTCGAAGATGGGCTCCTGAACATCGCTCGAAGGTCGGTAGCAGCCTGAGCTCGGGCAGCTTCGCGGAGGAGGGGCTGCAGCACGGCGGAGGCGGCCGTGGATCTCGCCGGAGAAGACACCTGTCTTCGCTCGAAGATACGATCAATTGCTGTCACCAATCGATAGCTCTGAGCTCGAGGGTTCTCTCGGTGGTGGCGGATGGGTGTGACGGTGGCCGGTGATCGAGTATTTATAGGATGAAGTCGATGGGTTGAGTCGCTGGAAGGTGGAGTTCGAGGTCGTCGTGGAGCGACTCTGGTGGGAGTTGTGGGGAGTGAGGTAGCTGGCGAGGATGAGGGAAGATTAGTGAAGGTCGTGGTGGTGTTGGCAGTCGGTGAGGGTGGCTGTAGTGGGGACGAAAATAGAAAGGGCGACGTCCCGCGCAAGGTCGAGATCGTGGGAGAGAGGGCGACCGGAGGTGGAAGACGAAGTCCTGGCCGTTGGATCTTGTGATCCAACGGCCCAGATCGAAGCGCCATGGAGCGACTTGGATCTGATCTGAGGCGAGGCGATCTGAGCGTCAGAATGCTACCACGTTGCATGAGGAGGAGATGGCGCTGACGAGCGGGTGCGATTAGATCTGAGGCGAGACGATCAAGGGCGCTGAATGCACCACGCATCGCGTTACGGGGGAGGCGCTGGCAAACGGTGGAGATGAGCCCAGGGGTTTGATCGGATGGCTAAGGATCTGGCGCTAAAGAACGGCAGGGATTAAGAGATGCGGGCGAGATCTGAAGGCGTAAGACGCGCCACATGGCGAACTGTGGGAGAGGCGCTAACGGGCGGATCAGATCTGAGATGGGAGGTGATCTGATGGCAGGGGATAAAGGCGCACGTGGAGATGGCGCAGCTGTTGGATCGGGATGAAGATCCAACGACTGTGGGCGCAGGCGGCTCGGGTAAGGGGAGCGGGCCGCGTGGCGCAACCAGAGGGCGCCACGTGGCCAGCTGTGATTGGCTGAGAAGAGAAATGAGTTTAGAAAGAGAAGGAGGCCGAATTTGGAAAAACTCAAAACATGAAAGTTGTAGATCTTGATGAGATATACAAGTTTCATGTTGACCAAAGATGGAGATGAGGTCAAATATGATACAAAAATACAGGGATACAAATATACACCTATGTAGTATACAAAGAGGCCCAAAAACCCAACTTCTTCATACGAGCTCCAAATTGTATGAAATTAGTCTCATTTTAACGGTCTTCTAATGTGTATTATTCTGAAAGTGAGTAGACCTATTTTGGAGGTTGTATGAGGGCATTTTATGGTCCAAGGGTTTTAGGGCTTTATTGGGTGCTGTTACAAAGGAGATCTTGGCTTTCTTCCTTATATTATTAACTAAGGTGTACATATTATAAGGGAGATGTTATTTTTATAGGTGAATATTTTACAAGTGATCTTGGCTTCTTATTTAATGCAAAATGTGAATGTTAAAATGCATATTTTATGAATGCATGTATGAATGCTAATTGTGCAAGAAAGAGGGAAATATGCATCTATTTACTCGGGAACAAGCTTCTATTTTCAAATTTTAGAGTGATGAATCACAGATTCATCAGTCGATGTTTATATTTTGTAGTATTTGCATCCATACCCCTAGACTCTTGTTATTTTCTAATAGGTCCCAGCCACATCACCTCACGTGCTTGTGCGCGTGAGATGCGGGCATTTTGTAACGGACCCCCCCCCACGAGTTTTTGGAATTTTACTTTGGTCTAGAAACTTTGTATGCAAGTTGTATTTTTTTTATAATTACAGTGAGGCTATTAGACTGATCTTTATTTACAAAAATGCCCCTACTAATAATGTAGTTTCTCTTCGTTTTCTCCATTTATTTAAAATAACTATTTTGCTTCAAAACATTCAAAAATTAGGATTAAGTATTTGATATGCAGTAGATTCATGCCCTTATTTTGCATTTAATTTTAGGCATTCCAACTATTTTATAAAAATCAAAAAGAGCCCTTTTTGTTCCTGTCTACATTAGAAAATCCATTAAAAATATGGAAGGTTTTTGAAAAATTCAAAAAAATATTTTTATAATTATTTAGTTATTTTACAACTCAAGACCAAAAATATCTAAAAATACAAAAGAAAATACCTAAAAACTTAAAAATCCTAAAAACCTTTCTAAAAACATATAAAATTCCCAAAAACTCCAAAAAATATATTTTCTATTTCTGATTTTTTTATATTATTATCATATATATATAACTTAATTTGGAGAAATTTTGATTCTGTTTCATATTTTTATCTCCATTTGAATTTTTATTATTTAATTAAACCCTGATTTAGGGTATTTTTACTTTAAAATAAAAAAGAAGCAAAAATGCCTAGAAAATCATAAAAATAATAAAAAAATTTAGAACCACCAAAATATTTTCTTTTATTTATTTTGACTATTTGTATTAATATTTATATCTTCCTTAGCCTACTTTGTATATATATACTCTATGATATCTATATTATATATTTTAAAAGAAAAACAAATAAAAAATATAAAATATAAAAAGAAAATATATAAATAGAAGATAAAAAATCAAATACAAAAATATAAACAAAAATGGAATAAAAATTAAAAACCCACAAAAAGTATATATAGACAAAGATTTCACAATCACATTTGTGCATTTATTTACCCGACTATCCATTCTATTGCCCGTGTTCGACACTCTACATATACTTGCACACTATACACATCTTTGTTGTAGAGTTAAATAAAATAAATTTTAACTACAAACCTTGATTTCATTTCTCGATTATTTGTTGTGGATTAATTGTTGTTTTAATCTGGTTTTGTTGTCGGTCACCTCGACGATTGTGTTCCTGCCTCGTATGAAACATAAGACCGCTCGATTTTCAGGTTAAACACTAGGGCTATAGGAAGGTTGGTCAGAATACATAATCAATGCTCAGCCAATCAGGCAAACACCATTTGTTCACCAGCTCACACATGAAGAGTGAAATGTTGGACATTTTATCGTATTGGTTTTATTGGTGATCATCCTAAATATAAGTCTATTATGCAAAGCTTGATCATAATGTTTGGGAACTAACCTAGGGATACGTCCTCACCTCACAATATGCAAACACGTCATGTGTACAATGTGGGTATTTCTCTCCCGTAATACAAGCATAATTTTTACTTCATTTAATTGAGTTCGACTTGCATTATCATTCATGATTTTAGCTTAGGTTGTCATTGGATATAATGTGAGTATAAATCAAGCATTCATTGTCAAACAACCCATCCTAATTCCATATAAATTATAAGTGATGAATCAAGGTAGAGTAATCGAGAAAAAGCCAATGCATACGATAAAACCATGATACATGCATAAGATAAAAATGTATAGTGCCTCCAACATTCTCCATGTATGTGCACGACTAAATTTAGATTTATCACCACATGCATACAAGTTGAGTGAAATTACACTTAAACATGATACTATTAGCGGGAAAAATTGAATTGAATTTTGCTAAGTAGATCGATTTTGAGTGCATCTAATTAAATATGAGGAGATGAAGTGGATCTCCCATACCCTTATTTGGGTGCCCTACCTACAATCAAGCACAATAGATAAAAAATAAAAGAAGCTCGAAGAGTCGCGTACCTCACTTAGGTTGAATACTCAAGTGGAGCCCAGCCCGAGTGAGGGGTGAAATAGGCTCCACACACCACATGCAGGTCCAAGTCCATGATTACACACGCGAGCCCTCGATGGAGAACCACTAGAAAAGCAATTATTGCATATATATACATCAAATAAAATGAAGAAAAATGCTCATTCAAAATCTTGATGCTTCGGTAGGTGCTTCTGTGGCTCCTTGTGACGAGAGCTTCAGACTCTTACCTCTGTGTCTCTTGAGCGTCCTCAGAGCATTATATATACATCAAGATAGATAATCAACATGCTAACGAAGCTAAACATTGGAAAACAACACCGACAAATAGGTTAACATAAAGCATCAAAAATAATCAACTCAATTAAAACATTAGAATCTAAGAATCAAAAGGATGGATTGTGCCCACAGCAACAACGTCATATGATAAACATCATTTTCACCTCATTAATAGTCGTGTGTTTATCGTAGGAAATGAGGTGGCAATGTTTCTAAAGAAAAATCACTTTTGTATATGTGGAGAATTTTATCTTGGTAAGTGTACCAAGGTCGAACACAGGGGCATGAGCTACCTAGGTGATTACTCATATAATAATACCTACATTGAGAGATTAAAATTTACTCCCTAGGTCAACAATGCTACAATAGGACATCAAATAATATAGACAATGAAGAAACAAATCATACAGTGAGATGCATGACACAATAAATAAAACAATTATATGCAAGTTATTAATACTACAATGTTGATCATTAATGATGCAATGCAAGAATAGTGACAAAACAAGGTAAGACAAAACAAAGAAAAGGCACGACATGATTCTATGCCATAAAATGCATTTCTTAGGGATTTTATGCAAGTAAAAATGCAACAGAATAATGTGTGACGCAAGCATGAAGTGAAGTATAGATATACCCCTAATTTAATCGCATAGAAGAACAACAAAGAGAGATCAATTTCAACCAACAGTTAATGCACTGAGATGGCTCTAGACTACAATTAAGGACAATGGAATGCAAGGCAATTTGACACTACATATATCATATTAAATTTCACGTTTGAAGAGTCAAACAAAAGAATTATCCAAGCCACTAGATAGAGCATCAAACAAGCATCATAATAAATTTGAAGTCGACGAAAAAGGAGTTAGGATGCTCAAGATATGAAAGAAATGACACGAGGGCATAAATCCAATAAAAACATGCAAAATAAATAGATAACATATCTCAAATAGTTCCTAGAGGGGAATTTTTCTAATTAATTTAAACTGGAGGGGCCTCTGTGCAATTAACCCAGGTGTGAAACGTGACACACACACTTGGACTTTCATGCAAATATAGAGAATATGTGGGGCAATGATGTAATGTTTCCAAGCCAACATGTGCATTACACATAGATGGAGACTCGGACTGAGGCTTGGGTCGTTGTGGGTGGCTCATGCGACATGGGTTTCCCAAACAGGTCTAGAGCTGCCTCAATTCCACCAAAGATCTTGACTTGGCTTCGATGCTAGCTTGATATTAGGGTCATCTGATTTGAAGGGATCCGACAGAAACTGCTCTCCCAAGATCCTCCTTGTAGCGACAGCGCAAATGGAGCTCCGACGAGCTCCAATTTCCTTCGTTGTGCTCTCACTTGTTGTCTAGAGGTCAGAGAAAGATCATGAGTTGCAGGCGAAGACCTGGGAGGTATAAAGGGGCTTTGAGGACTACGGATTAGGTGTATTGATGCCCCCATATTGGAGCAAAACTCCTAGAATGAAGGAGCTTCAACGCCTCAGGCCATTGAAGAATCAACATGCAGAAGGGGTAGTGAAGCATAGTCGAAGAATGAGCGAGCTAGAGGTGAGTGAAAGGTGACAGAGGTGGAGAAGGAGGATCCCTTAGTGGGTTCTTCTCCAACATGGGAAGAGATTCAAATGAAGGGATATAGTGGTCTAGACCATCAACGAAGAGGAGGATGGTCCAGTGACGATGAAAATGTGGCAAATCAAAGGTGAAAGTGGGTGTAGGTTCCTAGTTAAAAAGGAGAAAAGGAGAGAAAAACAATAGGAAGGAATTTAATTAATTAAAGAAACTCACAAGCGTGTGTGCTGGCATGGGCTGAGGCTCCATCCGAGCCTTTGGTCGTCGCTGAACTTCCGTAGCCTCAAGAAGGAGCTCGAACGGCTGGAGGCAGTTGTGGCATGACCTTCAAGTCATGGGTCTCAATGGGGCCCGTAGTCGTCATCACATCATCGATTGGACCTCTCTCTGTCATAGAGAGGCAGAGAGACTTTGGGCTTAAGGTCTTGTAAGGGTGGACACATGGACACGAGCTGCCACCTAGGTGATTACTCAGATAATAATACCTACATTAAGAGATTGAATTGACTCCCTAAATCAATAATGTAAAAATAGGACATCAAACAATATAGACAACGTGGAAACAAAGCATACAATGAGATGCATGACACAATAAATAAAACAATGCTATTCAAGTTATTAATACTACAATGTTGATCATTAATAATACAAAGCAAGAATAGTGATAAAATAAGGTAAGACAAAACAAATAAAAGAAACGATTTGATGTTATGCCATAAAATACATTTTTTAGGGATTTTATGCAAGTAAAAATGCAAAAGAATAATGTGTGATGAAAGCATGAAGTGAAGTACAAATATAGCCCTAATTTAATCGCATAAATGAGCAATAAAGAGAGATCAATTTCAACCAATGTTTAATGCACTGAGATGGCTCTAGACTACAATTAAGGACGGTGAAATGCAAGGCAATTTGACACTACATATATCATACTAAATGTCCCGGTTAAAGAGTCAAACAAGAGAATTATCCAAGCCACTAGATAGAGCATCAAATAAGCATCATAATGAAGTTGAAATCACTGAAAAAAGAGTTCAGGTGCTCAATATATGAAAGAAATGGCACATGGGCACATATGCAATAAAACATGCAAAAATAAATAGAGAACATATCTTAAATAGTTCTTGGAGGGGCATTTTTTAAATTAATTTAAACTAGAGGGGCCTCTGTGCAATCAACCCAGGCATGACACATAAAGAACACACACATGGACTTTCTTGCAAAATGGACAATATGGGGGGGCAATGATACATTGTTTCCAAGATGACATGTGCATCACACGTAGATGGAGGCTCGGATTACGTCTTAAGTCATTGCAGGTGGCACGGGCGACATGGGTAGCCCGGGCAAGTCTTGAGATACCTCGGTTCCACCGAATTTCTTGGCTTGACTTTGATACTGACGTGATATTAGGGTCGTACGATTTGAAGGGATCCGACGAAAATTGCTCTCCCAAGCTCCTCCTTGTAGCGGCAGCGCAAATGGAGCTCCGACGAGCTCCAATTTCCCCCGTCATGCTCTCACTTGTTGTCTAGAGGTCAGAGAAGGATCTAGAACTGCAAGCGGAGACCTAGAGGTGTGAAGGAGCTTTGGGACCTACAGATTAGTCGTATCGACAACCCCATATTGGATTAGAGATCCTATAACGAAGGAGCTTCAAAGCCTCTGGCCATTGAAGAATCAACATGCATAAGGGATGGTGAAGCATATCCGCAGCTTTATCGAGCGAGTAGAGGTGAGTGAAGTGTGACAGATGCGGAGAAGGAGGATCCCTTAGTGGGTTCTTCTCCGACATGGGAAGAGTTCTAGAGAAAGGGATATGGTGATCTGGACCATCAACGAAGAGGAGGAAGGTCCGGTGAAAATGAAAATGTGGTCAATCCGAGGTGATAGTGGTTGTAGGTTCATAATTAAAAAGGAGAACATGAGAGGGAAATAATAGGAATGAACCTATCTAACTAAAGAAACTCACCTGCTGGTGTGGTGGCCTTGGCTGAGGTTCCAATCGAGCCTCTGGTCATCATTGTACTTCCCTAGCCTTAGGAAGGAGCTCGAACAGTTGGTGGTAGCCGTTGCATGACCTGCATGTCATGGGTCTCACTGGGGCTTGTGGTCGTTGTCACATCATCAATACGACCTCTCTCTATCACAGAGAGGTGGACAGGTGATGGCCTAAGGTCGCGTAAAATTGGACACTGTGACCGAGGGGCAGAAATGGAGGTTTTGTAGAAGGTGGTCGGTGGTTACATAAGGTGGAGGTGGTGCATGTAGAGATCGCGGGCCGATCATAGAGATAGGGTCATATGGGAGTAATGGTTGCATGAGATAGAGGGGCATTAGGGCTTTGACATGGAGGTGGTGATGAGGGAAGTGATGAAGTGGAGCGAGCGGAAGAAATGGGAGAAGGATGCGATGCAGAGTTGTGTAACGCCTGGGTCTGACAGTTACAAGAAATAGGGGAGGATATGAGGGTCGCTAAATCAAGTGATCCAACGATCAAGATGGAGGTGGGCACGGGCGATGCAGATCGCATCTGATCAAAGCGATCAGACGGTCCAGGTGCAAGGTGACATGGACAGACGATAGCCATCAGATCAAGGCTAATCTGATGGCTGAGGTGATGCAGGCGACAGGCAACAATTATCAAATATTTGAGAAAAATGGATGAATGCAGTGGATATAAACAATGAAGTGAATGTCAAGAATGTAAACAAATATTTACAACCAAGAATAGCAGGTCAAAAGAGAAACCTAACTACCCTCGCCGTGCCTCCCCGACAATGGTGTCATTTTGTTGTGCACGAAATCTTGAGGATGGAAATATTGATGATAAACAAGTCGTTGTTGTTATCCCCAAAATCCCGTGCCAAACAAACAATATTTTTTTTATTTTATTTTTTGCTACTTATTACTGTATAGCGGACATGGTCGAACTCAAGGAGGCTACAAACCCCGAGGGTTATTCAATTAATCTAAAATCAATTAAGAGAAAATAGGAATATCAAAAGGACAACTATCCTTGGTTTTTGTGATTTTTTTATCTTTTAACTTGTTTATTTTCTGATTTTCAAATTTTTAGTGATTTTGATTTTGCAATTTTTTAAATTTTCAATAACGAACAATATGCACAAGCACAAGAACTACGCACATCAACTCTTTTTGTAATTTTTAGTTTATAAAAAATGCTCAGAAAAATCCAAAGAAAATGTTTCTGGGTTTTAAAAGTTTTGAAATGTTTTTGATAATTTTTGTGGAATTTTCAGATATTTTTGAATTTTTCTAAAAATCAAACAGTGAGAAAATGCGAAAATGTGCACAGCCTGAAGTAATTTGCAACTTAAAAATATTTTAATGCCCAAAACTCCTGATAATTATTTTTAAGACAAAGTATAAGCAAATTGTAGACGGGAACTGAAATCACTATTTTTATTTTTTGTAGAATTTTCTATGATTTTTAGAATATTTTTCATTTTTTGGGTTTTATAAATAATTAATGCGTGAAAATTGGCCAGAAATTAAAAGACAGTGAAAGAGACCTACTTTATTTTTTGGAATTTTTAAACAATTTTTCGAATTTTTATGAAATTTTGAATTTCAAGAAGACAAAATGACACTGTTTTTTATTTTTTAAAAATACCAAATGAAATCAAAATGCAATGAAAAATTTATGCTAAGAAAATCATCACATCAGGAGCATAACACTATTTTTGCAAGATTTTTAGATCACAAATAACATTTATTTCATTCAAATAGAGCACACAAGTTTTTGTTCTACAGTTCAGAAACTAAAATATAATTATGCAAAAGTTTTGTATTGATAAAATAATAAGAAATAAAATGCAAGGGAAAGTTCAGAATTTACCCAGAAAGCATGTCCCCATCATGCGCTTGAGGAGTTGGCGGGGCTTATTCGTAATTTTCAGAAGTTCCAGGGGCTGAAGATGCAAATTTTCCGAATATCTTCTTTCTTTATTAAAACTCAAAACCCTATAAGGGTTCTTCTTCGTTTCTTGACAAACCAAGAGAGGCAACAGAGGCGCCGCCCCTTGCTTCTTCTCCACGCAAGGGGGGGTGGCGGCAGATGGTGGAAGAGGCGGCGCGGGACCGCGCGTCGTGTCCGAGCGTGGCGTCAGAGGAGCGGCGGTCGATGCATGGTGCGGGGGACGACCGAGGGGCGTCGCTGTCAGGAAAGACGGGGTTGGGCCGAGGATCGATCGCGGAGGTGCGGGCGACGCGTTGTGGCGCTGCGGCACCACTCTGGGAGGCCGACGGCGGAGCTGCTGGAGAGCGGAGGACTATCGCCCTTGGCGGAGGAGCGGAGGACCGTGCTCGGGGTGGCGCGGGGAAGGACGAGCAATGCGGGGAAGGACAAGCGGCACGGTGTCGGGCACCGTACACAGTCTGGACGGGAGGGTGTGGCGCGCGTGTTGCGCGATGGAGAGGTGGTGCCTCCGTGCTGATGGTGGTGCTGGCTGGAGGCGTGACGGCGGCCGCGCACGCTGCGGCGGAGGTCGGGCCGAGGACGAAAAGGGGGGGCGACGGCTGGAAGGCAGCCGTCCCTTTTTCGTTTTTTGTTTTTTTTAAATTTTTTATTGTTTATTGTAAACAATGAATAAAAAGAGAAACCTTTTGATTTGTTTTCTTTAAATCCGAAAAATAAAAAAACATGCTAAAGAAATTCTTTTTTATTTTTTTTTATTTTTATATAACCCTACAAAACAAATGTTAGAGGATAAAGAAAATACATAACTCTTTTTTTTATTATTTTTTGTTTATTTACAAATCGGAATATGAGGAGAACCGGCGAAAATGAAAGAATCAAATCCGATTCTTCGACCACCGTGCGTGGTCGGAGTTGATAGATCGTGGAGGTAGAATTTGAAGGTGGAGAGATTGAGAAGATGAGGTGAAAAATCGAGTCGGCGGCGGATCAAAAACGTGACGGATTTTTTTAATGATCTAGGAGAACAAAATGACGATGAATAAAAAATGACAAAGTAAACAACGATTAACCTAGATAAAAATAAGAAAAATGCGGATCTCACCTTAGGAGCGGGAATGATCGCGATGGCCTCAACGAAGGCCGACTCGCTGTCACCGGACGGTTCGGAGGCTAGACACCTTTTCTCGACAAGAAGACTCTCGGAGATCGGCTTCCTCCCTCTAAAGATTGATCAAGTTGGAATGAGGGAGAAGGAGCCATATAAATAAAAAAAGATAATGGAGATGAAATTTTGAATTTTTGGCTTTTTGGATAAAGAGATAAGATGGATGCAAAAATTGAAATGAGATAAAGATGAAGAGATAAAACTATTTACAAAATTATCTAATTTTTGAATTTTTGTCACTTTATTTATTTGAATTAAAAATGTTATTTTTTATTTTTTTATGGTGGTTAATTAAAAATAGCAACTATATACATATACTATATACATATATGACATTATATACAAGGGCAAATGAGGAAATTAGCTTTTTGTTTTAAATTTTTTATTTTTATTTTTATTTTTATTTTAAATAATTAGTAATAAGAATTTATAAATATATACAAATATAATATTTACAAAATACATGTGAAAATTGCACAAACCACCCCAGAAAACTGACTTTTCAACCGTAACTCCAAAAATTTTGACATCACAGCCATTTTGAAGATAATTTAATTTAAAATCCAATGAATGATATTGGTTCAATTTGAGTTCATATGGAGCCGGAATTGATCTTTCAATTAGTGCTCAGTGGCTTTTTCCAAGTGTGGCTACTTTTATTCCGTACATGATTTAGTTGTGCAATCATTTTTATTAGTTAGGACACATTTTTTATTTACAACTTTGGTTTTGAAAGTTATTCAATTTGAGGTCAATTAATGCACAAATAAATTAGTGTTAGTTTTATACAGATATACACAAAATAAGTGAGATGTATTTACAACAACACACACACACATTTTTTGATTTTCTGCTTAAGGACCCTTATCTCTCCCTACTTTATTCCTAGTCGATCAGGTCAAGTTTTGACCTTCTCTCGGGGTTCAGGTCAGCTTGTATACAGTCTTCCTTTTTTCTTTTTCTCTATGTTTCCTTTCTTTCTTTCTTTATTTATTTTAGGTTAAAATTAGTAAGAAGCGTACAATATTTACACAAAGATGCAAGTTAGTAAGAATATGGAGTTATTGTTATATGCAAGTGTTTTATAAGGGATTTTAAGCTAAAATAAATGAATAAAGATGACGAATCGCATATTCATCATCAGGCAAAGAGGAGGGTCACGTCGGTTGCCCTGGAGCACCATGTGGACCACTTGAAAAAAATAAGAAAAAGATAAAAACAAAGGAAAATAAAAATATTTATAATCTAAATTAGGAAAAATGCAAAACATGAAAGTTGTAGATCTCAATGAGATCTAAAAGATTCATGTTGAACAAAAAGCCAAAATAAGTCATTGGTACAAACTAATTTTTTTGGAAGTGTTTTTAACAAATTAAAAACATTTGATTTTAATTATTATGTTATTTTTGTATTTTTAAAATTTCTTATCCTTTTATGTCAAAACAAATATTTACAGTAATTACTCTAATTTGTGGGGATTTTAAAATAAATATGAAATTCATAAAATAGAACACAATATTAGGGTTAAATATATGCAACAATTAGGGTAAATTATGTACAAGAGGTTATTAGTTAATTTAAGTTAATTAGAGTTAGTTTTTATTGAATAGTTTAAGTAAGGATATTAATAAACAATAAATAATATGATTAATCTCAAACTCATCAGTGTCTGGAAGCAAACCACGTGGAAAACTCGCAGGCACGCGACCAAATCGACAAAGACCCAATGCAGTCGTCATGTCCAAGAAGTCAGGTATGACCTTGGCAAATCGCAAGGCACTCGTCAAGAGATCCAAATATCATAGGAAAAGGAGCTGCCTTCGAAAGAATTTACAGTGGCCGACCTTTTGAACTTAGAGATAAGCACATGCAAAGGACCCATTTGATATAAAATTATTTTATTACGTTTTGGTCCCTAGCTTGAACCTTAAATAACTTTTGCATAGTATGTCCAAAATTACAAATTTAGTGTCATTTCAAAACTAATTCTACGTTCTTTTTATTGGGTGACTGTTGGACCTGTTCGGAGCTTATAAAAAAAGTATTTATTTTTGAAGAGAAATATATTTGTGGGCACGTTTACTTGATATTAATTGCCCATGAGAAATTGTATATAAATAATCTTATTTTAGGGAGATTATTCGGTGATACTTATAAGCATCATTTTTTGAAAAAAATATCGTAAATCTGTGGTGTTAAAAAACACTTGTGATTACATGAGAGTATTTTGAGGATGATTTTGAACATCGGTCTTGAAATTATTTTTGATGCATAAAATTAAATTACATTTATGTTTGATTTATTGACGTGATAATCAACTTAAATATTGGAAGGAGACTTCTTGGGGGCTTGTTCCTATGGAATATATTACATATTATCTTGAAATGTTTCATATGACTAATTTTACTGCATGAGAAATTTTTAAGAAATTTTTGTGAAACCCCTTGGATCCGGGTACCCATTTATACAGCATTTGCGGTATTACATTAGCTAAAGATTGCATCTGTATGGAAATTCATGGGAAATTTTTCGTATTTTACGCATTTGTCATTACAAGAAATTAAACTTTTCCCAACATTTCAATGCACCCAACGTCGCTCTTGATTTTACAAGGGCCAACATTTATATAAACATTGAGATTTCATTTTTTCTTGCGACGTTTTAGTACACATGTCGACTGTGGTACATGTAGGTGGACGTTTTATTTACATAAGTGTCGGGTATATATTATAAGCATTTTTTCGACACCCAATCTCGACATATCTACAAGGAACGTCGAACTCGCTCCATGACCTTTGAACTTCCGCCCAAGTCCCAACACTCCTCTTCTACAAGTACAAATTCTTCATCCTCTCTCTGTGACGTCCAGCACGCTCAAACTCCCCAACCCTTCTCCACCAACCTCATATCGGCTCAATCCAGATGTGCTCAGGAGATGGGTTCATCTCATGTACATCTTAGGGCGGCGTATCAAGCCCTAGGGCTTTTGGGCGGTGATCCTCTCCGACGAGGGTACAGAAAAATGGGGTGGAGTGACAGTCAGGGAGATCTGCAGCTATGAAGACAGAGATCGTGGGTCGTCATGGGGCGATGACGACGAGGGAGTCGACGGGCCTCCATCATGCCCAAGGGTTCCCAATGACTTGATGCTTCAGCTTCTCTAGTAGTACTCTCTCCAATCTGTTGCCGGACATGTTAAGCTTCCACATTACAGAGGTTCCCGGCTCTGCGTTGATGCGCCCCGCGACCTCGAAGGCCATGGCAAGCTAACCGAAGTCCGGCAATGAGGGTTATAAGAAACTGTAACAAGTTTCCTGTGAATGCCAATGACCATCGGCCTTGAAAATGTCGAAGCCAAGGAGGCTGCAAGAAGTTCTCTGAAAGGTTGGTCTTCAGCATGTTGTTAAATATTGCACTGATTGGGTGTAGCGAATATCGCGTAGGAAGAGAGATTGTGTGGAGAAACCCAATGCGGATGAATGCCTGGAGAGAAGGGGAGTTCGTGGTTGTAGACGTGGTCACGATATTATTCCGGCAAAGAGATACATTGACATGACATGATGGAATTTAACTCTATAATCAAATTAAAAGAGGGTTGTTCATCCTAAACTGAAAGTGATATCCATTTGTAAACTATAAATAAGAAATATTTTAATGAAAGTTTTTGTCTATGAAATATTTTATAAAGTTATCAAAAATACATTTTTTATAAATACATGTGTGTATATGTGCACATACGAATGAGATGAGATCAAGAACATAGCTCAAGGTCGACGTTCAAATGTCGTCATTGATAGATCCAAGGGCGACGTTCAAATGTTGCCATTGTTCCGTCAAGCTCGACATTTAAACGTCGGCGATAGCCTTTAACGGCGTGATTAAACGGACGGCTCAAACACCTTTCTCGACGTTTATAAATGTCGGCTTTAGTTACCAACAAGCTCGACGTTTGTTTGTTGTGTCGGATTATCCAACGACGACGAGGCAGAGGCGACATTTCCTGATCGACATTAATAAACGTCGAGTAAAGCTAAGACGACGTTTAATGTGATCAAATCCGACGTTTATAAACGTCGCCAATTGTACAGATTCTAATTTAACAACCGCAGAACAACAAGAGGTGCCATCAACTTTCATTTCATTAATTTCTATATATATACACACACAACATATGATAAACTATGCTGACAGTGTATACATGTATCCCAAATATATGCAGAAGAGAAGCATTTACATCATAAATTGAACAAAAACTTCAACTGTACTGTCTGGTATGTATGCATGCTCGGGATCATTTACCAGCTATTAAATCGCAGGCTTCTTACCTGACAAGCATGTAAGGAAGAAAAGACGTCAACAAATGTCGGTACAATCTAGCATATAAAATTTAACAAGTAATTTAGTATGTTCAAAAGAAAGCAAGTAGAAAGGCATGCATTGATATTTAGTTTTAACAACTACATACGTAGAGAATGTTTTTCAAACTGTTATGTGTGTATGTCCCATGACTTCCCATCATCCCATGACCTTCCATGTATATATCCTTTACATATATATAATATATATATGGGGTTGATGGGGCTGCCCCACCCCTTTTTTTGGCAATTTTTTTTATTTTTTTGAAAAATATCGACATGTATATTCATCCCTATATCCCTCCTATATGCCATTCGAATTTCATCAGAAACAGAGACTCCTACAGCCTCCTTCCAGACAGAGTCGATTTAAAAAATCCAGCGACCGTTAAAAAATGACATATGGATGGAGGTCGTAGGAGTCTTTGTTTCTGACGAAATTCGAATGGCATATAGGAGGGATATAGGGATGAATGTACATGGTTTTATTTTTCCAAAAAAATAAAAAAATTGCCAAAAGATGTGGTGGGGGCAGCCATGTTGGCTGCCCCTAAGGGGCAGCCCCATTTTTCCCATATATATATATATATATATATATATATATATAGGAAAAACTTGAATTGAGGTGGCGCCTCATTTCAATCACTGTGCGACAGATAAACTTACCCGTCCGATTACCATCGACGGTTATAGTAAAAACCACCTTTGGAGAGTCGATACCACTACGACTCTATTAATGATGTTCTATTTATAGAAAATTATCATATTCTATTAATGATGACAGATATGGTGGAAATCAATTGAATTCCTATTTTCTAGCGGATTGGTTATGTTCGAATGGAATTCTCTTTATTCCTAAAATATGTTTTTTTCATTAACGTTTCGTTGAAGTAGTATTCAGAATTTCTAGTCATATCTCCGTGAAACTCAATGGAAATCGGCGAAACATCAGATCCTCAATTTTACAGAGATAATGCCCAGGTAATGTACGTTTTTCATTTCCCTGTAATAATGTTATGTATGCAAATCACCAGAAATATTTTAATTTTGGTTGAAAGACGATCTGGTTTTTGAATCGAAGTCGTTATATGCGTTAACATTTTGGGCTTTTTTATTTTAATACGTGACATTATTATATTTTGTATCTCTAGTTATCTGACGGAGAGGGTGAACTTATTGGACTCGGGGCACGAACTGATGATAATTTACATCAAACAGGTATGTTGAACTACACCCATGTTTAAAACTTTGCAACCTTTGTTCATTTATATGTTGTTGTTAATAAAAAATCGCAAATTACTTAAATTACGTATATTTGGTCGTATAGTTCAGTATTTTACATTAATGACATACAATTTACAATCTTGAACATCATTTTACATCATACGATCCTATGTCATATCGTCCAAATGGTGACATTTCCAGTCCATTATACCAGTTAAATTACATATACGTGCATCATTTTATATTATCTGTCATTATTTTACATTTATAGGTAATAATTTAAATTAAAAATAACTAATTTTTGCAACTACATTTCTAATAAATTTCAGATAACTGCTCTATCAGTGACCCCGTCAATGCTATCACACCGCATATAGGCCAAATATTTCTATCTATTCAAGATGCATATAACTTTTATGAGGCATACACAACTGAGATTGGATTCAATGTTAGGAAAGCGAGCTCTAGAGTTGGTAAAGATAAGATTTCCAAGGAGCGCAAAGTTATATTTAAATCTTTTGTTTGCTGGAAAGAGGGGTTTTCTAAAAAATACAGATAAATCAATGTCAGTGGACAATGCAAGAAGTGATGAGAGTGATGAATGTATAATTTATAAGGAGGAGCGCCGTGTTGACATATCAAGGACTGGGTGCAAAGCTTTCATGTCTGTATCATATAGGCATGATCTCAATGATTGGTTTATATCGAATTTTGAACCTGATCACAATCACAATCTTGTTTCTCCATCTAAACGCAGATACCTCAGACCAAATAGACGTTTTTCAAAAGCCACTAAAATGCTTGTGAAGTCAATGAATGATGTAAATATACCTGTATCCAAGCAGTCAGCTTTCATAAACATGTCCAGTGGTCAAGTTGGTAGCATTGTTCGAGATATTTATAACTTGAACAGAAAGGAGAAGAAACAACGTATTGGGATGGATGTGCACCTTCTAATTGAACATTTTGAAAGTTGTAAGGCCAATACCCCTGAATTCTACTATGCGTACACAACCGATGATGATAACAGGCTTACTCAGTGTATATGGATTGATAGTGCCTCCATTGAGGATTACAAATTATTCGGAGATACAATATCGTTTGACACAACATATAGGACCAATGAATACAACCTGGTATTTGGATCTTTTTGTGGTGTTAACCATCACGGTTACACAATCTTCTTTGGGAATTCGTTCATGAGCAGGGAGACAACCGAGTCATTCTCGTGGTTATTTGAGAGATTTCTAGAAGTAATGAGCAAACATCCAGTATCTATAATCACAGATGAAGATCCGGCAATCTGTGCAGCTGTTAGGATATGCTTACCACATACTGTTCATAAATTCTACACTTGGCATATAATGGCCAAGCTTAAAAGTAAGCTTGGAAAGATTAAAGATATAAACGAAATTCTATCTGCGTTTTCCATAGTTGTATGGAAAAGTATAACTATAAGAGAATTTGAGCAGGGTTGGTGCAAGATAATTGATCAGTATGATCTTTCATCTAATGTCTGGTTGAACGAGAAGTATAGTATAAGATTTAAATGGATTAGTTTATATCTTAAGGATTTTTTTTGGGCTGGTCAGCGTAGTACACAGAGGAGTGAAAGTATGAATGCATTTTTGCAACACCACATCACTAAACAGAACTCCTTGCTAGAATTTATCTGTAGATTTCAAAGTGCAATTCAACGACGCAGGGAAAGAGAGAATGACCTGGATAACATGGGCGATGTTTACACTCCAAAATCAAACTTCAAATGGAAGATGGAGGTACAGATGGTTCGTATATACACCAAGTTCATATTTTATAAATTTCGATATGAATTGAACGAAGTGAAGGAACTTAATGTTCGAACGCATATGAACTCCCTGGATTACTGTCAGTATTTTGTGTCATATATTGGGAAGTCTGATGAAGAATTATGTGTTTCATCGTCAACGGAAAGCGACGTTCTTGTTTGTGAATGCAAGAATATGCAATTCTTTGGATATCCATGTAGGCACATACTTGCAGTATTGAAGATACAGAACATGGAGCGTTTGAATGAGGAATATATAATGAAAAGGTGGACAAGAACCATTAAAAAATCAAGAAAGTATCCTATTTATGTGACAGTTGCACACCAAGAAAGGTCGTCTCAGCTAAATCAATTGTGTTCTCATATTATTTCAGCTTCTGTTGAACATGATGAGGATATATTCTTATTTGCCAAAGAAAGATTAAGTGATTTATGTAGCAGCATTGATCGCATGATAAGTAACAAACCTTCGTCGAGTTCTACAACAGTGAACAATACAAATGTTCCAGATATGATTACGGAACCAGCTGTTAAAGAACCTAACGTTGCTAGAACGAAAGGAAGTGGTCGTGGTGGTAGACCTAAGGGCGTTGGCAATCGTATAAGATCGGAAACTGAAATGAGAAGAAACAGAGGCCGACAATGCAAATTTTGCCTCAAATAAAATGTTGGTCACGATTCTAGGAATTGTCCTAATAACAAATCTGCCAGTCATGGTAAATATTTATCATTCGTTGTTTATTGATATGTGTTTTTTTCCACTAATCTTTGTGTTTTATTGTGCAGTTGAAAATGAATGAAATTAAAGTGATTTGATCAAATTTTAATAAAGTAAGATTATATTTTTTGATAATTTGTTGCCACATTTTATACAGCTAATAGAAACCATATTAATATTACTTATTATTTTCCTTTTTATTCTGTCTGTGTCTGCAGGTTTCCAATCTTCTGAAAGATTCATGGATGCAAATGACCTTTGAAGTTTGGATGCTTATTAGACTTAGATTATCTATTTATATGCATGTTTGATGATTTCTGTTTTTTGATCATTTTTTGTAGAATTCAAACAATGTGATATTTATGTTCTATCAGATCAGATGTATCCCTTGGTATTATCATATCATTGAATTTATCTATTTATGTTCTATCAGATCAGATGTATCCCTTGGTATTATCATAACATTGAGTATTTCAGATATTTGGTTATAAAGTTGACACATTGCAGTAAGCCAGTTGATTATAAAGTTGGTCATAAATCATTAATGAAGATTAACAAACAATTAGTAATTAGCGTGCACCCATCATCGTGATGTTATTCTTTAATATAGGAAGTTTTTCTATTATTGGAAAACTCTAATTTTTCAATAATTTACATACCGCGTTATTATTTTACAAAACGTTATCATATTTTACAAAATGTAACAATATTTTACAACTATTTTATTGATTGAAAGATTGAATTAGATGAAGGGTTCTTTGATGAAAGGTTGCAACTTTCTGAAAGTTTCATTATTTTACGACTAGATTATTGGCTGAAAGTGTCCAATTGTTAAAATAATTGTTTCCATACAAATGACCAATTGAAATACTTTACATAAATTTTAATGATTTTAGAAATATGTAGATGATATGAAGAATAACAAACAATTAGCAATCATCGTGCACCCCTCATTGTGATGTTAATCTTTAAAGTAGAAGAAGTTTTTCTATCATTGGAAAACTCTAATCTTACAAGGAAGTCTTTTATATATCGAGCGTTGCAATGTATCTCATATGTTTTACAAATATATTCAATATTTTACATACCACGTTATTATTTTACAAAGCGTTATCATATTTTATGAAAAGTGACACGTCCTTTCAAATTTCAGACGTCGGTTATACTGACTGTTGAACGGTTATGGGAAAGTGGAAATAATGATGACGATAGTACTTCGGATATTGGAGCAGGATTTCGGCAGGAGATAGTAATTTTTTGGCCCTTTCTCGAGACAAAAAGTGATGTTTGGCATTTCTTTAATATATATAAAGCGAGATATGCTCTTGTTGTCAACCTACATATCAAAGGAATGACGACTTCCATTGTGTTCGGGCGGCAACTGGAAGGAGCAGTATTTCAACACCAGGTTCTTAAATCTGAAGCTTTACTTTTCCTTCTCGAGTCTTCAGATTCGTTGCTTGATGTGCTTATGAATGAGTTGGAGAATGAGGAGAATGAGTTCATGTTCTTATATAAAAGGCTTGGGATAGCAGAGTCCAGATTCTTTGATAATGTCTATCCCTTCAAATTATTGGCAGCCAAATACAGAATGAGTCTTATTAGTCAAAGAAATTTTTTGAATGCTCATTTGATTCTGGGAAAAAGTGTAG
This sequence comes from Ottelia alismoides, assembly GCA_037367405.1. Classification (NCBI taxonomy): domain Eukaryota; kingdom Viridiplantae; phylum Streptophyta; class Magnoliopsida; order Alismatales; family Hydrocharitaceae; genus Ottelia; species Ottelia alismoides. The sequence goes on along the minus strand of JAZKJV010002481.1, from coordinate 67,561 downwards.
TCTTAATGATGGAAGCAAGGCTTGACTTCTGGAAGTACAATTTCGACATAGATGAAATTATTCCGCCTATTAAAGTTCAGTTCTTTAAGCTGATGAACAGAACTATTTCTCTATTAATCAACCGAGTCAATTCAGATTGGGAATTATACATTAATGTTGGGAATGCTTACTTGGACTTAATGGAGTACTGGTATGAACTATACCATGCGGGTGTTGGTCTCATGACTGCTATTTCTATCTACCAGTTCTATTGGAAACTTTTGGTTGATTTTGACTCCAGATGCAGTAATGACTATATTCAGCACTGTTCAACGCCAGATTTTGTTGACTTATTAAAGTGCTCGCTACTAAGGGAGTCAATTTATGCTCCGATTACGGAAGAAAAGGGTTCACCTGATTTATATAAATCAAAAATTTATGAGAACTACTATTTCTCTTTCAAAGATATTCCAAGCCAGAAAAATATTTAATCTTTTTTCCACAATAACTCTGAGAGGGATCTCTTACAATGGAAGCTGGAAGATGCAAAATTGATTCTGATGGAAGTGTTTAATGCCTTATTATCCCTACAAAAAAATTTCCTGGATGCTGATTAGGGACGCAAACGGATGCGGTTATATTCGTATTCGTTCGTATCCGTATTCGTTTTTAAGAGGATATGGATCTTGTTTTCCTAAAACAGGCGAATACGAATACGAATATTAGAAACAAACTTTTTGCGGTTACGAATACGAATACGAATCCTTACTTAACGAATACGAATACGAATACGAATACAGAAAATATAACGAATACGAATACGAATATTCGTTACTAAATAAATTATTTTATTTAAGTTATTTACCTAATAACTAAGAAAGCTAGGGCTTCTTCTCCCCAACCCAACTCCCACCCGCGCCTACCCTATACCCGACGCCGACCTCCTCCCTTCCAATAGCCGCGCGCCGCCTGCCGCCCTCCTCCGCCCCCCGCCACCCACTTCCGGCCCCTGCCATCCCTCTCCGCCCCTCCTTGCGGCCCCTGCCAGCCTGTAGCGGCCTCCCTCTGCCCCCTCTTCCACCCCTCCGCCCACCAGCCGTCCCCCTTCCGCCCCCCTGCCATCCCCCTCTGCCCCTCCTGTCGCCCTCCTCCGCCCCCCGCCGGCCCCTTCACCCCCCCTTCCGCCGCCCTCTTCACCCTCATGCCGTCCTCCTCCGCCCCCCGCCGCCCCCATCACCCTCCTTTCGTCGTCCCCTTCACAGCCGCCCTCCTCCGCCCCCCGCCGCCCCCTTCACAGCCACCCTCCTCCGCCCCCCGCCGCCCCCTTCACAACCGCCCTCCTCTGCCCCCCGCTGCCCCCTTCACAGCCGCCCTCCTCCGTGGGACATTCACATGATAGAGATTGCCGGGTTGTTGGTGATATAGTGAAGGTGGGTTTGTTCTTATGTATTCCTAATGGTACAATGTTATTTCATCATCTGAGGTCATTCTAATGCGAATATTTCCTTGCCTACTTGTAGCTCGGCGAACCCCCAGTTAATGGTTCACCTGGGACGCCTGCTTGTAATCCTCACGGCGGTTCTCCAATTTTGGGTGATTGTTGGTACACCTGTACATTGGATGATATATCCGAGGAAGACAAGAAGCGACGCCTACGCAAGGTTTCAATTTATTTTTTTAGCCTACTCCGCACATAGAGAATTTCTTAGTTTCCCTGTTTGCTTTTGAAACATGCAATTTACTAGTCAAAAAAATGTTGCATCTGGGGAAGTCAATATTGGCAGCATCTGTTTGATAATGAAAACATTAGTAATCTTATGATTGTGCCTTTTAAAGGTTTAGTAAACCTACCACTTGTCATTCTTCATTTCTGTAATCATTGTTTGGATTGTTTTTAGGCTTTGGGGCAAACAGCGGAATGGTTCAGAAAAGCATTGTCTGTTGAACCAGTTAAAGGAAACCTGCGATTAAGTGGTTATTCTGCTTGTGGGCAAGATGGCGGTGTTCAACTTCATCATGAATATGTCGAAGGTACTCTGTATCTAAGATCTTTGCAATATTCGTTTGATATTCGTATTCGTTCGTAAAAGATTCGTATTCGTATTCGTATTCGTATTTTGAGGATATGGATCTTGTTTTTTTTACATTCGTATAACATTCGTATTCGTATTCATATTCGTAATATAAAATGAATATGGTTATGGTATAACCTGAATTCGCATTCGTATTCGTTCGTTTGCATCCCTAATGCTGATGGAAGAGCGATCAATAGGAAATATACTCTAATTTGGGTCATACATGTTAATTGGATGGGATATCCAATTCATAACTGGATTACTGATTGGCAAAAAAGGAAGAGGGCACTGGAAAGAGGCACTAAAAGAAAAAGGACAGAAGAAGCTGATATTATTGGATACTTAAAGCCTGGATGACTCCTTGGCGATGAACTAAGCAAGTGCACGTATCCATTGGATACGTGAAAGTCATTATGAAGGAGGCAAATACAAGCAGGAAGAAGACCCAATTACTGGGAAGAAGATGGCTAAGCAAATGTACTCTGTGCTGGATCTGTAAAGACCAGATTCTGACTTAACAACAGATTGTATTGTAGTTACTTTTTTGTATCATCTCCTGTTCTAGATGACTCTTATCTGTAATCCCCCATGAAGGGCTCCGCTTGTTCTATCATGGTTGATGAAATAAAAGGCAGCTACCTTGGCTGCAAAAACCAGGTTTTGGAAAAAAAATACAACATGTAACATATAGTCAATGCAAACATAGGTTACTCCTCAGATTTAAATGAAATGTTTGGTTCTAAAGAAGTTATAAAGAAGAAAATGTGGAAACCTACACAATTTAAGACAATTAAAGAGTATATAGTTCTGACTTAAAATAAAAAACCCTAAGATATGTATTTAATATGTCATTTAGCTTTATCATTGTGTCGCCGAGTTCTCTATGTGACCACACGTCAACAACAATGAAGTTATTTCAGATCTGAATCTGTCGATATCATCGTAGGTGAAGTCCAACGCCCTTCCTTCACATAAGTACTCCATCATCTTCATCACGTAAATCCCACAATCCACTCTGTGAAGGTTGCTGCGGGCAATCTTTCACGTAAATGATCTCCCAACTTGCAAGGCGGTCATCTGGTATGTTGTCCATGAAGTACTCAGAAATCCATCCATGCTGACATGTAATTAAAAAAGAATGTTATTAACAGTCAATCAAGAAGTTTAATAAAATGTAAACTTTAATTATCTCATACCCATTTCAATACATCCTTCTTATGGAATTTTGTTCCTTTCATAGAATTGTATGAAAGGAACTTTCTTGCTTTAAAATCGATAACAAGAAGGTGCCAATGGTTTCTTGTGTGGATAACAGTGAAGATTTTATCCAACTCTGGCATGAATAATCCCTCTTTGTATAGCTCTTCAAGCTTATCAAATTCACTTTCCGTAGCATTGACCACCAGGTTCAGAAAATATTGCTGCAAAAATACAAGTAATAATACTAAATTATGATGATTAAAGATATTTGAGATTAATGACATCAGTAATCATAATCTCACCATTTGAAATATGAGTATGAATACAAATGGGACAAGATCATTAGTTGTGCAGTATTTATGGTGCAGCACATCCATAAACATGTCGATTATCTACAATATCAAAAACAATTTGGTCATAAACAAATATAAAATGGTAGATATTATAAACATACGTACCGTATCCTCAATCATTCTTTCGTACAAGAAGTTATGAATATCCCTTCCTTTACAACTCCGATTTCCCGGAGTGAAGTATGTGGCGTTTAATCTGATGAATTTTATTTAATTAAGATTATATATCTAAAGTTAATGATTTCTACATATAAAAGATGAAATCTGTGGTAAATTACTTACTTGTCGGCAGGATCGCGAAGAAATTCTTGGATCGTTTTCTTTGTCTGTTCGGACACTTTTTCGTAACCAATGAAATCGGTTACTAGATCGCAGAGATACTGATTATTATTCAATCAATTATAGACAAGGTTAGAAACAGTTGATATCATAATTATAATATACATAGTTGTGTATTCAATGACATAAAAGGATTTGTTTTATTTTTCAGTGGCTTACCTCACTGCATGTGTCACTCTCTTGTCTTCCAATTTCCTCTTTCCCTTGCTTCTCTGCTTCTTTTACAAATTTTTTTGCCTCTCTTCTTTGTTTCAATCTTTTTATTATTGAGCTCTGTTGCACAGTAACTTTTTCCCTCTTTTTTCTTTTTGTAATAGGCTGTGTGTTCTCATTTTCTGATTTTGAATGGTCACCAATGTTCAGATCGAAAGAAGACATGTCACTCTTGAGAGGTGAATCTCTTTTTTGTTGTATCTTAAGATTGATACAGTGGATCTTCATCACAGATTTCAGAAATCAAATTCTGAAGTCTTTCTCCGATAACTGAGTCACTAGGCTCCAAATCTCCTGCATTGACATCAGATACATTTCGTATTGTTACATCCATCCCTTGGTCATTGTCATCAATGTCACCTTCATCTTTATTTCCAGATATATTCTCCAAAGTTTCTTCTGAATCTAATGTTTTATGACCAAGATCATTCATATCATGATCAGGAACCATTTTTATTTTTTCATTCAGCTCTGTAATCATAGTTGTCAACCTAATATTCTCCTTTTTCAATTCTGAATTTATTCTGATATGTTCTTCAACTTTTATCCTATATGTTTCACTTATTTCTTTGATCTTCTCTTTCAGCTCCTCTATCTCAATCGAAAATGCATCACACATACATGTTTTTTGTTTCTTTTTTTTACAATGTCTGCACTGGAAACCCAATCATCTTTTTTTTGGACAGTCATTTCTTCCAGCTGTTGCTTTCCTTTCCTTTTTAAAGCATCATCTGGTACTTGGATTGGCTGTACGATCAAAATTTCTGGTCTTCTAACCGCAAAATCATCCATTGTAAACTTCTCAAAAGGAAAGACATACTCGTCTGCTCCTATCTTTACAATTTCATTTTTTTGAAGTTGTAAAGCAAGTAATATCTATATAAACAAGATAATTTATTATTGGAAAAAAATCAAATTACGAGTCATTCAGTATTTTATTAATCATCTCAAAAAGGCTTACTTGATCACAACTTATTGAAACCAATGCTCTTAAAAGCCCTTTGATTGGTCCAGCCCACTTCCTTATTCGTGGCCTAAAATCTCTACTGACCACAAGCTCCTTGCAGCAGTACTCCATCATCCATACCTGATACATTGGTGTTATTAATATTTTTTTATCATTTAATAAAATATATTTTCAAAATACTCACATATAAGCAGGCAACACATCCTGTAAGGTAACCAAGAGTTACCCTTGATTCACCTGCTCTTCTCTTCTGAACTCTACTCACAACATCATCCATGTTGAATAGTATCATCCTTGCTACAGCCCCAGACCAGTTAAAGTATCTTGTATCTTCAAGTGATTCTACGTAGTGTAACAAATCTTTCGGAAAAGAATATAAACTGTCTGGGAAAAGGAATATCGCAAACATCAAAAGTATCAAGCATGTAACATAAATAGAGACAGAGTTGTCATCATCTCTATTGTAGTAGTCCTCGAGTATGTTATTCAACTTCCTTCTATTGAAAATCATTCCTTCTGCAAACATTTTGTGAGATATAAAAGATTTCCATTGAAGGTGTCTTCCTCTCACTGTTATTGAAAATCCGGAGCTTGACAGGCCCAAAATTGCCCCAACTTCTTCATCACTGAAACTCACTACCTTGTTCTCAAATCTGAAATTTCTGCCTCCTTGGTATTGCTCAACCAACCATTGAAGATTTTTTCTTTGTATGTCAACATGGCTAATGTTAATTATTCTCCCAAAAGCTGTCTTTGACAGTAGTGCTTGTTGTTTGTGCGTGGGTCTATGGTTATCAATGAATTGAACAAAATGTTCAATGTAGCACCTGTGTTGTACTTAACCTTTGCCTAAAGAAGAGAAAAAATATATTGTTTTTGAAATAATCAGTGATTTTGTTCTTACAAATAAAAAACCCAATTTATATCTAAGTAAAAATAAGTACTCATACTTTCAAAATCATCATTAAGCTTCAGAGCATCCTTATCAACATCGAATTCCTTTGTTTTGATAAATTGTAGTTGTTGTCCTTCTGTTCATACCAGTTACCAGAGATAAAATTTGTCTAAAATTGTTAAAATAGTCGTATAAAAATGAAAATATACTTACTTTTGATTTGCTGCTTCGGCCGATGGATCTGGAGTTCCATCTTCGCACCCCCACTGTATTGATCTGAGTCTTCATCCCGTTCCCTCGTTGGTTCAACCAGGTTGGATTGCATCTCCTCCATCGTCGCCTGATGTCCCTCTTTTCTCCTAAGATAGTGATTTCTCGAGTGGAAGCTCTCTCCTGGATCGAATAGCTAGATGATCGCCCGCCTTGCCGTCGTCGCCCTTATGCGGTAAGTTCTTTTTGATTAATTTCAAATTAGGTTTTCTTGTAACTTTATTTTATGAATATACTTCATATGTTAATTTCCTTAAATTCGATTCAATTTACTCACATAACTCTTTATTTGAATTATTGGCAATTTTGTATTTTTTGAAATTAAAAGGGAGCTCGTTTTCGGTTTTGACTAAAAATAGAAAGAATTTGAATTTTTAAATTACAAATTGATTTAACTTAATCAATGAGTAATCATTAATTTGGTAATTAATTATCGAAAACTTCATTTCCCCTTTTTCCTTTGCTCTTCAACCATTGGTAGCTAGCTTTTGCTTTTGAGAATCATTTCTGCTTTATCTTCTCCAAATCTAAACAGGTCAGTATTTTATCTTCATCTACTTAATATGTTTGTTCTTCATCTTTTTTTCCTTTGTTTAAAATTCCAGTATATGTTTTCATCAATCTTTATGCACAATTTTAATGTAAAAGATTCATTTTTGCGTTTAGCGTTTGATTCTCTAAATCAGACATGTGTTTCTCGCAAAAAATTATTCATATCATCTGCAATCTCATTCTAAAGCGAAATTTTCCTGTTGTATATAAAATCACTAATTTAATTTTTCAAATCCGTAATTCAGGATTTCATACATTGTTTAGTTATCAATGCTTATGTTCTCTATTGAAAGTATCAAAAATTTCAAAGATAAAATTTTTAATATGTTATATAATTCAAATTTCACCATGAGAGCATCATTGTCAGCATGTACCATGTATATCTTCCCATTTTATTTGTAGAATCGGGAACATAAAACCAAGCGAAAACTCAAATTGTAGAATAGAAGATGAAGATGTAAAATATAGACTGATAATGTAAAATAGATGCAACATTGGCAATTACTTAATGCAAAATGTAAGAGAACTCAGTAAAATACACTCAAATCTTGTAAAATAAATTTTACATTTGTAATATATTAACATACAATTGTAAGTATAGGTGATCAAGATTCTGAGAAAATAAATATACATTCCTATACGTTACGTTCATATATTAATTGAGATATACATTAACATAATAGTGTAGCCTTTTGTAAAATATACAATTTATACGTAAAATATGAAAAGTGTTGGTAAGCTTGTTTAAAAGTTTGTAAAAAATATTCTACAGTTATCATAATGACATTGTAAAATATTTTATAAAATTGTAGTTGTCGTTTGTATCGTGTAAATTATAGATATATAACGTAATTCAATGTTACATTTCCTTATGTCTAAATTTCTAATTATGTATATGCGTATACGAGAGTTTGCAATGTCTTTTTCAATTTCGTATTTTATTACGCAGCCGAATGTAATTTTTTTTACTTAATATGTGTAAAATATGTCAACGTCTTTTAGCATTTTTTCCGTATAAGCGGTAGATTATATGTTGTAAAATATGACATAAACATGTAAAATAGCACAATATTTTGTAATATCATAACAGATTATCTCAAAATAAGTTGCTTTTAATCAACCGAGATTTTGCCGAAATGATGTGTTCTTAACCATGCTTATTTGCTAAATATAGAATGATTAGTGACGTGTAATATTTTATTTAGCATTAATTTAACCATCCCTCATTTTAGGAATGTTAGTTGTCACGAAAACCACATAATGGTTTCAATCTCCTTCGTACAATCTTCATCCCACGGCCTAAGATGAAACCTTTCCTTAATCAAGGAAAGGTGTCACCTCAAATCAAGTGCACCATATATATATATATATATATAGAGAGAGAGAGAGAGAGAGGAAAATGGGGCTGCCCCCTAGGGGGAGCTAACTTAGCTCCCCCCGCCCTATTTTCTTCAAATTTTTTTATTTTTTTGAAAATTTTTTCCGTAAATATTCATCACTATATCCCTATATTATGTCATAAAAATTTCGTTTGAAACAAAGACTCCTACGGCCTCCATCCAGACAGTCATTTTTTTAACCGTAACATGATTTTTTAAATCGACCCCATTTGGATGGAGGTCGTACGAGTTTCTGTTTCGAATGAAATTTAAATAACATAATATAGGAATTTAATAATGAATTTACACGGTTTTAGATTTCAAAAAAAATAAAAAAATTTTGTGAAAAAATGGCGGGGGAGCTAAGTTAGCTCCCCCTAGGGGGCATACACATTTTACCCATATATATATATATATGGAAAAAAATGGGGCTGCCCCATCCCATTTTTCGGCGTTTTTTTTTATTTTTTTTTGAAAAATAAAACCATGTATATTCATCCATATATCCCTCCTACATGCCATTCGAATTTCGTCAGAAACAGAGACTCCTACGGCCTCCATCTCGATGGTATCGATTTAAAAAAATACTGTTACCGTTAAAAAATTACTGTCCGGATGGAGGCCGTAGGAGTCTCTGTTTCTGACGAAATTCGAATGGTATATAGGAGGGATATAGGGATAAATGTAAATGGTGTTATTTTTCAAAAAAATAAAAAAATTTGCCCAAATAAGGCGGGGGCAGCCACATATGACCCTATATATATAGGGTAAAATGTGTATGCCCCCTAGGGGGAGCTAACTTAGCTCCCCCGCCCCTTTTTCACAATTTTTTTATTTTTTTTAAATCTAAAACCGTGTAAATTCATTATTAAATCCCTATATTATGTCATTCAAATTTCACGCGAAACAGAGGCTCCTGCAACCTCCATCCAAACGAGGTCGATTTAAAAAATTTCAAAAAAAATTAAAAACATGGAGAAAATGGGGCGGGGGTAGCTAAGTTAGCTACCCCCCTGGGGGCAGCCCCATTTTACCCATATATATATATATATATATATGGGAAAAATGGGGCTGCCCCCTAGGCGTAACAAACATGGCTGCTCCCACCCTATTTTTCGCAAATTTTTTTATTTTTTTGAGAAAATATCACCATGTATATTCATTCCTATATCCCTCTTATATGTCATTCGAATTTCGTCAGAAACAGAGACTCCTACGGCATCCATACATACGTCATTTTTTTAACGGTCGTAGGATTTTTTAAATCGACCATGTATGGATGGAGGCCGTAGGAGTCTCTGTTTCTGATGAAATTTGAATGGCATATAAGATGGATATAGGGTGAATATACATGACGATATTTTTCAAAAAAAATTAAAAAAATTGTCCAAAAATAGGGCGAGACAGCCATGTTGGCAGCCCCCAGGGGGCAGCCCCATCAACCCATATATATATATATAGAGAGAGAGAGAGAGAGAGGAGTAGGAAACTGGAGAGAGAAGACCAAGAGAGAGAAAACAGAATCATGTGGTCCAGAATCATCCCTCTCATGCTCTCACAATTTTTTGCTCTCATAGGATCACTCCTCTCTCTCTCTCTCTATATATATATATATATATGGGAAAAAGGACCCTACTCCAGCAGGTGTAGGAAACTTCCTAAATCCGACTTAATTTTTTATTATTTTTTGATTTTTTTGAAATGAAACCTTAGAGGATTTTGACCACCATGTATCACAATATTGTTATTCCAAATTCAACTTAATTCCAGACTTCTATCATCTCCATCAAGACTATCAAATTTTAACAGTTTCAGAATTGCTGAAATTGACCTCTTTTAGATTAACGTGTTAAGGATGGTTTGTTTTGCATGAAACTTGAAACACTTATTCCCATCACATATATTAAGCAAATCCCCCTAACTTCTAATTCAAAAAAGTAAAAAAATAATCAAAAAATAAGGTGGGTGCAGGTAGTTTCCTACACCCCATGGTGCAGGCTCCCTACCATATATATATATATATATATATATATGGGTAAAATGGGGCTGCCACCAGGGAGTAGCCAACTTGGCTACTCCCACCCCTATTTTTCTCTCATTTTTGTATTTTTTTGGAAAATAAAAATTTGTATATTCATCATTATATCCCTCTCACATTCTATTAAAATTTCGTCAGAAACAGAGACTCCTAAGTCCTCCATCTAGACGTCATTTTTTAACGGTCACATGATTTTTTAAATTGACCATGTTTGGATGGAGGTAGTAGGAGTCTCTGTTTCTGACGAAATTTTAATAGAATGTGAGAGGGATATAATGATGAATATACAAATTTTTATTTTCCAAAAAAATACAAAAAATGAGGGAAAAATAGGGGTGGGAGTAGCCAAGTTGGCTACTCCCTGGGGGCAGCCCCATTTACCTCATATATATATATATATATATATATATAGAGAGAGAGAGAGAGAGAGAGATAGAGAGAGAGAGAGAGGTAAATGGGGCTGCCCCTAGGGAGTAGCCAACTTGGCTACTCCCACCCCTATTTTCTCCTCATTTTTTTTATTTTTTTGGAAAATAAAAATTTGTATATTCATCATTATATCCCTCTCACATTCTATTAAAATTTCGTCAGAAACAGAGACTCCTACGGCCTCCATCCAAACATGGTCGATTTAAAAAATCCTGCGACCGTTAAAAAAATGACGTCTGGATGGAGGGCTTAGGAGTCTCTGTTTCTGACGAAATTTTAATAGAATGTGAGAGGGATATAATGATGAATATAAAAATTTTTATTTTTCAAAAAAATAAAAAAAATGATGGAAAAATAGGGGTGGGAGTAGCCAAGTTGGCTACTCCCTGGGGGCAGCCCCATTTACCTCTCTCTCTCTCTCTCTCTCTCTCTCTATATATATATATATATATATATATGGAAAAAATGGGGCTTCCCCCTGGGGGCAGCCAACATGGCTGCCCCCGCCCCATTTTTCGGCATTTTTTTTATTTTTTTTTTGAAAAATAAAACCGTGTATATTCATCCATATATCCCTCCTACATGCCATTCGAATTTCGTCAGAAACAGAGACTCCTACGGCATCCATCTCGATGGTATCGATTTAAAAAAATCATGTTACCGTTAAAAAATTACTGTCCGGATGGAGGCCGTAGGAGTCTCTGTTTCTGACGAAATTCGAATGGTATATAGGAGGGATATAGGGATGAATGTAAATGGTGTTATTTTTTAAAAAAATAAAAAAATTTTGCCCAAATAAGGCGGGGGCAGCCACATATGACCCTATATATATATATATAGGGTAAAATGTGTATGCCCCCTAGGGGGAGCTAACTTAGCTCCCCCCCCTTTTTGACATAATTTTTTTATTTTTTTTGAAATCTAAAACCGTGTAAATTCATTATTAAATCCCTATATTATGCTATACAAATTTCGTGAGAAACAGAGACTCCTACGACCTCCATCCAAACGGGGTCGATTTAAAAAATCTTGTTACCGTTAAAAAATGACTGTCTGGATGGAGGCCGTAGGAGTCTCTGTTTCACACGAAATTTTAATGACATAATATAGGGATATAGTGATGAAATTCCACGGAAGAAAATTTCAAAAAAAAATAAAAAAACCGGGCGAAATGGGGTGGGGGGAGCCAAGTTAGCTCCCCCCAGGGGGCAGCCCCATTTATCCCATATATATATATATATATATATGGGTCATATGTGGCTGCCCCGGCCTTATTTGGGCAAATTTTTTTTTTTTTGAAAAATAACACCATGTACATTCATTCCTATATCCCTCCTATATACCATTCGAATTTCGTCAGAAACAGAGACTTCTACGGCCTCCATCCGGACAATAATTTTTTAACGGTAACAGGATTTTTTTAAATCGATACCATCGAGATGGAGGCCGTAGGAGTCTATGTTTCTGACGAAATTCGAATGGCATATAAGAGGGATATATGGATGAATATACATGGTTTTATTTTTCAAAAAAAATAAAAAAAACACCGAAAAATGGGGCGGGGGCATCCCCATTTTTTCCTATATATATATATATAAGGTAAATGGGGCTGCCCCCAGGGAGTAGCCAACTCCCACCCCTATTTTTCCCTCATTTTTTTCTTTTTTTAGAAAATAAAAATTTGTATATTCATCATTATATCCCTCTCACATTCTATTAAAATTTCGTCAGAAACAGAGACTCTTACGGCCTCCATCCAAACATGGTCGATTTAAAAAATCCTGTGACCGTTAAAAAATTGACGTCTGGATGGAGGGCTTAGGAGTCTCTGTTTCTGACGAAATTTTAATAGAATGTGAGAGGAATATAATGATGAATATACAAATTTTTATTTTCCAAAAAAATAAAAAAATGAGGGGAAAATAGGGGTTGGAATAGCCAAGTTGGCTACTCCCTGGGGGCAACCCCATTTTACCCTATATATATATATTAGATGATAGCCGATGAAAAAATAACGTAAAAAAAATAATTTATTTCTGTAGCTACAATAGCAGACTGCTACTATTTAAAAAAATCCAGCAGTAGTAGCAGTAATAATAATAATATAAATGAATAATGTAATTATGACATCAGCATGCTGACATCAATATGTTGATGTCACGGTTAATGTCATGGTTTTTAATATATATATATATATATAATAAAAAGGGAGAGAAATGTTCCATGAAGGAACCTCGCTTCTCTCCAATTCTCTCAAACCTCAACGTTAAGAGTTCCTTTTTCTTTCGTTTCTCCCACATTTCTTTCCTCTTTCCCAGGTCATCTTCTCCAAATTCTTCATCGAGAGTCCCTGATTGAAGCCATTCCAACACTGCAATTCCTTCAAGAACTGTTGTTGGAGCCTTCAATGCATGTAACCCATCTTCGCCGAAATTAAAAATTCAATTAGAGCTACAATTATATCTCATCTTTGCTGCCATCACGTTCTTGCACAAGTATTTACCCCCTTCTCTTGTTGCCCCTCATGTATATTTCAATCATTTTTTTACTGGGGCAAGGTACAATCTAAATTCTCATAACAAGTCCACGATTTGGGAATAAAGACATTGATTTTCATGAAATAAATATATCTAAATGTTGGTTGTGGTTTTTTTAGAAGCAGATATGGGGCTAAATTCTAAAAAAACTCCAGGGTTTGAAAATCACGATCTTGACTTTTTTATGAAATGGATATATAGAAGTTGATTACAGTTCCTTTAGAATCAGATCTGGGACCAAATACTTATTGTTTTTTATTCTCTATGATCTCTAAATAATATGTTATGAGAGATTTGGACTTCAAATCTTAAGTTTTCTAGGCTTTCTATTCTTTAGTTAAGATTTCCATCTGTCAACATTTAAACAAGTACATTCTTGTAGTAATTGACTTTCCCTTGGGAGGTTGGAAGTGATGGGAATTCTCATTGTATTAGCCTTAGGATCATAGAATATAGGCTCAGGTTAGGCAGAAATTTGATCAGGAAACCAGACAAAGAAAAGAAAGCAACATAAATTTTGATATATTGAGGATTTCAATGAGGGGGGTTCATAAGGATATACTAGTCAATAAATTTGTTCATAGAATCATATATCCCTCTGGATGGTCAAAATTTTCTTGATATACTTGTGATGAATGGATGTCTATGCGTAGATCCTACTAACAAAGTTTATCCTATGCATAGTGAAATGGGAGTTGGGTTTATAGAACCATCACAATATTATGACTCTTCTCCAGCTTCCTTCTAGAATGGGAACATTGGATGCTTTGTGAAATTCCTTTTTGCTGGATATCATAGATAACATCTATAAAATCTTATATTTCCTGGATTATATATATTTTAAAAAAGAAAAAGAAAAGAATGTGATGTTAATTCTGAACCGTATCAAGAAAAATTTTCTGTATTTGTTAATTCAAAATATTTCATTGATCAATTGAAATGTTTAATACAAAGTTGGGTCCCAATGCTCTAGAAAGAAACGAATATAAAAGAAAATACTAATTGATCAACAAATATAAAAATAATGAGTTATAAATATTATTAATCAAGTGAATAAGTGAAGCCTCTGATTATCGTAATTTCTCTCTTCAATAGGCACATAAAGATCTTCGTTGTACTTTTGGAATATCAACTAGTGAAGGGGATACTTAAGCAAGATTTTTATAATAATTTGAATTTGTAATTGCATAAATAAATTGATTGTTTACTATTCACAGTTATAACTTTATCTCAATTGATAAATAATATTGAGAGTATTCAATATGTGTGTAGGAATTAAATTAGAGAGAAATTAAAATAAATTTTATGCACTCTTTATATTTAATTTCTTTTATCTTCTCTTATAAAAAATAAAAAAAGCAGAAGAAGTAGTTTCTTGCTTTGTTATATGTGTTTTCTTCCTCGTAGAAATAAAAAAGATTTTAATTGCATGTCATAATTATTTCTCTCCAATTCATTCACCATATCTCTAATAAAAAATCAAATAAAATTGTAAAATCAAGAAAAAAAACATAAGTTCATTTGCCTTGCATCATTTATTTTCTGATATTTTTGACATAAAATTATCATCGCAGATAATAAAATGTAGGAAATGATTTGTGATCGTGTAACTAAAGACTACTCGTTCCCTGTGCTCGACCTTGGTAACTTACCAAGTAAAAAAATTGACAATGTTTAAAACTGATTAAACTTGTTATTTGTTATTACCACTTTCTATCTCGCTATAGCATGATAATTCGACATTTTTAAGAGAGACAGGAAGCGTGTTTTTATAAGTCTCCTTCTCGACCTCTTCAAAATACTTGTTTATTTTATATTAAGAGATCTAAATACTAATTGTCTTGTTGATATATCCTTATACTAGTTTTTTAATGCAAGGAAACTAAGGGTGACATTTTTGTCACCACTTCTACTCCGTAGAGATTATTTATTATTATGTGAGTCATTTTATTCCAATCCGAGTCTACATCTTATGCATCAAATTCATTTATTTATTGATTCTTTACTATGACATAAATTACTATTGATATAATTTTCTAAGCGTGAAATAAAAAGAATTTTAAGAAGCCAACCACATGAAGTTATTTTTATAAAAAAGAAAAAAGATTGGATGTATATGGAATAAATATTGTTCATTTTGTATACATTAAGGTATTGTAATTTCTTTATGTGAAGATAAAGGGCGCTATCTTGTGGATTGTACAAGGTATATATTGTGAAAAGGTTTTTTTATCAGTTGTATCCGTCTTAACTTCATCAATATCAGTTATGCCCATCTCTTTTTTGGAATATCAGTTGTGCTACTACCTTCTTACAAAATTCACAATTCTGCTCTTCTGTTCATGTAAAGTAGATGCATAACTAATATTACAAAACGGTAGAATAGTAAATTTCGTAACAATATAGGAGCACATTTGATATTCTAAAAAGGGAGGGGCATAACTAATATTGCATAAGTTCGTAAGGGCAGAAGCGATTAAAACCCTTGTGAAAATGATGACACTACTCTCGTTAAAGTAGTGTGATTAGTGCATCCAACATGTGTAGGGGTTTGAAAATCCTATGTTGGAGCATATATGTAGATGTTTTTCGCAAGTGAATTCCATCTATAAAGTCATTGTATATTTGTGAATTGTATTTTTTAATTGGATATTGTGGTTTGATTGGAAAACACTTAATCGACATTACTAATCAATGCATAAAGTGTACTTAATATCAACAAAATACAATTCACACATCCTTTGGTAATTTCTACATCGTAGTGTTAGGAGGGGGAGGAGAGAGGACCGAAGGGTGTTTTATTGTAAACTTGATTTAACACGAAGGGTATGAATATTATATTTTGGATGGATTATGTTCTTAACAATCATGGATGCAAGTCAAGCGCTTGATATACGACGTAAAAGTTAGCAACTTTAGAGGGGGTGTAGGGGTAAACATGAAGATATTAGGGTTGTGGTGTAATCGGCAAAGTTCATGGTGTAAAAAATTCATATAGTTTTAAAATGGATAAAGATGTGCAAACATATCTCTCTCTCTCTCTATATATATATATATATACATACATATACATATTCAATGAGGCGTGCCTTTCCTGAATGTATGGAAAGCCAACCATCTCATCCGTTAAATCCCAATCTAATGGTTCTTTATCCAAAATGGTATTTTAGTCCATGTGTTTTCATTTTGAAGTTAAATTTCATTTTGTTCATTTAATCCTTTTATTTTTTTTCATTTTTAGCCCGCCTGATTTGACACTTTTTTGTTGCTATTTATGTGATGAGGTTTTGTCAATGTGGTAGCATTTTCGTGGTATGTTGAATGGTAAAACTCCTTGTAAAATTCCCATTGCCATTGTAAGATTGTAATATGCTTTGTAAAATAAAATAAAAGTAAGTAATTCATTTATTATTGTAATTGTAATTTACATAATTTCTCTGTAAAATTTGTACTTGTTTGTAATATTTGTTGGGATATATGTAAAAAATAGATAGTTAGTGATTCACAATCATTACACGGAAAGAGAAAAAATGTAAAAAAATTAAGCTTTATAAAAAATATACTGTGTTCTGTAACAAAAATATATTGTTAAAATACAAAACAAAACAATAAAGGCAAAAAGACAATCTTAATTGCAAGAAATGTACTGATATTTGTGATAAACGATCTTGGATTGTAAAAACATGATATGAGATTGTAAAAAAATACATTATGAGATTATTAGAAATTGATAAGAAAAATGTTGCTATTGTAAAAAAGATTTGAGATTTGAAAGAAACGATCTGATATTGTAAAAAAATACATGAGATTGTAATAAAATAACGTTATTAGAAATTTACAAAATAAAAATAACCGTAAAAAAATTGAGATCGTAAAAACGACATGTGAATTGTAAAAAAAAGATCTTATATTGTAAAAAATTCCGAGATTGTAAAAAATGATATCGGATTGTAAAAACTGATCATGTACTCTCTCACCTGCATCCCCCTCTACCTACACCTCCTCAGCCCTTCTCCTCCATGACCTACCTCCTCCACCAGAGGCAAGCACCATCGCCGTCTCAACAAGATCTGCACGGCGGACCTCACCGCAGCTTGCTATCGCCATCCCGTCTCCGTTCTTGCCTCGCCATTGCCAACTACATGTTCCCTGATCCACCTTCACCGCACCTTCTCCGCCTTGAGCGGCAGGAGCCCCGTCCCCTCGAGCTCCTTCAGCCGCCAACGTCACCTGTCCAGTTCATGCTGCCAGCACCCACCATCGACCGCTAGGAGCTCCTCGCCTCCTCTGCCCGACCACCGCCTGGAGGAGACCATCAACCTCCGCCTGAAGGACATCTGCTTGATGCAATATCTGCACCCCTCGTGTAGTATCCTCACACCTTGGGCTGGCCTCTGCATGTCGCAGTCGCTGTCCAGATCTGCCCATAGGAGCATCCGCCCATGCGAGGACCCCGATCCACCTGGTGCAACCCCTTCCGTCGTTGACCGCCAAACCAGATCCACACGCCATCGTCGCCTCCGCGTCACCTGCATGCTGTTGTCAAGAGAAAGAGAGAGAGAAGAGAGATGAGAGAGAGATATAGAAGAGACAGGAGAGAGAGATGGAAGAAATAGAGAGAGATGAGAGATAATTTAGGAGATATTTGTTGCATTCTAAATATAAAAAAATGACAAAATGTCAATAATGGATTTTTCGATATTTAAAAAATACAGATAACAATCTAATAATCGTAATCGTCAGATTGATTTGCGAATGGATAAGATGGTTGGCTTTCCACGCATCTAGGAAAGGACCATCTTATCTGAAGTTTTCCCAATACATAGGGTTTGATGGGACTGTCATTCTGCTCCTGTGACATTTTTCTGTAATTTTTTTGAAAAATATCACAACATATATTCATCTATATATCCCTCTAATATACCATTCGAATTTCGTCACAAATAAAGACTCCTATGCCCACCGTCTAGAACAAGTCGACAATAGCAATATTTAGACCATTAAAACTACATGTTCTAGATAGAGGGCATACGAGTCTATGTTTCTGACAGAATTCAAATAACACATTAGAGGGGTATATAGATGAATATAAATGGTGATATTTTTCAAAAGGATAAAAAATTTGCGGAAAAATGGTGCGGGGCAACCCCTTTTCCTCACATATATAGGGTTTTATGGGGATGCCCCCTAGGGGAGTTAACTTGGCTTGCCCTCCCCATTTTCCCATATTTTTTTAGTTTTTTTGAAAAAATATTTCTGTGGAAATTCATCATTATATCCATATATTATGTCATTCAAATTTCGTGTGAAACAGAGACCCTACGACCTCTATATCCAGACGTGGTCGATTTCAACAGTTCTGTGACTGTTAAAAAATGACTGTATAAATGGAGGCCGTAGGAATCTCTGTTTCTCACGAAACTCGAATGACATAATGCATGGATATAACAATGAATTTGCACAGATTCATTTTTCAAAAAAATAAAAATACATGAGAAAAATAAGATGGAGGGATCCAAGTTAGCCCCCCCATTGGGCAGCCCTATTTTTCCATACATACATACATACATGCATGCATACATACATGCATGCATCCATCCATCCATCCATCCATCCATACATACATACATACATACATACATACCTACATACATACATACCTACATACATACATACATCCATCCATCCATATATACGTACATAAACACACACACACACATACACACGCACATACACACATGCACATACACACATGCACATACATACATACATACATACATACCTACATACATACGTACGTACGTACTTACAAACACACACACATACACATACATACACACATACATACACACACATACATACACATACACACATACACATACACATACACATACACATACATACATACATACATACATACATACATACATACATACATATATACATACACACACACACACATACATACATGGTTAAATGGGGCTGCCCCCTAGGGGAGAACTAACTTGGCTCCCACGCCCCCATTTTGCTAGTTTTTTTTATTTTTTTTGAAAATTGCTTTTGTGGATTTTTATCAATATATCCCTATATTATGTCATTCAAATTTCACGTGAAACAAAGTTTCCTACGACATCCATCCAGACATGGTCATTTTTAGCAATTCTGTTACCGTAAAAAAATGACCGTCTGGATGGAGGTTGTAGAAGTCACTGTTTTGCATGAAAATTTGAATGACATAATATAGGGATATAGCGATGAAATTCCACGGAAGAAATTTTCAAAAAAAAATTAAAAAAACGGGTGAAATGGGACGGGGGGAGATGGGCAGCCCCATTTAACCCATATGTGTGTGTAGGGATGATCTTGTGAGAGACAAAATCTGTGAGAGCATGAAATCAGTGAGTATGAACCATTAGATTCTGCTCATCTCTCTCCTCCTCCAATCAATCAGCATAATCTAATGTTCCAAACTCATTGCTCATGCTTTCACAATTTTTGGCTCTCACATGGTCATCCCCCCCTCCAAAATTTTGTATCTGCCATTGAGAAGAATATACCATGAATTTAATTGTGAAATTACCAACACATTGATAAAAAAGTCTGAAAAGTAGGGATATACATTAAATATTTATTTGACTGGATTATTATCTTTTCCCCTTTTAAATTGATTGATATAACATTTTTTTTCAAATGTAAGTTGCGGAAGATTTGCCTAATTTGATGAAAAATATTATTATATTTACTCAGCTATCCATTCTCAACTCGGACAAAAATGTTTCCACCAGACTTTTCAGACCATTCATCTTTGACTTACCTAGAAGAGATTCAATTCTAAATTCAATCAAAATTAATCATGAGTCGAGATTTCTTCCAGTAGAACCTTATAAAAAATAGCATTTTTTTTGCAAAGAACGAAGATTATGGTAAAAATGCCAATTATCAGCTAGTTTTTACCTCTCAAACCCTGGTTGTTTATAAATAAATTTCGTAAATCTCGTGAATATCCCACAAGTACAAGGTAAAAATAGTATGCTCGATATGATTTTTGTAGCATCATGCATCTTCTTCGGATGTGTGGCTGTGAGACCTGCTATTTTCTATAGTCATGAATGTTGGTCTGTGAACCATATACATGTGTAGAGAATGTCAGTAGTAGAAATGAAAATGCTAAGGTGGATATGTGGACAGACACGTAAAGATCAGTTTCGAAATGATGCCATGGAAATGAAAGTGGATGTAGCTCCGATCGAAGATAAGATGCGAGGAAATCACTTAGGTGGTTTGACCATTTGCAAAGGAGGTCAACTGATGCATCGATGATGAGTTGTTAGTTTTAGAATGTTGAATCGGCTTAAAAGAGGGGCGTGGAAAGTCCAAAAAGTGTTGGAATAAGATTATAAGAATGGATCTTATTTTTTGAATCTAAGTTCAAGAATGACTATAAAGATAAAAAATCCATGTAGCTGATCTACTTATGATAAAAAGAAGCTTTGTTTGCTGGTGCATGCATCTTTTTGGAGAATGAGAATGAAAGTGAGAGGTTTTTGCGGAGGTGCATTGAACTCCTCACCCGGACAAAGAAACCACAATAATAAAAAAACGTCTCAAGGCGCATGCCCGGCCAGAAAGAGCACGTTATTTTCCGCCAGTCGTAGAACAAAAATCGAGGCCTCTCCTCCTCCCCCAGCGAGACCATTCCACCATTCTCACACCCCCAACCCAAAATCCCCACCCGCCATTCCGCCACCACCACACTCCCCCCTTCCACGGCGCCCCTCTGCTCCCATCTCCCCCAATTCCACCCCCACCTCTCCCGCCGAAACCCAAACTCCTACTTCCCCAAGCAGATCACACGTTGACCATCGTCCGATCGATGTCCCAATCTCTCAACTTCCAACTCGATGTCTCGCATCTATAAGCACTGGTGAAAGTTCTATGTTATCCGATGAATTCCGCCTTATTTTTCTCATAAATTAGGCATCGATTTGGTCCATTCGATCGATTGGAGGGAACGGGTCTATGTTCATGTGGCGGATTGCAGCATGGCGTCTCGATTGGCTCTTTATCCAGGTGAGCTTCATTGATTGGCGAAATTTTCTTTAAATATTTTAATCGGTCAAATGGACCTTCAATACCAAGTCCGGCTCCAAGGGAGCCCTCTGACCTTAACCATTGATAGCCGTAGGGTGAGAAACAGCCATCCGCATCCTTTAGGTGGTCATAAGACCCGCAGCCGAAACATCCACGTCCGAAGGGCGACGAGCATAGCAAAGGAGGAGGCCTTCTTCGCGCCACACCCGCCTCCATTGAGAACTAGAGAAGAATTTCCTTGAGATTTTAAAGTTAATCTTATTATCATGTAACCTAGGGTTAGTTAGGTCAACTACTAATCGAGGTCCATGTTTGGATCAGGAGTTTGAGGCTTGAATGAAGGTTGGGTGAATTGGCTAAGTATAAGATTGCACGGAGTCTTCTAACTACTGTGTACCTTAGGACCTGGGTTTGAAGTTGAAACGGGTCTTGAGATGGGTAAAGGTATAAGGGTGGGTTTGGTCAGGAGTTAAGAGTTTGAGGTTTATGGTTTTGGAACTAGGGTTGAACCTGAATAGAGAACTTTCTCTTAACAGTCACTTATTAACCCTTTTTTGTTCATTAATCCACCAACACGCATCTTACACGGATGTCCAGACATTAAGGTCCTGGTGCAGCTAAGGACATGTGAATTGAGGTTGATTTTCACTCAATTTCGACGTTTTATCGTAACAATTTAAAGATTTGTTGCTAATCCGTGGTAGAAGGCCTAGTGTCCTCCATTCTGTCAAGTCTGTTAACAAAGTCCAATTTCTCTCCTTTGTACCCTATGTCATCGACCATGCTTCCTAAACTCTGGGAGCTCTTTTCTCAGCACGAGCTTTGAAAAAGTTCTGAAAGCTGAAAAACCTTCAAGGTGCCTTGACCTCCAAAAGTTCAACCATCTCCTTAAATACGGCCTCCAGCAACCAAGACTTTTTAAACTTAAATTAGTTACTATACTTTTATCTTCTATTGTCACAATACTGTACTAATATCACTCGGAACTTGATTCATTTTTGTGCGGCTGTGCATCCATTGTAGTATCTTCATCTTTGTCACATACATCTTCTGATTATACAAATGGTTGATAGCTCAACATTTTACCAACATTGAGCATGGTAGGTCTTACTGTGGCTTTATGTTACATGTCTTTCATATTCCGACTCCAGAAATATTTTCTTGTTCTTGTCAAAGAGTACTCTCCAACTCGACTATCTTATTGGAAGGCTAATCGAGTGACATCTCCATAAATGCTACCATTATGTTTACAGGATAGTTTAGATAAATATATTTGACCGTACATTATTTCTGTATTGCTCAATAAACATATTTTAAGAATATTTTATCCTATTCTCATGGCTTTACAAAGAAATTCTGTTTCACTTCTACCTTTCTTTTATTTGCTTTATTTGAAAATGTATTTTGCGGTGTGGATTTGTTAAACTAGTGAGGCACTGGTATGGAAGTTCACCATGGTATCGAATTGTTTGCTTTCTGGATTCTGTGTAGTTGAGCATTTGTTTGCTGCATTTTGCAGTATAAATGTTGCCTTTCATACATGGCACCTGGAAACACTTATGACATTGCCAAAGGAGGAGCCAAGAATTATGCCGATAGCCATTGACGTCCGTCATGATCCGATTTACACTAAAGAACAATGATGTCCAGTAACCACCTTATCCAGTTTCTTTTTCTGAGGCTCTCTTCTTTTGCTGTTCCTACATGGGCAGCAATAATTGGTGGCATGCTTGTCACAATCACACTTACTCTATCTGCATTTTTATTACTAGAACACCTTAAGGCATACAAGAATCCAGAGGTAAACCCTCTTCCTTTTTTCTTACTAAATTCCATTTGATTTGAAAATATACGACTGGTATTCTATGGCTTCATTAAGAGTGATTTCTTTCCTTTTTTTTCAGGAGCAAAAGTTTTTGATAGGCGTTATCTTGATGGTACCTTGCTATTCAATTGAATCGGTGAGATGCTGTTTGTAGTTGATTGTATTTCCAGGTCCACAGTCTCTTATTGGTGTTGGCTACAATTGACCCATTGCTATTCTTGCAGGCTGTTATAGTATGGTGAATATATGTTGTGTATGTTTTCTTCAAATTTTGATGGCTGCCTCATTATGATCAAAGTAGAGTAGATTGTTGCAGCTTGCTTGAATACTGATATGGATTTCCACCTTAATTTCAAGCAAGCCGTCAATTGGACCAATACATTTGTTTGTCCTATCCAGAATTTCCACCTTCTAGCTTGTCCATGTTTTGCATCTAGGTTTTACCAAATATTGACTGTATTTCATTTAATCACCTATGAAGATACGCATGAACTAAAAGGGAAAGAAATGAGAACAGACAGTATCCAATGATAAATGGAGATCCTGTAGTGCTTGTATAACACCTCAACTATAGTTTCTCTTCTAGTAACCATTGTTTTAGAATTTGTTCTAAAGGATTTTTCACTTTGAGGACCCTTTCCTGTTAGTTTTTGCACTAATATCTCAAATGCATCGATCTTTTCTCCTTTCATTTCATTGTCCTTTTTCTGTTCAAAACTGTTGCTTCTGACTACTTATTATTACATTCTCCTCCATCATAATGCCATCCAAAGATTTTGATGTCTCAGAAGAAGCATCTATTGCCTCATTATCGTCGCGTAAATGGGTGGGTCTGCTGGTGTGGTTGTCTGGACTGTAGAAATGGATGGGTATGTGTTTAGGAGATGGGAATGGGTGGCACGGATTGGTCAGATGAATTGGAGAATGGGGTAATTGGGGCCCGGGGATTTGGGTTAGCCATTTTATTTTTAATATTACCTCTAGTTCTCATGCAATTTCTAGATAAGCTGATAAGGTTCACTTCTGCTCGCAGCCAGCGGCAGGGTACTATGTTGCCTTCATTCCCTTAGAAGGTAGTTGGCCATCAGAATTTGCACTAAAATACATGACATGTGAGATTGCGAAAGTTTAATTCAGGTTAGGCTTGCGATAGGTCACCATGGTGTGGGACACTAGTTTTTGTAAGATTTTGGGTGATGGACATTGGGAGGGGATTGACTATTTTAGCTCATGAATGATAGGTTCAACACCTGAATGTGAATAAAAGAAACTTATGAACCAAAAAATGGAACCAAATCCTTGAAGATAATCGTGCTACTCCAATGTTTTTGAAACGGAAATGGAGACTGAACAAGAATCTAGGTCAAAAGGGTGCAAGCAATTAGATGGACCATTGAATTGGGCCAGTCCAACCAGATGATGAAAAATTGACTCAAAGAGCTATGCGTGCTTGAAACAATTGACCAAATTGGTAGGAACCTAGATATATGCATAACACATACAGATATACCAACATCATTACATGTATAAATAGTTCAAATATATTAATACAAACTTATCAAGAGTACGTCCATACATATGGATATATACACATATTTATGGGAAACATTTTTGGAAACATTATGTATGGTTAACAATAAATACACTAGATGTAATGGGTGATCACCCTTGGTAGGTGGTAACCCTATGTATGTTAGTCAAAAATTATTACTACAAAAGCCAAGGTTGATACATAAATTGCTTAAAAAAAGATTTCTACAGAAATATTGTGTGAAAGGACACATTCTCCGCTTAGAAATGTCTCTTAGGAAAGATCAACACATTCTTGGCTAACCACATGACCCACAAAAGCAAAATGCTTACTCTTTCTCTTTTAGATTGGTATGCTACAACACCCAAACTACTTTAGAAACCTTCAATGCTAGATGTATCTACCCAAGCCTAGTCCGAATCCCTCAAAACCATCTTTGCGTACCTACAAAAGGACAAACGCTTAATGTTGTCTAGATAACCTTGGTAGAAGAGATAAGCTATTGATGCAAATCCGAATTTGGCGTAGACGAAAAATAATAATTTTTTATGGTGGATTTTTGGTAGGAGAAAGAGAGAGGTTGAGAAGAGAAAATAGAGGGGTTGAGAAGAGAACTCGCCGGGGATACGAGAGATTGAAGGAGGAGAACCGCGGAGATCGCGTAGAGGAAGAGAGAAAGAGAGAGAGATAATGAGATAACTCAATTTTTCATAATACTTGACTTTTTAAAAACAATGGGCTACCCTCTCTTTGTATAGGAGAGATGGGTTTACAAAAATAGTAAACTAATTTAAATTGACAACCAACTTGCCTAAACTGACTCTAACTAATTAATTGACCCAAATTCAAATTAAAATCTACGAAATAAACGTTGAGATCACATGCGATCTCAATTATTTAATTAAACAATTATGACAACTTAAAAACGTACATAAAATTGACAATTAAAATTAAATAAATATTTGGCCCTATATTCAGGGCCCACGCTGCATCAACTCTCTGCCGCTTTAAAAAATTCGTCTCCCGACGAATTGCTTGATGTAGGTGCGTCGTTGGAGAGTTCATCCATGAATTGTGGCTTCAATTTCCTCCCATTCGATTCTTTTCAACGTTACGTTTGTAATTCTTTTCCACCGAGGGGTATGACTGCAATTGTTCTACCCCTTCATCTAAAAGATAGCCACAATATAATTTGATTGGCAATTGGCCCTTTTGGTAAATCGTCTTGTGAGGAGGGGGCGGCCTGAAAATGTTCCAAAATATTTCACCCCAATTAAAATCCCTGTTAGGGGCTGAGATTGGAATATGGGATTTATGGAAATTTATTTTGCATTTTTTCCAATTAATTTCCCAATCCCTTAATCTCAGGGATTCAGGTCTTGAAAACCCCGATAGGGCTGCTCTCTTCCGCAACCAAAGGCGGCGGGGCGCGGGATGGGGAAGATCTCGGACGATGCGGTGGCGCGGGGGGCGGCAGCGCTGGAGAGGAGGGGGCACCGCGGGGGTGCGCTTGCAGGCGCGCGTCGCTGGGGGGGGTGCTGGGGCTGCTGGCGAGATGGGGAAGGTTGCGAGTTCGAGGGAGAGGTGGCGGGAGAGATGGCAACGGCGAGGTTGGGGCACGTGAGGGGAGGGAAAGAGGGTGGCGTGGGGAGGGGTTTGTTGGGGAGGAGCAGGGGCCGTGGGGAGGGAAGAAGATGCTGGGGAGTGGACAGGCGGGGAGGGATGGGAGGCGGAGGCGCAGGTGGGACGAGGGGGGTTGGGGGGTAGCTGGAGGAGGAGAGGCCTGGGACGAGGGCTGGTGGCGACAAGAGAAGTCGCGGGAAGAAGGGGCGCATGTGGCTGATCCTCCGGGTAGCCACATCGACGGCACATTCGCGATTTTCGTATTCCTCGTCCGCGGGGTCTTCGTCGAAGATGGGCCCTTGGTCCTTCTCTTCTCCTTGTTTAGTAATTGTATCAAATAAACCTTCGGTATGAATGAGAATACCTTCATTTTTGCTTCGAAATCGGGTGGAATAGCGGTTGCACAGATCTGATTTTGGTCGTTGGCAGTTGATTCGTCGTCGATTAGCGCATCCAACCATCCTTGCACCTTGAGACTTGACAAGAGTCGTTTCTGGAACTTCCGTTGATGCGAACGCGCACGCGGCCCATGAGATATGCGGTTGAGATCAAGCTTGAGACGCCAATATGCCACGGGATCGTTGAATCGTAGGAACGACTCAATATCCATGCTCTGATACCAATTGATGCAAATCCGAATTTGGCGTAGACGAAAAATAATAATATTTTATGGTGGATTTTTGGTAGGAGAAAGAGAGAGGTTGAGAAGAGAAAATAGAGGGGTTGAGAAGAGAACTCGCCGGGGATACGAGAGATTGAAGGAGGAGAACCGCGGAGATCGCGTAGAGGAAGAGAGAAAGAGAGAGAGATAATGAGATAACTCAATTTTTCATAATACTTGACTTTTTAAAAACAATGGGCTACCCTCTCTTTGTATAGGAGAGATGGGTTTACAAAAATAGTAAACTAATTTAAATTGACAACCAACTTGCCTAAACTGACTCTAACTAATTAATTGACCCAAATTCAAATTAAAATCTACGAAATAAACGTTGAGATCACATGCGATCTCAATTATTTAATTAAACAATTGTGACAACTTAAAAACGTAAATAAAATTGACAATTAAAATTAAATAAATATTTGGCCCTATATTCGGGGCCCACGCTGCATCAAGCTATACCAGTGATTAGAGAAGAGGTAAGCACTGAATGGCTTTGTCGTCATCCTAGATATACATAGAAGACACATGAAGATCTTCGCCCTTAGCGGAGCTGTGATCTCTAAATTAATTTACAACACTTTGTCCAATACACATTACCATGAGTAGGTCGTATAGTAAGTAGTGACTTAGAAGTCCCCCTCTCTCCACCTCCTATGGTCTTTGTGTCGAGAGATCATGGAAGGTGCGCAACTCTTTTGTCAGCCTAAAAATACTCATGAAACCCATATTCCACAAATGTCTAAGAGAAGAGATCAACCTTTATTTCCCTATATAGAACTAGAATAATAGTATAGCCATCATTGTGTTTATTGGCAACCAAAGCATACATACTTGGTAAACAACTACTATGAGTACTCTATATTATGTAGTTATTCCTCCATAATCTAAACAATGTTCTGTCACCAAGCATCATGAGTAAGAAAATGTTGTCAAATCTAAGAGCCTGGACATCCCACCTTCCTAGAGGCGCCTACAGGACATGCTAGCACCCATGTGATCTAGAACATCCCACCTTCCTGAAGGTAGGTGAGAGGGGTTTGAGAAGGTCAAGGTGGGCAACCGAGCTGCAAAGGGCACGATTTGTCGGTAGACTGTGGAGTGCTATAAGGTCTGAGGAAGGCAGGATGACGGTTGGTTTCTCATCGGAAGCGGTGGCCACAGTGTTTCAGATGTAACTTGCGTGGTGACTTAGTGTCAGCTTGTCCATTTTCGCCATTGTGCTTTGGTTTTGATAATAGGGGCCATCATCTTTTGGGATGCCCTCGAAAGAAACCAAACTCATGGCCAGAGTAGTGTTCTGTATCAGTTCCTTAGAGGCTGCTACCGGAGTGGAGTGTAAGGTGCATGAGGGGATGTCTTTTGCGGAGATGGTAAAAAAGGGGGCCCTGTCTGCGTCATCAGTGGGGATTCTGATTAGGACGGTCTCGGGAGTAGAAGGGGGGCTTGGAAGGATCTCGAGAGAAGTAGCGAATGCGCTAGGGATCGTATGTATGGGGGGTGTGGTTCTTTTGAATGAAAGTCTGGTATGGGCATGGGGGCTATCGTCGAAGAAGTTGACATGGCTGCTTTCGAGCAGCCTACCAAACAGAGGATTTTGACGATGGCCACGATTCATGGATGGTGAACAGAAGAGGCTTGAATATATGTTCCTGAGAATCATTGGTATACTTTTCCTATTAAGGACGGTGGAAGGTTTGCAACCAGCATTGTGAGAATGGGGCGTGGTTGCGGAGGGGCTATCAGAAGGTCGATGTTTATATACTAATGTTGACATGACGTCGTGTCCTTCCTTGGAACAAAGCTCATTTCATCGGAGTTTGTGTACATATTTGAAATGGGTTGTGTGATCTTCAAGAGTCGGGTACATGTGGTCCCGCTTCCTCCACCAACACCGAAGAATTGGGGCTCTTTTGATGGGTCTTCCTTGATTGGGGGTTTCGAGGGAATGACCAGAGACCTTGGAGGTTGATGGGAACTAACGACATCTCCGATTTCCATGCTTTGGATTTGGTGGGCAGTGCGGGTGGGTCGATTTTGGCTTGGAAGGACTCCTTTACCGTGGTTACGAAATTAAAGGGTAATTTTTTCTGATGGTGGTGCTACGTGAAATAATACAAACTCTACTGTTGTGTTTTCCTACAGATAGGGGTATAAATGGAATCAAATACATTCAAACACATCAGCATTCAGATTTAATTCATTTTAAAATTTCGAACCTGAACCCAATTAGAGTTTTAAATGAATTTCTGAACTTGAATTCAGATTCGATTCAATTTGAGTTTCAAATATTCAAATTTGATTCATTTTATCTCGAATTTGAAATATTATCTGATATTTTGCAGCTGAAATAAATTATTTTTATAAATAATTTATTTTATAATTCCATTTTAAATATATATCACTAAGATAAGTTAAAAAATATATAATCATGGAAGATACCAAATATATAATACATAACATATAATTTACCTAGTTTTTACGGATATTGATTGTCTCTTACAATCTAAATTTACTCTTTTTTATGACAAAACAAACAAATAAATAAAATATAATTATATAAGACATATTAATGCAATGGCGACACCTAGGATAGCAACTTGAAAATGTAGAGTCTGAGTGGTCGATGAGAGAGTGGTTAGTGGCCCTATTACTTATTCGCATTCATGTCCTTCCTCACCCTTGGTTAGGGACAGAGAATACTCCATCCCATATGGAAAATAGTTCCTCAGTTTAGTACTAATCACAAACTGCTTTCATCCTATGCAGCTCGACTCATACTTGTCCTTTCCCTCACTCTAGCTAGACTAATTGTATGTCTAAGGCTAGATTAAATACCTGATGTCGCTTTTGGACTCACTCCCATATCCTGTCGTTCCATCTCGAGACCTATTCATTATTGGAGGAAGGATTCGTCCAATTTGGCAATCCTCTAAACAAAACCCCAATTAAATGATTTTTCCCAATGATCTAACCTAAATTTCATGTTTTTAGACTGGTATTCCTCCAAGGAGTTTACTAATGAGGAGCTAGCTACATTTTGCACCTCAAGAGCAGGACTATATATGTTATTTGGTTTGTCCTGGATTCATCATCCAATCTTACATTGTTTGGCTTAATGAACCAACCATATTAGCTATCTTTCCTAGTTTAAGTCCAAAGTCATAATATTATGAGTTGATTATCATTGACATAATTTTCCCGCAAAAAGAAGATATATGAGTAGAAGCATCATCTAGCTTGATGACCTCAATGAGTGAGTAAACAACACTTCTAATTGGATGAATCATCTTAATCCACCTATTGAGAGCTACAAAATTCTTCAGAATAAAATCTGACTAAAAAGGTAGTCTTCTGATCCTATCTCCGAATCTTCGGGACATGATTGCTTACTTCGAAGGAAGCCCGACAAAGGTCGAAACTAATATATATATATATATATATATATATATATATAATCGATTTGTATAATTTCAGAAGATGGTCGAGGGTGGCGAATAGGCGGGGTAGATAGGCTCCTTCTTGAATAACCGATGCATTGTGAGGGATGTGGATCTAAGCAAAGACTAGGTATGATCCGGTAAGACAAGCCTTCTCAAGCTCAACCTCGAAGAGAAACTCGGAGCCCTTCATAGATGGGAAGTAAGAATCCTCATTTTTGAGAGTTTACAAATAATACTCTTAGTTATAGTGTATATGAGATTCCATTCCATATAGAGCAAGCTGAAATATATAATTGCAACATGGAGCACATTATATAATTGCAACATGAGCACATTATGGTTCCCATTCTATGTTGAAGCAATATAAGACCAAGCTCTTTTAGAAATTAATATAAAGCACTTGTATTATTTGAAACAACGAGAATAAAAACAAATAACTTAGCAAGAGAAATCACTTCATGGATTAAAAAAAGATAAACCACTTCATCCATCGTGATGATCGTCAATATCTTAAAATTAAATTCACGAATTGCACTGGATTTTCAATATACAAAGTAACAACTAATGTGATGATGAAAAGAACATGTAAATTACTCATGTGATGATTAATGTCATTATGATAATGATAGCCGTTACCATAGATTGTCTTGCAATGATGACTAGTGATCATGTCAGACACGAAGAAGGAACTTGATGTAACATGGCTATGGTTTTCATGTGCAAGAAAATGGAGTACTATTGTCTACCCTAAGATTGATAGATCTGTGATGAAGAATGAAAAGGGTAAGGGAAAAGGTGGGAACATGGAAATGAGTGAAAGGTGGGGAACTGGGATACACACCTTAAATATATGATCTTTCCCACTAGATTTTATAGTTAATATTTTCTACTCTATTTTTTAATATTGGATATTTAGTCATTAATTGGTATAATTATATATGCACACGCACATGCATGCTTACATTCATAGATACATGTATATATGTATGTATGCATTCATATATCTATATAATATACAAAAACATGCACACATAGATATATGTGTGTGTATGTTTCTATGTCTATATTATTGTATATAAAAATATAGTATCATATCGAATTATTATTGAACGAATTCAGGGTAATTCAAATTCGATTCACTAAGGAATCGAATCCACAAGTCAAATTCATAATTGATTCATTTTATTTTGAATCAAACTTTTTCAAATTTTATCGAACAAGTCTCAATCGAACTTGAATGATTCATTTTGATTAGTACCCTGCCAAATACATCTCTATATATCCGACATTAAGGGTGGAATTTTGGATGGAACTTCGTGAAGTTAGAGAGCATTTTCGTGGTGAGAAGTGGCTCGTTAAGGACTTAAGGGGACTAAAATGTTTCTTAGCTCTGGTAAGATCGCCCTTGGTTATAGGAAGGACAAGACCCTAGCCCAGGAGACTTAACCGAGCTGATATCATACATGTAGCTAGAGGTTATAGATATAAATGATGCACGATATATGTAGAGGAACTCCGGGTCCAGATCGACTACAGATGGAATGCATGATCTTGATGGGTTCCCAGTTTTCTTGTACCGGGAGTTTTGGGATGTTGTAGGCATGATGTGATCGCTGCGATTGAAGAGTTCACATCGGGCTATGCAGGGTTTGATATAGTCAACATGGTACTTCTTTTTCTTCTTCCGAAGAAGGAGGCTTTTGAGAGAGTTGAGGACTTTCGTCTCATAACACTTCACAATGCAATTTATCTTATTGTGGCGAAAGCATTGGCCAACAGATTTGGGGAGGTCCTAGATGTTCTTGTCTCTCCTTTCAGCCCGCTTTCATCCTAAGAAAGCAGATTGATGATAGCATGGACATGGCAATCGAGATCATTGCAAACTGAAGAAAATGTCTTTCTAATGGACTCATGTGGAAAGTAGATTTTTCTAAAGTACATGACATGGTAGACTAGCGTTTCTTAGGGTCTGCATTAGGGAATCAAGGATTTCCAGATATTTGAATCTTCTAGATGAAGAGATGTATTAATATGGCATCGTACTCAGTGCTTCTGAATGGTCGAGCTGAGGGTAGTTTCTTTCAGCCACAACGTAGTGTTCGGTAAAGCTGCCTGCTAGCCCCCCTTTTGTCGTGCTTGCGGCATATGTATTGGCTCATATTGTATCTTGCATGGTACAACAGGGGGCACTATAGGATACACGTATGGGGGAGATCTCTATTCCATTGCTCCATTACGCAAATGATTTCGTTCGCTTTATTGAAGGGCGTAGGGAGGAAATGCAGGATGGCTAATGTATTGGAGATTTTTTGCGAACTCTCTAGTTTTATGCTCAACAGAGATAAGTCGACGGTTATTCCTTTTGGTCTTTCCAAAGTAGAGGCATTGACATGTTGTTTGGGGTTGGGAACAGGAGGCGAGGCTCTCTCTATTTGTTACCTAGGACTTTCGTTGTCCTGTGGAAAATTACGGATGCTGGACTGGCTCCCCTATTATCGAGAAACTTGAGAAAATGTTATCAGGTTGGAAGGCATCTCTACTTTCTCCTAGAGGGCGCTTTTTACTTGTGAAGGCCGTAGTTGCACCGATCTTGGTTTTTTAATGTTCTCCATGTTTCTTCCTATTGGAGTTCGTCGTAGAATCGAGATGATACGGGGAACTTGATGGATATGTTACAAATAGAATAGCAGGTTGGCTAAAGTGGAGAGGAACATCTATTGTTCTTTGTGATATGAAAGTTCCTTTGAGGAAAGTTTTACAAAACAACTGTGAGACCTGCTATGCTCTATGGATCTGAATGTTAGCCTGTAAACTACAAACATGTGCAGAGAATGACAGTAGTAGAAATGAAAATGCTAAGGTGGATGCGTGGACACACACGTAAAGATTAGATTCAGAATGATACCATCAGAAGGAAAGTTGGCATAGCTCCGATTGAGGATAAGATGCATGGAAATCGCTTTAGGTGGTTGGTCATTTGCAAAGAAGGTCAATTGATGCACAGGTGAGGATATGCGGGTTTTGGATGTTGAGCCGACTAAGAGAGGGTGAGGAAGACCCAAGAAGTGTCAAAATGAGACTATATGAAGGGATCTTACTTTTTTGGATCTAAACCCAATAATGACCCAAAGATTGATCTTAATGGAGGCAAAGAATCCATGTAGCCGGCCTTACTTAATGTGGGAAAAGGTTTTGTTGTTGTTTTATTTACATGATATGCATGGTGGAGCTAGATGGTTATTTGAGACCATTTGTTGATCTCTGGGTTATTTGGCTCTCTTATAATGGGGTTTTTTTATCATCAGTGTTGCTATGCAGAGAACATGCTGATTCACTTCAATGCCTCATGTGAGGCTTAGTGCTTGTGATTTAACACCATTTAGATATGTTGAGAGTTATTTGTATTTTCCTAATTATTATGATTGTCTTATGTAATTTGCCTTCTAGGGTTTCTCTTCTCCGTATAAAAGAGCTCTATGGTCCTTAGAATAATCAAGTCATTCATTTCCTTCTACATGGTATCAAAACGATGGTCTTATACTGTAACCCTGAGCCATGAGATGCCTCACCCCCTGCCTAGGCTTAGCTGACCCCTACCATCATCACACCTCCATCTGCGTAGCAACCCCCGTTGTTGTATCATCCACGATGCGACAACCCGACTCCCCACACGTAGCATCATCTCCATCGTTACTGCCTAGCTGCCGCTTCCTAAGTGCCATCTGGGCCCAGAGCTTCTCACAACGCCTCTCCCTTCGCCGTCGCCTAGGCACCTCACCGCTTAGGGTCTTTCTGTGGCACAACTTGCAGCCAGCTGCTGCTGATGATGAACGCAAAATCTCTCTTTAATTGTCGTTTATTGTAGCATGGGAGATGGATTTCAATTCAACAAATATTGCACTTTTGAATCTGTGGAGAATTTTTACTTGGCAAGACTACCAAGGTCGAACACATGGACACGAGCCTCCTCGTCTATTTATCGGAGATTATCGATTAATTACGGGCGAATAAACTATCTGATTTTGGTCTTCATATGCAAATGTAGCAGATAACACAAAATAATGTAGACAAAATGCAGGTAAAAATGCACATGAGACTCGAGCAAAGACATACATGCAATATGTTGTTTTTGTTCGGTTTTTTAGCAAAATAAAAATGATGCAACTGACATGAAGACACAAATACAAACATGCCCTAAAATGATTCAAGTATTGAGCAAATTAAAGGTGACTTACTTTCATTATCAAATTGAGCATCAAACTGAACAAAGATTCAATAATGGCATGATGAACAAATGATACAACAGACACCTAAAATTTAGCATGTATAATAAAGTGTCAAAACATGGAATAAATGATGCCTTTAGTTAGAGAATAAAACATTCAACAAAATGAAATTGAAATCTACCAAATCCGAGTTCATATGCTCAAGTTATGAAGTAAATAGTGCAAGGGTATAAATGTATGAAAAATAAGAGGAATAAAATGGTTAAATATGCACTTATGTCCTTGCAGGGGCATAAATGCAATTTATAAAATCCGAAAAGCCTTGATGTAATTTTCCCAGGCAAGGCACGTGAGGCTCATGCACCTGGGCATGACTTCTTTGTAATTTTGGAGGTCTAGCAGTTTGTTCTGCAGATAGCCCAGTTGCACGCGCATGACATGCGCATGGCTAGGCTTGAAAGAAGGCTCGGCGGTCGGTTGTAGGTTCGAGACGTATGGTGCGCTCCGACGCTTCGGATCAGGCTCGACGGTCCGAGCCAGGTGCTTCGTGGCAGAGGCTGGGTGGTTATCTGGGCCGTTCGAACCAATGATCGAACGATATCTGTATCTTCTTGCTCCGCCTCTTCCGCCGGAGAGGGCCGTGCTTCGATTAGCAACCCATTCCTCTACCATCTTCGATCAACTTCGTGGAAGGCCCAACCATCTCCGTGAAGATTCGGCGAAGGCCCTGGAAGGACTAGTGATTTGTTAGGCCGCTCGAAGTAGCCAAGGGGTGGAAACTCATCGGAGCTATGGCTATAGATCGAAGCGGCGATGGAAACCCCAACCATTGAAGATTGAAGGCTTGCAAGTGGATAAATAGCCGAGGCAATTGGGAGTGAGCTAGAAGGTAAACAGAGGGTAAGGCTGAGAAGGCGGGGGCCCCGAGAGGTTCATATCCATGATCAGAAATGAAAGGAGGCAGAGCACAGGAGTTTGTGGGGAAGGAGATGATGGTCGGAGTTGCTGGCGTAGGTCATTGATGTGTGGCGGAGGTGGTGGTACTCTCTCTTTTAAAAATTTAAGGTGAAGGTGGGTGGCTGTGTCATTAATTAAGAGAAAACAAGAAAAAAACAAAAACGCATACCTGGTGGATTTGAAGAGGAAGAAGGCTAAGTGGGGGCTTGTACTGAGGGCCAAATGACCCTTCGATCATCACTCGTACCTGGGCAGCTATGCCACAGAGCTCAACGATGGCAGGGTCGTCGTGACATGGTCGGAGCATTGGTCGACCTGGGGTGGTTGACCATCGTGGCCATTCCATCCGCCTTCGTCTGTCACAGGGAGGCGGAGGATAGCTGGGTCTTCACCCTTGGATTGGTGGATGAAGCGGAGAGGTGGCAGAGGTGGGAGATTTATAGGGAGATCTCTGGCCGTTACTGAGATGTCGAGGGGTTTTGTAATGGGTGCTGGTGGTCGTAGGAATAAGATCGATGTGTTTTAATACATCCGCTAGGGAGACGAGTCGTCGTGCTATGAGGATGATGCGTTAGGTGGTGAGGAGGTGGCAGGGTAATGGCGCTAGAATAGGAAGAGGGTGCGAGCGGAGCGAGATGTAACTCCTGGAGGAGTGAGAGGAAAAGGGAGGACAATGAGCAGTAGCAGTTGGATCGTGAGATCCAACGGTCAAGTGCGAATGGTCAAGAGCGAGATGTAAGCGGGCGGTCTAGATTAGATCATTTGATCTGTTCTAAGGGTTGTGAGCAGGGTGGGAGCTTCCACTGGAGATGGAGCAGAGGCTTCATCCTACGACTCGAAGAGGAGAGGCGATATGGACGGTGTGGAGCCACTGGATAGAAAAGCCATCTAGAGACTGAGGAAGAGGTGGGAAGGGGTGGCTCTGATGAGATCTGATTATCTCATCAGACGGTTGATGATCAAGCGGGGATGAACGACAGAGATGAAGGCAGGGGTAGGGAGGGGGAGGATCCAAGGGCTGTAGAGGGTAGCGTGTGGCCCGAGAGGTGCCACGTGACCCATTCAGATTATTCAAAAATGAGAGAAGAATGAAAATATCAAAAAGAAATATAAGAAAGCAAAATTAGCAAAAAGTCAAAATCTGAAAGTTGTAGATCTCGAGGAGATCTACACGTTTCATGTTGGACAAAAAGACGAAAGAGACCAAATGCACAAAGAAATATTTTTGGGAGCATTCTAATAGATAAAACACCACTTTTTAGTGGGTTCGAGATTTTTTGTATTTTTAATTTCTTTTTAAAATCAAAACAGTAATTACTCTAATTTTTAGGGAATAAAATAAAGAAAATAAGGGCTTACTATTTAAATAATAAATACGGTTATTTACAGGAAGAGGCTTTATTGATAAAAATGCGGAATTAATGCAGGTTTGCAATGAAGTTCTTGTACTTCGAGGTTAATAAGGGAGTATAAAAATGATAAATCAGAGATTCATCATCACCCTATACTTAAACCATGCTCGTCCTCGAGCATCTAAAGAATGCAGGAGTTGGATTTATTCCAGACACTGCATGTGATTTTTGAAGGCTCAATTCATCAAAGACCCTTAATTTGAGTGATCCTAAAAATATGGACTCAACCATGCTCTAGTCAAAAGGAATCCAACTTATCTAATTATCAGACTCTCTGTTTGTACATATAATATAAGGATATGAGATTTAGTGTACTGCAATCATAAGAGTCAAGTCCAGCTGTCACCCATGGTCCCAGTCCAGGAGACTCACCTTTAGACCTAATCCTTTATTGTAGCATAGGAGACGGATTTTAATTTAACAAAGATCACACTTTTGAATGTAGAGAATTTTTACTTGGCAAGACTATCAAGGTCGACCACAGGGACACGAGCCTCCTCGTCTATTTATTGGAGATTATTAATTAATTAAGAGCGAGTAAATTCTCTGATCTAGGTCTTCATATGCCGATACAACAGACGACACTGAATAATGTAGACAAAATGCAAGTAAAAATGCACATGAGACTCATGCAAAGACATACATGCAACATGCTATTTTTATTTGGTTTTTTAGCAAAATAAAAATGGTGCAATTGACATGAATATGCAAATACAAATATGCCCTAAAATGATTCAAGTATTGAGCAAATTAAAGGTGACTTAATTTCATTATCAAATTGAGCATCAAGCTGAACAAAGATTCAATAATGGTATTCAAATAATGAACAAATGATACAATAGACACCTAAAATTTAGCATGTATAATTAAGTTTCCAACAAGGAACAATTGATACCATTAAATAGAGAATAAAATGTGCAACAAAATGAAATTGAAATAAACAAAATCGGAGTTCATATGCTCAAGTTATGAAGTAAATAGTGCAAGGGCATAAATGTAAGAAAAATATGAGGAATAAAATGGACAAATATGCATTGAGGTCCTTGTAGTGGCATAAATGCAATTTATAAAATCCGACAGGGCCTCGATGTAATTTTCCCAGACACAACACATGAGGTATGTTTGCTTGGGCAAGACTTCTTTGCAATGTTGGAGGTCTAGTGGGTTTGTGCTGCAAATAGCCCAGCTGCACGCGTATGGCACACGTACGACTCGACTCGGATGAAGGCTCAACGGTCGGCTGTAGGTTTGGAACGTGTGGCGCACCCCGACGCTTTGGATCAGCTCGGCGGTCCGAATCAGGTGCTTCGTGGCAGAGGCTGGGAGGTCATCTGAGTCGTCTGATCCGATGTTCGAATGGAATCTCTATGTTATTGCTTCGCCTCTTCCACTGGAGAGGGTTGTGCTCCTATGAGTAACCCATTCCTCCATTGTGAACCCCCTCGGATCCGGGCACTCGTTTACGATGCATCCGTAATATACCATTCACTAAACATCGCATTAATATATGGAAATACATGGAAGTTTTTCGCGTTGCTATTGCATATGACATTCAATCCACATTCTCAATCACAAAGCTAATAAAGACAACAAGAGTAACATGTGCCACCAATATTCCATTAATTTCCAGAATTTATACATGTACAAAAGAGGTGACATTGTATACATCTATCCCAAATATATATAGAAGAGAAAGAAAGCAAATACATATGACCTGAACAAGAACTATAACAAAAACTATATCGTCTAGTATAAATCTGATATCTAGGAATCATCAACCCGCTATTGAGCTGCAGGCTCCTTGCCTGCCACGCATGAAAGGAAGAAAAGGATGTCGCAAATGTGATTACAATCATCAGTTTAAAATAAATAACAGGTAATTTAATGGGATATTTACACCCATAACCTTAGTAATTTCACAATAACATTCATACCCTACATAATCGTGAATTACACGAGAAACCCCGAGTAATGCTTAACCTTTACATGACATAACCCTGTGTCAACTTCCATTTCGAATTTCCGTTAACTCAGATGGAAAAAATTAAATGTGGACAATTTTGCCCCTCAAAGTAATTTATATTTATAAATTGATGCCCTCTTCTCCCATCGCGGGGAGCCTTCCCCCCGCTGCTTCCTCCACCGTCCTTCTCCTGGGGCCTCTGACTTGGAAGCCCTCCGGCGTTGCCCGTGGAAGCCTTACCGTGGAAGGCCCCCCCTCCTCCGCCGCCCTCCCGTACTGTTCCCCCCCCCGATCGTCCACAACCCATTCCCACGTCCCGCTACCCCCGAAGCCCCTCCGCCTGAAATCGACCCCCCGCCCCAGAAAGCCAAAGCCCCCCTACCCCCATCCCAGTCCCCCATCGCCCTCCACCCGCTTGGAGCCCCAACCCTCCGCCCGCCCGAGCCCCAACCCTCCGCCCGCCCGTCGGAGCCCCAACCCTCCGCCCGCCCGTCGGAGCCCCAACCCCCTGTCCTCCCGAGCCCTAACCCTCCTCCCGCCTGCCCAAGCCCCAACCCTCCGCCTGCCCGTCGGAGCCCCAACCCCCTGTCCGCCCGAGCCCTAACCCTCCTCCCGCCCGCCTGAGCCCGCAGCCACCTGCACCGATCTCCTCGAACCCCCCTCGACTCCACACGGAGCTCAACCCCACCCTCCTACGAATCCTTGTTGCGCACTCCTCCAGCTTCAGGAACCCTGAACACGAAGCACGAAGCGATCGCCCGGACGAGCTCCTTACACTCAAAATCCCACTGTTCGAGCAGTTTGAGGTGTGGCAGAGATGATGGGGGAGATGAAGATGGTGGATGGAGTTTGATGGGAGAGGAATATTTTTTTGCTTATTTCCTGACCGTTATCGAGGATGAGTTAGATTAACTCATTCATATGGTTGAGTTAACATCTTAAACTAACGGAGGGTTATGGGTGTGAGACGGAGTGACTATACATGGTTTCTCATGTAATTCACGATTATGCAGGGTCATGAATGTTATTGCGGAATTACTCAGGGTTATGGGTGTAAATATCCCTAATTTAATATGTGCAAAAGAAAGCAAGTAGACAAGAATGTATGAATCTAAAATCTATCACTACCTGCATAGAAAAAGTTTTCAAACTATTCTATATGCATTCCCCCTCAGTTTACCCAATATCCCAATATTTCTCATTTATAATATTTTCCCATAGTAATTGAGGCCGGTAAGTATATATTGTTATTTATTATTGATATCAAGTTATGGATCTTAAAAAAGAATTGGTGAGTTGATCCTTTATTTTACTCTAAATTTGTTGATGATGGAAAGGATAATATATTAATCAAGTTTTGAATTCTATTTATCTTTTCAGGTCTAATGGATAGTCTGTGATCTTAGTCTATGTATAACCTCACACTATGACTCTAAGGCGTGAATAATGCCTTAGGGTTAGGGTGCCTTCGTAGGCATGCGATGTTGTGTAATACATCCTAACTAAGTTCCCAACACGTCCATTAGCTTATAAGGATTTTAAATCCAATTTAATTATAGTCATTTTCAACCAATTCAACTTATTAATGATTTCGTTTCTTAACCCATATATATTATAACCCAATCATCTTTGATTGTAACTCCTCCAATCCTCAACCGTAACTGACTCAGATGTAAACCAAGATAATTTAGATGTATTCATGGATGATTCGGATATAGTATCGCCAAGCCTATTGGCGAAAAGTAACCAAAAACTCAAGCGGTGAGGTAGCCTCCTAAGAGGCTCTTCCATCTCGCCCTCTAATTGAAAGTGCGGTCAATAGAGGGAAAAGTCTACTCCAAAATTGCGCTCCAGAGACGGGTGAAGAGACTTTTCGAAAAGTCACTCTAGACGGGCCCGACCGGTAACGGGCAAACGAGCTCATACAAAAAAAACTAAAAATCAAGGATCCCCTGCATAGATATCCTAAATACAAAGGGTCTACGGAGTTCGTCAAAAGTCGGGATCCCAACGAGGCGTAAAAACACTACGAGCTCGCGTAAAAATCGTAACAAAGATTGAGATCCTATACCCACGCACTTGGCGGCCGCTGCCCTAACTGGTCTTCCTATCTCTCGCTCAGTTGAGGGTCACCGTGCCCTCGTAGGTCAGGTGTAAGAATCACCCTGACCAGAACTCTTAATTGATATCAGTGATTCACATCAACTCAAATGCTTTAAGGACTTTTAGGGTAATATAGATCACATGACTCCTTCGATCGATTAAAGCAATTAGATTTAGTTCATGGTCTATTACAACTCCTCCTGATGTATTGTGCATACTGTTTTACTAATAGAGCATCAAATTGGCAAGGATTTATATCTAATCTTCTTTTATTTTTGAGTTTCATATATGTGGAGAATTTTTTTATAAGATAATAGTACCTATCATGGAAAGCATTCATGAAAGCACATATCAAAGATAACAATGTACACAACAGAACACAACATAAAAACAAGGCATGAGCCATATTGTTTGTTTCAGTAATTTCCCCCTTGAGAGCTCTCAGTATGGAAGTATATGCTCTGGTTATATAGCTCAAACACATGAATCATAAAATTACTAATATGTTCCTCTGGCTTCCAAGGTCAGAAGAAAGCATTAAGACCAATAGTTTCGAATCCAAGTAAAAGTCAGCAAAGAATAATACAACACTTCATTTAAGTTTAATTGAACATTTAGCTTTCAAACAAAGCATTGACCACATTTAGGTTTCTAGAATATAAAATCTCCTTAAGTGATGAAAGTTGCATGTCCATGTCTTTTCATTTCAACAAATTGTCTGCACTATGATCCTACATTCCTTATAACAGGTGTATAATAATTCTTGTGATATGATCCAACATCTC
This sequence comes from Ottelia alismoides, assembly GCA_037367405.1. Classification (NCBI taxonomy): domain Eukaryota; kingdom Viridiplantae; phylum Streptophyta; class Magnoliopsida; order Alismatales; family Hydrocharitaceae; genus Ottelia; species Ottelia alismoides. The sequence goes on along the minus strand of JAZKJV010002481.1, from coordinate 25,715 downwards.
ATATAAAGTAGTAGACTTTAAGTTCAAAATAATTGTCATAAATAACAGAATTTACAGATGCCCTTACCGTCTGTCTAGAAATCAATTAGTAGTTATTAAACCTTTCAACTGTCTGCATATAAAACTAATTAGCGAATTAATTATAGAAATTATTTGCTGAAGCCTGGATAGAAAAAATCCATAACAAACATGCCCAGTAAAATGAACCAGGAGCATTTACAAAATAAGTTGATCGCAAGAAAACAACAGTAGCGCTATTCAAGTTTCTGGTGTGATATCTTACAGGCAAACTAAAATATTAGGAGAAAAAGATGTAATATGTCTATACTTGTGCCTAGGTGAGTAGCACTTATAATTCCTTTTAGAGATACTAATATCATGTTTACCAGTAAGACGTTTGAACCACTCGAAATCTTCAAGGCCATACTATCATTCTATTGCAAACTTTCAAACATCTGAATTTTATGAATTAAATTTCATATGCAGAAACGAAACAAATACATCAAACATTACCTTGCCAATATCTTAAAGCTAAAAGGAGCGCTCAAAAAGCAGTAACAGACACAACCAAATCTAACTATAACCGATGAGATGGTTATAACATGCAAGTACATATAACTAGCAAGTGTACATTAAGATTTTATCACCCGAATTCCTTAGCACAATCTTATCTTACTGAATGCAATATCAATATTGATCTATATCAACATTTTTACCTCATAAGATCTAACCTTTATTCTCATGGATATGTACAAGAATAGTAGATTGAAGGATAACAATCCAGAAACATTAGACAATACAGAAACAAAAAAATAAAAGAAAGGGAAAGCTATCGAGAACAAATCGACACAAATTAATCATAGAAATGATTGAACTAACTAAATATCAATAAAAAATCAACACAAACCAAATTAAGATCCATTTTTTTCGAACCAGATTTCCAGCAATAACTTCTAATGCATTCGTCCCAAACAAATGAAAGGGAGAGAGAGAATGGAATTTTTATATGTATAGTAGCAATAGGAGAGGTTTATTTTGTTCAAAACCATGGATGCCAGCAAAAGAAGGGAGGAAATTGTACCATAGGAGTCTCAAATCCTTTAAGATCAAATTCTTTTAGCTTGGATTATAGGGTGCAGTAGCTGATGTTTGCATGCAGCAAAGGAAAGAAGTTCCAGGAGTTGTTAGGAACACAACAGTAACTACAGGGTTGTCTGGAGTAGAAATTGGGGAGGAAAAAATGGATTTTCCTACGGCTGCTTTTTGGCTGATATTAATGAGGGAAAGGCCTCCTTGCTTGACATGTGTAAATGTTTTGAGAGCCACTTGGAGGGTTAAAATGCCCAAGCGGAGTAAAAGAAGTGGTTGTTCTGCTATACCGTACAACAACAGTTGGAAAATCAATAATTTAATTAAGTATTTTTTCCTGATTAAATATATTAATGTTGACCGTATTCGTGCCTCGAGCGTCGGATTTTGACGCACAATACCTCGATTTGATCATCTCAGAACGACGATCAATATGAGTATAATATTCATATACTTTTGAGCGGGTTTGGGTGCCCGAAATTTTCGAGATACTGTTTCAGTTTGGGGTTAAATTTTGTGATTTAAAAATATCAAATGACTTCTGTTTGACGAATGGTTGATTCCGTTGGTCTTCTTTCGTCGAATCAGATTTTTAAGTGCTTCGGATTATTTCGCAGTTTTCGAATTTGCATCACGGCTTTTCCGCAGCACGCATTACGATGCAACCAATTTTTGGTCGACTTCACCCGAACGGCTTTTGATTCACGATCAATCGATCGATTTAAGTTATTTAATATTGATTAACAACTTTATTAGATTAATCGGACCCTAATCGGGTTGGGCTCGGGTTTAATTAGTCCCAGATGTTACATCCGCCGTCTTCGATTGGCTACGTGGAAGGCCCAACCATCTCCACAAAGATTCAACGAGGACCTTGGAAGGACTAACGACCTGTTAGGCTACTTGGATAGGAGGGTACATAGGTCGATTATTCGACTTGGGGAGCTTCCTCCCCTTTGGGTTTAAGCAATGGAGATAAAAAACTCTATAGCTTCAATATATTTGATATTGCATGTTTGTTTCATTCGTTTGTCATTTATCTTCGTAAATAGATGCATCTTTATTTTAAGTTTGTAATTAATTCTGAAATTCGTTCGAACTTTGTTAGTGACGGTTATTTTTATGAACAAAATATTGTTTAATTAATCATCATCCACATTTTAGAATAAAAAATGCTCGTCTATTTTTATGAACAAAAGACGTCTTCAAAGTGTTAACTTAGTTATTTTGATTTCCATTTCCATCAGTCAGCTCAACAATAAGTAATATGACTGATATGATGTTATATGGGACACACGGATGAGAGATGTTTGTGATATAAGTGTGCATTTGTAAGATATTGTTGTTTTAAGATCTTGGATTGGATGATATTAACTTCCAGTATATATCAGTCAAGAATTAACATTAACATCGACTTGGCTGATATGTTCGGTATAAATGATATGTGCGATTAAGGGGCATATATAAACAATATGTATGATATAAGTGTGTATTTATTAGCTATTATTGTTGTAATAACTTAGAAAATTTTAATTTGAAAAAAAATGATCGAAAAATGGCTTTTTTGAGTCATTTTCGACATTTCCACTGAAACGGTCGAAATTTTTTGAAATTTCACTGAAATTTCAGTTTTGGAGGGATCGAAACGAAATCGAAATCGATCTTTCGAACCTTGACTGTGACAAGCTCTCCTCAAAGCTATTAAGTGTGTTTTTGTGGGTTATAATCGGACCCAGAACATGTACCAGTGCTTTGATCTTGTCTGACAGATGTGCTATGTTAATGCTGACATCCCATTCTTTGAGTATGTCATGTACTTTTTTCGTATAGGTGACAGGAAGGCTCCATCCAAGTTTGGTGAGGAGGTTTACATTCCACCTTCTCCTTCGGCTCCACCTCCCACTACACTTCCTCCACCTCCTCGCATGGATCAGACTTTACAGCTTTAATACATTCACAGACCGTCTACTGCCCACTGCTCCTGTGCCTTACGCATCATCCAACACCCCTAGGTAAATTCTAAGTACTTGGTTTCTAATAATGACACTGTTGATTTGTCTATACATCAAGAGACTTTACAGGTTGAGCATGTAGCACCCGAGGAGAGTTCTATAAAGGAGACATATCATCTAGAGGATTGTGACTTGCCCGTTGCTCTTCAGAAATGAAGGCATACATGTACTACATATCATCTTGCTGGCCGGGCTTCTTTCGTGTGCCTTTCAAAGGATTTCAAGAAGTTTGTGGGGGATCGTCATTCGTAGCGATCCCACATACATATCAGGAGGAATGTATATAACACATTTAGCTAACGTTTTAGGTGTCTTTCTATAAAGGAGTAGATGACTGCATGGCGCATGGAGTTTGGTTACTGCCCCAACATGGGTTCTATTGTTGGTTGCAAACATGTCTTTACAATTAAATAGAGAGCATATTGCCGTGTTGATCGCTACAAGGCTAGACTTGTGGCAAGTGGATTCGCTTAAACATATGAGGTGGACTATCATGATACTTTCCCCGTGGTTCGTAATTCTACACTTACGATCCTCCTCTCTGTTGCAGTGGTACGCGACTGGTCACTTTCTCAACTTGATGTCAAGGATGCTTTCTTGTATGGAGACCCTACATAAGGAAGCCTATATGCAACAACCACCTGCGTTTCTTGTTGATGAGGAGCGTCAAAAGATATGTATACTTCAAAAGGCTATTTATGGTCGTAAGTAGAGTCATAACGTATGGAAAAGCTCTCAGACTTGATAGAGCAGCACAACTTCAAGAGACTATAATTTTACACATGGGTACCTAGGGAATAGTTCCTTTAAAGCGAACTTTCCTTAGATATATTCAATTTTTAATTTATTATGAATTAATTATACGAATATATTATATGGATTGTGTAGAAAAACAATTGAAAATAACAAAAATGGTTTTTTATTTTTTATTTTTTATTTATCTTTAGAAAAAAAATAAAATAATTGCAATGAAATTAAAATAAAAACTTACTTATTTTTAGGTAAATGAACCGTGATACTCTTTTGTGGAATAGTCAATATTTCTTTTCATCTTCTGGGCTACATGATAGAAAGGTATATTGTCATTCTGATTTATATTGATGATCTTATTGTTACAGGAGATGACTTATAGGGCATCAATGATGCTAAGGCGTTTCTTGAACAACAGTTTGTATCCTAGGATCTAGGCGAGTTACGATACTTCCTTGGGCTTGAGTTTCCCAGGAACCAAAGAAGTATTGTGATGACATAGAGGAAGTACATGACCGATCTTCTCCTAGAGACATAGATTGAAGATTGCAGACCTACCACTACTCCCATGGATCCCAACATGAAGATTTACGATGTTGATATAGATGAGGTGGATAAGAAAAGATACATGGAGCTTGTTGGGACGCTTCTCTGCGTGACTATTAGCATATCATATATCTCCTTTGCAGTGAGAAAAATCAATCAGTTTATGGAGCAACCATGACATGCTCAGATGGATGTTGTTCACATGATCCTAAGGTATCTGAAGTTTTCTCTAGGTGTATGTAGTTGTTTTTTAGCATAGTGTCATCTCTTGCCATCACAGTCCGTGCATAATCTAACTATGCAGGATGTCCTAAAGATAGGAAGTCTACCTTTAGTTTTGCGATTTTCATAAGGAGTTCTTTGATATAATGGAAAATCAAGAAGCATATTGTGATTGCTAGCTACAGTGCAAAGTCTGAATAAAGAGCTATGTCACATGGGAGCGTTGAGATGATGGTGTCAGATATGTTATGACAAACTTAGCTATTGATGCGTCTCTTCCGTTGCAGTTGATTTGCGATAACCATGCTGCTCTATTCATTGCTTACAATCTCGCTTTCCATGAGAGGGCAAAACACATTGAGGTAGATTTCCATTTCACACGAGATATGATACAAAAGGGATTTATTTATCTCTACTTCCCACGTTAGTTCAATGGAACAAACAACATATGTTTTCACTGATGCGTTTGCTAGGGGGTCGTTCTAGAGGTGTTCTTCCTAGTTGAGCATGATTGACATCTATGCTCCATCTTGAGGGGGAATGTCGGAGTTATTTTTTATTTTCCTATTTATTTTGGTCTCTTTTATGTAATTTATCCTCAGAGTATTTCTCCTCTCTATATAAGAGAGTCTTATGGCCTTTAGAATAATCAAGACATTCATTCCATCTTCACAAGATATAATTCATCTCAGGGTCTGACTCACCTCGAGATCCCACCCCTTCTTTTTCAAAAGAAGTATGAATTTAATAATCAATCATCTTATCACTTAGATGGGTTGGTCGATATAGATAGTTAATTATCAAAGGTCATGAGTTCTATTTCCCTTTCCAGCCTAATTCTTTAAAGGAAAAAAATGCAGATTGCGGTTCAGTTATTGTTGTATGCGGTTCAACCCTAACGTGATCAAGTTGACCCAACACCAAATTAGAATAACTGACCAGTCAGGAACTGGTTTTCAAAATTCTGGTGCCACTTTAGCGAGGTCTCATTTATGCATTTGTCGATTTTTACTGCAGTGATGAATTTCTTTTGTTCAGTTGTTATGTTCTACGTTTTTCATTGCGAAGTCACATATGTTATTTTATTATTTAAACTGATCGGCACTTGATAACTTGAATGGAAACTGTTTTTTGGCTTATTCTGTTAACCGGCATGATAGACAACAAACTTATGTATTGTTTGATAGTTCTTTGCCCATCGGAGCTGCCTTGATTTTGTCTAACGGAACTTTACGTACTCTGTAAGTAATTTTCACATTGTTAAATGTTGATCTAGTGTTTGTTGACATTGCAGTATATATCTTTGGTGAACCCATCGATAAGCGTATTTTGCGAAATCCTGCGTGATGGTTATGAAGCATTTGCCATGTACTGTTTTGTAAGATACCTTGTGGCTTGCCTAGGTAGTCCTTTTCATCACCTATTTTCTTTGATTTTTTGAGAAACTTCATTGTTGTTGCATGTTTAGAAGGCTTTAACTTCTCACCATGTATGGTTATGTTTTTTTAGAACAAATAAATGGTTATACATTTGGATTCAGTTTTTAGTCTTTTTTTATGTTTTTGAAATCAATATCTTTTCTATATTTCTTTCTTTCTCAAGGTGCTACCAAAGGACACTGAAACTGATTAGATGCAAGTACAATATTCCACATCATTCTGATTCTAGGAGTCAGGTGTCTACTTGAAAATTTTTATCTAAGGCTCCAAGATCTGAGTACATAATCCCATTTTAATCTTCCTCGGTGAGTTTGATCATTCCGGACTCTTCAATGAAATTAAATAAATTAGTCAAAACCGAAAGAAGATCATTAAATGGGTCTCCATAGGTTAAGATAAGCAAAGATATACTGAAGTTCCATTTTCTTGAAATAGGTCTCCAAAGTTGTGCTGGGATTGAAGTTGAACTAGTCTCTTTCAAATATCTCCTTATAGATTCATCGTTCACGCTTGATGGTATAAAACCATTCTTCTTGTGAAATTCTGTGTCCTTGGTGCTGCAATCTTGTTATTTCTCATCATTATTTGTTCCCAAGTAGGGAAGTTCACATGACACTTCACACCAGGTTCATTCTCCTTTCGTGATGGTAACTCTGAGGAATTTGAGTGACTCCCCCTTTTTTTGAGTTTTCAAAAAAAAAAAAAACTCTGAGGAATTTGAGTTAGATTCATCGAAGGTTGACAATGTATGAGTAACATCAGCTTTGAGCTGCAGTTAAATCATTTTCTGTTTACTATCTTCTCTCTATGTATTGAATGGCTCACCATAAGATGAAAAATGGAATTAGGGTGTTGCTGAATAGATTTGGACTGATGATAAGCTTGCTCATTATTTAATTTAGGATACAGACATGTACCTGTGTCACATACAACACAGAGACATATTTATATACAATTTCTTTCATTGCCTCACCTTACTAAAGAGTGCCAAATGCTTCAGACATTTTGGACATTGGTACCTTAGAGTGTTTCATGCCTTCAACTACACTGATGGTATCATCTCTTATCTCCTTTAGTTTCCTCTATATATATATATTTGAAAGTCTGCAGGTTAGGGGGTAGTACTCAGCGGTACCCTCCCCACCAAAATATAGTTTCCTCTATATTTGATTACTATTTCACTTAAGCTTGCTGATAAATATATTTTGGCAAGTGAGCTATGCAAGTTTCTCTCTGTAACATATACTTATTGTATACTTGTAATTTGCTGGGGTTGTGAGGGACTTGACCACATCGGTGAAATTTCTTGTTGAGGTGATTGGCACAATCATATTACATTGAATTTAATCCTATCCCTTGACAAAAGTATTTTTATAGTGAATTGCTCTATATGTCTGCCCTAATGCATCTTTTCATTAATCACAAGTGGGGATTTCTTTAGTGGGCAATATGCTACTAGTAATATATCTTTGACTTGGTGAAGGATATTAGTAGAACAGACAATACAATAGGGAAATACTAAAGGATGAGAGGAGGAAGGGGAGAACACACCTGTAGCACGGGTTTTTTATGGGTGAAGCGTGGAGGTGCATGGGGGAGGATGAACAAAGGGAGAAAGAGGGAAAACAACTCCCATTTTCGTTGTTCTAAATATGATTTTCTTCAAAGCTCTCCTTGCCCCTAATACATAGAGATTTGAACTTAAAAAAAGTAATAAAAGCGGTAAATAAAACCCCTAACAGATCTTCATTGGCTCCAAAGGGCTCTAATTTAAAAAATATTAGTTATCTATTTTTATCCGATCTATTTTTATCTCTCAATTAATTCGATTGTATATTAAAAATTTAACATCTTTAACAAAGTCCAATTGGATGGAAAATCTAGTTTTGACCTAATTTTCATCACTATCAACTTTCCTTTGATTAAAAAACCTCATCTCTTCATCAGGCTAATCCTCGAGTGTGACACGAGAAGGATTGATCTGGGTATTGCTTTTTTTTGAGCCAAAGAAGGGGGAAACACGCTATGGTTTCCACCCCAAATATATTAAACGATTAAGAAAAGAAACTTACAGTAGCCAAAACTCAAGAAGAGTTTTGGAGTGGAAAATTACATTATCGTCGTAAAACGATGGGATGAGAAAAGAACACCATTTCTAGCTAACCAAATAGCCCACAATGTCGCAACAAGGCTTAGAAGGTCTTTTCTAGACCGATGTTTCACCACAAAAAGAGATTCTAAGAAGGCATCAAGGTTTTGTATATCCACCCTGCTTATATTCATCTCTAACCAAATTGCCGAAGTCATCCTGCATTGTAAGAAAAGATGATCCACAATTTCAACATGAAATTCAAAAAGGGGGCATCTGTTGGAAAAATCTCAAAAAAGTCTTGTATATCTATCCTTTGTCATGATCCTTTTTCTACACATCAACCACAGAGAGAAACTGATACGAGTTGGCAGCTTAAACTCCCAGATAAGATTGCAATCGTGAACCAGGGCATCATTTCGCGACGGAGGAGGTCTGGAGATAGCTTTGTAGGCTCGTTTTACTGAGAAAGAGCTGTTTTTCCAAACCCAATGGTCACGACCCTGAGAGACTCAAGAAGGACATGGAATTCTTCCAAGCGTTGATGCGTGGACACCGTCATGAAAGTTGGCTTTCAGTTACCGTTCGACCAATATTCTAAGACGCTAGCATCATGGTTGGCTATTAAGGCGAAATAATGAGGGAATATGGACACAAAACTTCCCTCACCTGACCAATTGTCTGTCCAGAATGCGAATGAATTGCCATAACCAATAATCGGGTATAAAAAGACCCTGAAAACGAGGCATCATCAAGAGAATCCCCTTCCAAAAGGGGAGGGGTGAAACTGCTGTTGCTGAACAATTTTGTCTTGCACACCCACACCGTAGATTTTCCGGTTGAGACAACAACATAAATCTTCACTATTACCCCATATCACGTGCACTCATTTAAGAAGCAAAACCTCATTCATTGACTCTAGGATGTGAATCATGAGGCCACCATCCATTTTTGGTAGAGTAGCCGTGTCCCAATCAACCAACTGAATCCCATGACCATCTTGACCATATCTGCTCCAAAGGAATCTTCTCATGATCCTCTTCAATCTTCGTCTAATTCTAACGGGTAGAAGACATGATGACATGAAAAACACTGGAATAGCTGATAAAACCGCCTTCACAACCCCCAAACATCTGGCTTATGAAAGCAAAGCCACCTTCCATCTAAATAGTTTCTTTTCCAACTTCTCTATCATCAATAACCAATCTGTAAGTCTCAGTTTAGCCGATGTCAAATGGAGACCACGGTAGCGGATTGGCAATGAGCCACCCTCCGTCCCCAACTCCTCGCAGCGTCTGAGAACATCTTCCTTTGAGTGACTACAGGGTATCACTGTAGACTTCTCGCGGTTAAGGTTCAAACCTGACAACTCCCTAAAAATTTCTGCTGTTGCTGCCATACCTTGGCCTCAGCCATACCACCCTTTATAAAGAAAGTGGTGTCATCTGCATACGATAAATGGAGGATAGAAATGTCACCAGCTGTATAACTTGCTACGAGCCCACTTCGTTGCACCTGCTCCACCATGCAGGATAAGACGTCTGTTGTAATTACAAAAAGCAATGGTGCAAATGGGCACCCATGCCTAACCCCTCTTTCGAGCTAAAAGAAGCCCCCCTCAGGCTGCCCGTTAATGAGTACCGCAAAGTAAGTAGTGGTGACACCAACGTTTCATCCATGAGATCCAGGTGTTGGGGAACCCACATTTAAACATATAGCCATCCACAAAAAGCGCCAATCCACAGTGTCATATGCCTTAGTGAGGTCTACCATCCAAAGAATGCCTTTTGCATTACTACGTTTCCAATTTGCAATAGTTTCAGTTGTCATTGCGAGGCTATCTACAATTTGTCTTCCCAGAATAAAGGCTGATTGGAGCGGCGAGATTATGTGCTTCAGAATCCTGTTCAATTTAATTGCCAAGACCTTAGTCACAATTAAATAAATAGCATTAGAAAGCTCTATCGGACGGAAGTCCTCCACTCTCTCAGATGCCGCCTTCGTTGGTAAAAGGAGGATAAGTTCCTTGTCCAACGATAAATTCCTTTACCACCTCCACCACTTCTCCACTCACAACAGGCCCGAAATCCCAAAAGGAGACCGGGAAACCATCAGGGCCGGGGGCTCCATCAACATTCAAGTTCCAAACAACATTCTTCACCTCCTCTACTGTGACATCAAGTATCAAGTGACTCACATGCTGCTTAGATAATTGGGAAGCACCAAGTCCTGTCTATCTCCACAGTCTAGCAATGCTCCTCCTCAAGAAGGCATGAAAGTGTTCAACCACTTCTTGCACAGTCTCATAGTCACCCTCCACTCTTCTATCAGTTGCCACTACGGAATGGATATAGTTGTTCCACCTCCGACCACTGGCTATTCGATGGAAATATGCCGTATATGAGGGCCCTTGTCCAAAAAATGATCGAAATCCTGTCAAAATCGAAATTCGACCGAAATGGCCGAAATATGAGGGCCCTTGTCCAAAAAATGACCGAAATGACGGAAACTTTGATCAAATTTCGATCGAAATTCCACTGAAATTCCGTTTCGGTTGATCACCGAAATGGTGACCGAAACCGACATTTAGGGCCTTGGCCGCCGCCATGACTCGATGGAGAACCCTCGCTAGATGTAGGGGTTTGGAGGGATGACACCGCTGCTGGGCTCGGTGGAGGGGCGCGGTGCGATAGAGTATGGCGACAGAGCCGTCGCCTGGATCATGCACACTGAGGTGCGCTTCACGAAGGATGAGGAAAGGAGCTTGGGCCTGCCTGCTTGGAGACGATTGGAGAAGGGACTTGCATCCGACCTGGAGCGGAAGGGGGCTTCTGTCTGGAGGAGTCGATCGCCTGGAAGGCTAGGGCAAGGAGGAAGTTGCGCGTGCATCGCGCAAAACTGGAGAGCATCTCCCCTGCGCGAGATCTGGAGGGGGAGATGCCCACTGTGGGGCACTGTCGTGATGCTACCGCGACTTTCGTCTTTGGAGATGAGGCCAAACACCTGGTGCTGAAGCCGCTGGACTGGATTGAAGAAGGGGTGAACATGTTCTTGTGCCTCCTGCGCGAGAGGGCTGAAACGCCTGTAGGGCTGCACCGTGGAGAACCTCGCTTAGAGGCTGTTGTTCATCGGATCAGAAAATATGAAGAATCTGAGTATGTGATCAGCTAGGCAAAGGTGATCGACTGGAACATGGAGGTGAATAGATTGAAGCCGCTTGTAGGAGATGTACAAATGAAGGATGGCGGCTAACATAACATGACCAAAAATTAGTGTTTCAAATTGAAACCCTAGAATATAATTTTGAACTCCATCACGAAAAAAATTCAGAATAATATTCTTCACGAACAATTTCTAAGAACAGAAAAATCAAAAACAAATCTCGAATAAAGACATAAAAACTTGAAATCCTCGAGAATCGACCTGCTCTGATACCATGCTAGAAAATAGGAATTCAGAAGCGTATCAGAGAAATAAAAATATATAATATAAAGAACAAGGGATTTAACATGGAACCCTACTCTTCCCTAAGGAGCGGGATGAAACCACGGGAGAACGCCTCAGAGGGCTGATAGTCTATTGCTTTTCTCATCTGAATACAATGGGTATGGGGGTCTATATATAGCTTTACTAAATCTCTACATCTCCTAACTGGTAGATGTGGGACTAAAGACTTGCATGGGGTTGAAGTTCGGTGGAGGGGCTGTTGGGAGGTTTCGAGACTGTGATCTCCATCTAGAGCTCGGGTCTCTGCAAGGAGGGGGACACGAATTTGCCATTGGGTTTTGCGGCGAGGACGATGATTCTGCCATCTGAGCTTCTTCAGAAGATTGGACGTGCACTATTTCAGTTGGAGTGAGGAGTGTCTGCCCGGGGGTCCCATTATGGTATCGACGGAGACAAGCAGCGATGCAAGGTAGGGCGAGTCGAGGGGCGAACATGAGGTTGACCATGTCCATGGCCCCTATAGCATGGACCCGGATGGTGGTGAGCCTCTCCCAAAGGTGCGGAAGGGCCCGGCGTCCATGCCTAGGAGGGCGAGCCTGAACTAATTTCAGTGCATAGAGTAGACATAGATAAGTTACTCAAAACCATAGATATACCAGATAATCCTAAACTTGAAGGCAATGGAGGCATGGCACTATGATCTCTTATAAAGAGATCACAATAAAGTCTCATATCTGAAAACAACATAGGATATATGGAAATGCTTAGAAACAACTCATGGAGGTATGTCTAAGGTAGAGCATGTTTCTCATGCTAACTCGCAATTACAAAATGTTGAAGATGTATAAAAGAGAAAGCATTGAAGATTAAACACTTGATTCACTGCAATCATGACTTGACTGAGAAGATTAAGAAGATTTTTCTTATAGGAGAAGTAATAAACAAGATCATCATCTCACTCTTTACTGAGTAGGAGTAAAAGATGGCAATGATAGAGTTAACCAACCTTAGCTTGACATCACTAGAGTTCTTACAGGTAATATTCTAGCCTATAAAACTAAGCTGGAAAAAGGAGGAAGAAGACCCAGAATCGAACATTCATAGCTAGCGAAAGTGCGATGGAAGAACCTAAAAGCAAGATAACAGTGAAGACATAACCCTCATAACACAAAAAGTTCAAGATATTTCTCAAGAGATAGAAGGCAAGTAAATAAATGAAATAATTTCAGTTTAACAAGCCAATTCATAAGATAAAGGATTGTTTCTTTTGAAAAAAGGCTATAGGATTAAGAAGAATCCCAATAAGAAATGTTGGCAAGCCATCTCGGATGATTCAAGCAATAATGAAGAAGAAAGTGCTTACATGTGACTGGTTGAGATCATCGGCGAGGAGGTAAATCCTACTTAAGATAAACTTTTTAGTATCTCTTAGGAACTTTTAAGGAAGTTTTTTAATATGAAAAACAAGTAAAATCTTTGAAAAGGATTAACAACTTATGTATACAAGATAAGCTAGTTTGATAAATGAACTAGAAGCTTTAAAGGAGAATGATTTACTAAAGAATAACTTAGAAGGTTTTTAATGATAAAATTGATAGCTCGCAGGATCGTCCCCGTGCTCGTGGGGGCAGCGATCCCGGTTCTGGGGACTTTATGGATTTTATTCGGGATTTGGCCCTGGAGGGGCTGGAGGCAAATGATATCTCCTACACTTGGAGATCGAATTCTTCCCGCTCGCGGATTGATCGATTCCTGGCCAATGTGCATTTCATGGAGGCTTTTCCCCTCTGTGCGGTCACTTCTCGTCCTCGCTCTTTCTCTGATCACAATCCCATCATTTGGGATTCCGGGGATGGCCAGCTTCCTCGTGGGCTCTTCCGCTATGAGCGTTGTTGGCTCCTCGAGCCGGGTTTCAAGGATCTTGTTCGGAAACATTGGGACCAGTCCTCTTTTGCGGGATCTGCCGCTCGTCGCTTTGCCCTTAAAATCTCTTCCATGCGCGCGGCTCTCGCGTCCTTCAAACGGGAGTCGCGACAGGCTCGTATTTGTGATCGGGTGGAGGCTGAGGCTGTGATTTTGCGGTTTGACCTCCTCGAGAACGAAAGGGATCTGTCCCCGGGGGAGTTGGCTGAGCGCGCTGCCGCCGTTGCGACGGCCCGGCTGGAGGATCGAAAGCGTTCAATCGAATGGCGTCAACGATCTCGGGTGAGGTGGCTCAAGGAGGGGGACGCTAACTCTGCTTACTTCTACAGGGTGGCGAATGGCCGCCGCCGCTCTAATTCTATTTCATCTATTTCCATCGGCGGTGCGCTTTTTGAGGGCGAGATTGATGTGGGGGTGGCCGTGGGGAACTATTTTCGTGCCGCGTTTGGTTCCTCGGCTTCACGTCGGTGGCGGTGGTCGGGCCAGGGGGCTCCTGCTCTCCCTGCGTTTTCCGCGGAGGCGCTCGTGCTCCCGCTTTCTTTGGAGGAACTCAAAGGGGCCGTTTGGGACCTCAATTCTGATGCTGCGCCGGGGCCTGATGGCTTCCTGGTTTGTTTCTACAAGGACTTTTGGGATATTCTTGCGAACGATGTTCTGGCTGTGGCGCGGGACTTCTGCGAGGGGAACGATGGATTTGATATTCTCAATCGGTCTCATATTGTCCTTATTCCTAAATCTTCATCGGTTACTCGGATTGAGGACTTCCGGCCTATCTCCATCTCCAATGCGATCTACTTAATTATTGCCAAGGCCCTGGCGCGACGCCTGGCACCGCTCCTCGACTCGCTCATTTCACCTGCGCAGGCCACTTTCGTGCGTGGAAGGCAGATTTCAGATTGCTTTGCGGTTGTTTCCGAGATTATTGCGGCATGGAGGAAGAATGCCACTAAGGGGATTCTCTGGAAGATTGATTTTGCGAAGGCCTATGATACTCTTGATTGGCGGTTCTTATGGTCCGTTCTTTGGAGAAGGGGGTTCTCTTCAACATGGATTACGTGGATGCGGCGTTGTGTGTCAACGGCATCACTTTCTCTTTTGATCAATGGTCGTTCGGTTGGGGGCTCTTTCCAACCTAGGAGGGGGATTCGTCAGGGCTGCCCCCTTGCTCCTCTCCTTTTCGTTTTGGCGGTTGATGTTTTGTCGCGCATGATCGAGGGTGTTGTGGCGGCTGGGCTGTCTCGCGGCTGCTCTTTTGGCCCTTACCACGTCCCGCTTATTCAATTTGCTGATGATACAATTTGCTTCATCGAGGGTGATCCTTCGAATGTTTCCCCTATGGCTACTACTCTTCAGCTTTTCAGCGAGCTCTCGGGTCTTCAAATCAATGGCAACAAATCTAAGGCGGTCCCTTTCTCCATGTCCACGGCGGAGGAGGCGGAGTGCTCGCGTTTGCTGGGCTGTCCTGCCTCCGATCTCCCTTTTGATTACTTGGGTTTACCTCTGACGGTGGGTCGCGCGCGCACTCGTGATTGGAAGTCGATCGTCGAAAAGATGGAGCATCGCTTGGCTGGGTGGCGCGCGGCTATTCTCTCCCGTGGTGGGCGGTTAGTGCTTCTTAAAACGGTTTTATCTTCCATCCCTATATACTTTCTCTCGGTGCGGGGGATGCCAAAGGGGGTTCGTTTGCGTCTGGAGAAGTGTATGCGGGGCTTTTTGTGGGGGAAGAAGGGGGGAGGGGGGAAGGGTGTGCACCTCGTGGCCTGGGATGAGGTCACGCGACCTAAGGAGGGCGGGTTGGGCGTGAGGCGCCTGGCGACGGTGAACGATGCTCTATTGCTCAAATGGGCGGCGAGAATTTGGGGTAGGGAGGACAATTTCTTGTTAAACTGCTTGAGGGTTGCGGCTGGGGATGGCTTTCTTTCTGCCTTTCGTGGTGATTATCAGGGTCAGGTATCAACTTTTTGGTGAGGGGTGATGGGCGCTCTTATCAGAAATCGCTCCTTTTTTTCAATTAAGCTCGGTGATGGTAATTTGATTCGCTTCTGGGAGGATGACTGGACGGGAAGGGGGCCCTTACGGATCCTATTCTCCCGCCTTTACGCCTTGGTGCCCAACAAAGATGTAACGGTGGCCTGCTGCTGGGATGGGCGTGCTTGGTGCCCTCCAATTTCTGAGTTTTTGTCGGATCAGCGGATGCACGATTATATCGCTCTCATTTCCTTTCTTGTTGATGCCCCCGTGCCTTCTTGGGGCCGTGACTATTTGGCCTGGAAGAATGGGTCTTTCTCTATCAGTGACGCTTATAAGGCCATCTTGCCCATCTTCGATGGGGCGGATGACATATTCTTGAGAGATTGCAGATTCTTGTGGGGGCTCAAGCTTCCTGAGCGAGTTGGTATTTTCCTTTGGCTTCTCCGTCGGGGAAGATTGCTAACTTGTGATCGTTGTGCTCGGATGTTTCCAAATTCTTCGCCTCTCTGTGGACTCTGTAACATGGAAACGGAAAGTATTGATCACCTATTTCTACATTGCAGCTGTGTTTGTGCTCTATGGGCCGACTTAGGTTGGCTGGATCTGTCATCTTTCGCTCCTTTCTGTCATAGCTTGTTCTGTGGTAGGGGACGGCCACGGCTTGCGCTGCTGGATCCAATTTCGCGGCTTTGGAGCCTTTGGCTGGGACGAAATGAAGCTATCTTTGCTCGGCAGCGGTTCTATTTGGAGAATATTCGCTCCACGGCCTCGGGCTTCCTTCGTGACTGGACCTCATTGTAATATGTTTTTTGTTGCGGGGGTAACGCTCTTTGTTTACCCCCTGTACCTTGTTTTGTACTTTCTGCTCTTCCATTCCCCCTTGTAAGTATTTCTTCCTCTTTTTAATGCATTGGGGTGAGCACCTTCGCGTGTATCCCCCTTTTTTCAGCCTCAAAAAAAATTGATAGCTCAGAAAAAGAGTTAACGAGCTTAAAATAAAATTTGCCTCCTTACTTGGTAATGATAAAAGAACATGAAAAGAAAATAATGTTACTTCTAGCTTTAACTTCGATTATAAAAAAACTAAATTGATTTGGTTTCCGAAGGAAGAAGTGAAACCCAACCCTTAAAGACCCAAAGATAAATGGATACGCACAACAACAACAATACAAAAACTTTTTCCCACATTAAGTAGGGTCAACTACGTGGATTATTTGCCTCCATTCAGATCTATCTGGTGCCATTCTCGAGCTTAGATCCAAATGACTAAGACCCCTTGGGATAGTCTCATTCCAATACTTCTTGGGGCATCCTCGCCCTCTTATTCCAACATTCCAAATCTCACATCTTCTAACTGGCGCATCGGCTGACCTCCTTTGCAAGTGGCCAAACAATCTTAAGCGATTTTCTCACATCTTATCCTCGATTGGAGTGACATCAAGTTTCCTTTTAATTGCATCATTTTGAATCCGATCTTTTCGTATATGACCACATATCTACCTTAGCATTTTCATTTATGTTACTGTTATTCTTTGCATATATCAATGGTTCACCGGCCAACATTTATATCCATATAGCATAGGACTTACAGTTGCTTTGTAATACTTTCCTTTATTTTTCGAAGGAATTTTCTTATCACATGTAACAATTGAGGCTCCTCTCCACTTTAGCCAACATGTCTTTATTCTATGCATAACATCTCCATCGATTTGCCCATCATGTTGCAAAATAGATCTCGGGTATCTAAAAGAATCTTTCTTCTGAATGCTATTGTCTCCAATCTTCACATCGATTCCTTTATCATTGCTTCAATCAAATGTGCAGTCCATATATTTAGTCTTGGCCCTATTTATACGAAATCCTTTAGTCTCCAAGGCATGCCTCCAAACATCAAGCTTTGCACTTACTCCATCTTTAGTCTCATCAATCAACACAATATCATCATCGAACAACATACACCAATGTATCTCATCCTGAATGTGACTTATCAACTCGTCCATAATAAAAGTAAAAAGAAATGGACTCAAAGCTGAAAATGGACATGTAAGAAGAAATGGACTCAAACCTTTACGTAAACCAATGTTGAGTCAAAATAGTTAGGCTTCTCAGACTGGATCTTTACACATGATAAATCCCTATCATACATATCTTTTATAAGGTTAGTATATAGGACATGTACTTGTTTCTTCTCCAAAACTCTCCAGAAAATCTCCAAAGGGACTAAATCATAAACCTTCTCCAAATCAATAAAAAAACATATGGAGTTACTTGCTTTTAGCTCTATAATTCTCCATTGTTCTCCTCAACAAGTGATAGCTTCAATAGTTGTACGGACCGACATGAATCCGAATTGATTTTCTGTTACTTGAGAAACTTGTCTCAACTTTCTTTCGATCACATTTTCCCAATTTTTCATAGTGTGACTCATCGGTTTGATATCTCTGTAATTTGAATAATTTTGAACATCTCCTTTATTCTTACAAAGAGACACCGCGATGTTTCTGCTCCATCCTTCAAGCATTTTTTTGCTTCGCCTAGTAACATTGAATAAATTAGTGCACCAAGTCAAGCCACGTTCACGCAGAACTCTCCATACTTCTACAGGAATATCATCAGGTCCTATACCTTTCTCAGGTTTTATAGCCTTCAAAGCCTCATCTACTTCCTTCTTTTGTATTCGTCTATAGCTTGCACGAGTTCGGTACCTTTCATTACTAGCTAGATCTCCCAAGGAGATCTCTTTATTCCCTTCCGCAATGAAAAGCTTATGGAAATACCGCTTCCATCTAGTCTCTATATCCTTCTGATAACAAGTACATGTCCTTCCTCATCTTTAATGCATCTCACTTGAGAAAGATCTTTAGTCTTCCTTTCTCTTGTTTTGACCAACCTGAATAACCCAAAAAATCGGAGGAAAAGAAAATTTCAATCACGAAGATCGGAGGAAAAGGACCAAAATTGGAGGAAGAGAACTTACTACTTTGGAATATGAGTAGCAGGGATACATCAACCAAGTATTTAGTGTATTTGAATGCCTGAGGAAAAAAATTATTTGGCTGATAAAAGTGACAAGTCAACTGAAAATGTTTTAGTCTACTAGTGAAAAGTTTGTGTCGTCTTAAAAGATTCAGACAACAATGTTTGTAGTGAGGCTCAAAATTATTTGATTGGTGGATTAAGTTGGTTGACTGAAAAAGTGAGTAGTCGACTAATGGATATTTGAGTTGATTGAAAGAGCCTGAAGTCCTATATTTTAAGCTAGATGAAAGATTCATGATTCTTTGAAGTTTTTAATGACTTCTACAAAGAAAATAAAGTAAATGACTTTATGCAGTCTTTGACTTGGTCTACCACGTCCTTAACTTGATCTTCCGTAACTTGGAGCTCTTGGTTACTTGTGCTTGATCACCTTTGAGTTTCACCTTCTTGAGCTTCTTCCGTTGGCTTCTTTCTTTGAGCTTCCCACTTTGGTCTCCCTTGATCTTGCCCTAACGGCAAGCTAAAGCCACAATTTTGTTATAATCAAAACATGTATCCATATGCAAGACCGAACAATCTCCTTTTTTATAATGACAGAATTTTAGTGTTTGAGAAAATGTTGTGCATAAGAACTTTTTATTTTTTTAAAACACCTTAAATCTCCTCTCCCCCTTTTTGACACTATCAAAAGGTCAAGAAAACGACCTAAAAGCTAAAAAAATCTAAACGAGTGCTAAAAAGTTTGAAATCAATGTTTTGAGACATGTTACCCTTGGATATAGTGATATTATTAATGTGAAGCTATCATTGGTTTGTCTTTCATGGTGAGGGGCACATTTTAGGACTACAATTTTTGCCGTCGTTCATTGCCACTCCAAATTTACTCTTTTATTGGTAAATGTATTTTTAATTGATTTCTGATAAAATGATTTAGGTGGTGAACAGAGAACTCTCGAGTTTATGGAGAAGGAAGGTTTCTCAAGTTCTACTGAACCCCTACTACCAAATGCTCATCAGAAGGGGATTGTGAAGCATCCTTTTCCTATGAATTACATGTTGAAACCTTGGAAAGTTGGACGAGAATTTTATCAACTTATCAAGATTGGGATTGTTCAATATGTATGCTACCTCTCTTGAGGAATATATATTTTCTTTTTGATAAATTGGGGCAATTTCTTGTAGTTTCTATGGTTGACAAGTTTTAAAAGGAATCTTTTTGGTTCCGTGTTTTTTCTTATGAGCAGATGATTATAAAATCTTTCACAGCTGTCCTGGCCGTGGTTCTCCAAGCTTTTGGTGTTTATTGTGAAGGTGAATTCAAGTGGAATTGTGGGTATGACTTTTGTCATCATTTAGTTGTATTTAAATATTTTTGATCGATTTCTGAATAAATGATGTATATAGTAAAATTAATAAGGACATACCTTCTGCTATAGAGTGCCTTTTTGAAACTTGGACTAGCTGAAAGGTGTTGCAAACAATTGGACATCGCAAAGGTGTATCTAGGACATGTTAGAGAGTATATAAAGAATGTTCATGTGTGTTGCATGTGCTCCTTTTGGTCAGGATAGTAGATATTTGGTTTTGATATGTATTTGATGCTGTAGGCTGTCAGCTCATGCTTATCTGCTCGGAATTTTGTAGGTACACTTACATAGAAGCTGTTCTGAATTTTAGCCAGTCGTAGGCTCTTTACTGCTTGGTGCATTTTTACACTGTTATAAAGGATGAATTGGCACATATACAGCCTCTAGCGAAGTTTTTGGTGTTCAAGTCCATAGTATTCCTGACATGGTGGCAAGGCCTTCTTATTGCCATCTTTTCTTATATGGGATGGCTGAAAAGTCCGATAGCTCAAGAATTGCAATTCCAGTCTAGCATACAAGATTTTATCATCTGTATAGAGGTATGACTTCATTCTCACCTAAAAGTTTTGAAAAAAAATATCAATCTTACTTTTATTTTTAATTTATTTTCCGAGAAAAAAATTAATGATAAATACTGGAAAACTTGGGCAGGGATTTCACAGATAGGAAATGATAAGTGACAAGTCTGCTGATCTTTCTCATTTGATGCCCCTTTTCTCCTAATGAGTTTTTCCGGCTGTACTTATTGATAAATTTAGTAACTGATTGCGGTGATGTAATTTCTTTTCCCATGCAATTGATTAGGCCTTCCTGCACTTTCTTTTTGTCCTGCAAATTCTGATTTATTTTTGTTCTGTTTTATTGAAAAGTCAAAGGATGTTCACTTGATATTAATAGTCGTCCGCATTTTTTTATAGATTGTATGGAGTTTCTTTTGATTTATTTGAAAATCCACATGTTTTTTTAATTTATGTATATAAATCATTATTTTTTGAAGTCATGATTTGTGAGGATTCAAATGCCACTTAAATGGTCTGGTGGTAGCGCAATGTGCCTACCACCCAAAGGACCATGGTTCAAATCCCCCCTTGTGTGGGTTGCTTTAGGTAGTCAACAACCAAAGTAAAAAATTGTCGAATCTTTCAACTTGGATTTGACTAAGAATCCATGCAACCGACCCTACTTATAGTGGGAGAAGGTTTCACCAATTTTTTATGAGTTGTGAGGATTGTGTTTGCTTTGTTGCCGTTGTATGAATTTTTGTTCTTGTTTGAGAAAAATACTTTGCTTATTCATCAATGAAATCCTAAGACCCCCTTTTTTAGGAGAATGGTTTTGTGGAAAACTGTAAACTACATATCCAATCAAAAAATAAGAAAAGATAAATGAGATATTGAATTTAATATGACTAATAATACTCATCCTCAAGTTGGAGTGTAGATATCAATCATGCCCAGCTTGATGCATAGGAAGATTTGGGCTTCTTGAGAAGCATGCTGGTAAATATATCTGCAAGTTATAACTCATGGGAGATGCACAAGGTAGCGCTCCCTTCTTCCTTTCTGACATCTGTGACATTATTGCAAGTAATGTGACCATCGACCTCAATGTGCGTCGCCTCCCCATGAATGACATGGTTGGATGCAATATAACAAAGTTGTCACAATACATAGTGTAGAGAATAGTGAAATGGTGAGTTAATTGGATCTTGTGGAACGATTCTTTTCTTGTATAGTAGGTTGTGTGTTTCGTTTTGTTTCAAATATTTTGAGAAAGATGGGTGTGAGTAAGACATATTTCAGGCCTTGTATGACTTGCTTCAGTGAGAGGAAACAATGAAACTTAACTATTTCACCACTTCTTCTATGCAGTCTGGTGGTCCTCCTGACTGTCTGGAAAGACGTGATGCTGCATTTGCTATGATTTTATTCAATACATTTTTCCATCACATAATAGTTGTTGTATAAGGGACATAATAGTCCCCGATCAGTGTGAGCTATCACTCAATATTCAGCTTATTCACTTGATAAGAAGTTGATATAATGAGCGGTGGAGATTGTCTTCAATAGTGCTAGTATTGTCTACACACACCAATTTTAGCAATAGCAACTTCCATGGTGGGATTAACCACAATTTATATGTTCTACATGTATTTACTTTGAAGGGATACTTGCACGTTTATTTAAAAAATTGTTGTAGAATTAAAAATGGTTTGCTATATTCCTTATCTTTATGGAGAAAGAAGCACCAAAATTGATAAAAAAAGTTTTCTTTATATCACCAACGCTCATTTTCTTCAAAAAATATATGAACTTGATGGGAACGTAATAAATCAAATACAAAATTTTAGTTCTCATTTTGGAAAAAAAACATGATTTTGGGTCTCAAACCCTCCTCTAAACAGTCGTACCTCTTTGAGAGCGGGGAGTCTCGCACCATCTCGGCTGATCTCCCCAGCCCCCATGATTGCCCTAGCTTCTCCGAGTCATGGGATCCTATGGACAATGGCACTCTTTTTGTAAGAATTCTTTTTGTAAACTTTCTTAAGACTTTGACAAGACCAAGCATGTTGACAGATAGATGTGGCTGGACCCCACGAGAGCTCACTTGAGGATAGGACGGACATTGCCATCATCCTTCAAAAGCTAACCTAGTGGGGCAACTAGGGATAGATGCGACGAAGCTTTTAAAGAGTGGGTTCACTTGAGGGTTGATGTAATCAGTTGGCTAGTTGTGCAGGGAAGGACATCGGACTCAATTGACTGGAGAGGGATGGTAGGGTCCACTATACATTCGAAACCCTTGCATTTTGTTCTTAAATTATAACCTTTATCCTAGAGAGTCTTTGAGGTACTCGAGATATGGGCATGCTTCATGCCAATGCTTATAGTAAGGAACCTTCTCTATATGTTGACTTGCATAGCTTACAACACAACTAATGCCTGGTATCATAACAATCAAGTACAAGAATTCTCCAACAATGCTCATGTACCGCCAGGTGTTTGCTAAAGGTCGATCATTAGCGGTCCTTGACTTTGTAAAATCATTAACAAGAATAATTGAGGGCTTTGCTCCTAGAATGCACGTATTTCAAAGTATTTCCAGAGTGTATTTTCTCTGAGAAATGACTATGCCCTTAGATTTTTTTCAATGTTAACACCCAAAAAGTGGAGCTGGCCCTTCATGAAAAAGTTTTTTTATTTTCTTGGTGTCATGAATGCTAGCATTTTCATCATTTGGAAGAATCATGTCATCAATATAAACATCCATAATCACATTTCTATCCTTTTTCTTTCCAATGAAGATAGAATGATTAGTAGTATAACATGATAACACAATATTTGCAATCTTGTTATAAGCATGCCAATGCAGACTCTTGGAATTTGCTTAAGCCCTTCATTAGCTTTCCTACTCCCCTCAACCTCATAATGAAGAGGTTGATAGATAAATACCTTTTCAACAAGGTTATCATAAAGAAAAGCATTCTTTATATCAAGCTGGTAGATTGGCTAATTATGGTTCACTTCAACAGATATGATGACCTATACATAACCGAGATGAGCCACATGAGAAAAATTTGAAAAGTAGTCCATCACATAGGTCCGAGTAACACCTTAGTTTTGAAAACGTGCATTGAGATGTTATACTAAACCATCTTAATGGTACTTGATAACATAAACCCATGGACTTGCTACGGCAATGGCATCAACAAGATGGAGAACAAGGTCCCATGTTCCCCTAGAAACAAGTGTTCTAATCTTATCATCCATAGCAAGCTTCTAACCTGGATCCCACAAAGCCTTCAAAGTTCAAATAATGTCGGTACAACTTTATTTATTAGTTACAAAGAAAAAATGCATAGTTGGGGCTCAATCCATCATCAGAAGGATAACTTTGATATTGGATACAGAGTATATAGCCTTACGAACTTGCTTAGGGCTAAAAACCCTTTATCAATAGCATGCCCACCTATGTAGAAATGGATTTTTTTATAATCTCTGGTGGAGGATCAAGGGTAGTATAAGAAGAGCCTTGATCATCAACATGCACATCAATATGAAGTACATGAAGAGGAACATGAAAATATTTTTGAAAATGAAAGGGGTTATCACCATAGTGGTAATTCATAAGATAAATTAATTGTAATCAGTGTTTAGGAAATCATTTGCATATGCCACATATGCCCATGTAGTGTTGTAAAAGTTGCCGACTGGCCCGACTAGTAGGTCCGACTAGTCTAGTCAGTGGGGTGGCCGACCGAGTACCGACTAATTCCAATTAGGTACACTAGTTGACCAATTTTTGCTTGGAGATAACATGTTTTTTTATGTTTTGATGTTTTTGTAAGCAAACTTATTATAATATGCTTAATAGTTTACTTAAGTTCAATTACTTTTTTTATTTTATTATGATAGTATAAAAATGTAACAAAATCTATGTAAATATATGTATAAAAATGAGTTATATATTTAAAATAATAAAAATCAAAGCCGATTAAAGTCCAACTAAATCCGACTAGTCGTTCGACTCTTGATTAATCCTTAGTCAGTGACCCAACCGACTGAGTACCGATTACCGACTTTTGCAACCTTGTGCGCATGCGAAATGACAACCACACTGATTTCCTATATCAGCTCATTATCTGCTTCTCCATATATATACCTGTATATGCCCTGGTTATGCATCTGATTTCTGTTGTTGCTCGCCTGTGCTGTTCCACCTCCTATGTGGATCAACATCTCGTTGATGCTGCTTTTGGGTTCCCAATCGATGTTGGGTGATCGCCGTTGCCTCTTGTGCTCGGTAATCTTGTAACTTATATCATTCATGTTTTATTACGATTCTAAAGTAGTACTTTAGTTATAATCATGCAACTCTTGAATATATGCATTGAAAAATATATGCATTGAAACGTAAATCATAAACAAATGTTGAAACTATAATTATTGGATATGTATTAAAACTTAAATTGTTAATGTTGATTTTACATATAATCCCATATACAATATTACAATAAGTAGCTGTTGGATATATACTTCTTGAATATATATATATATATATATATATATGGAAAAAGGGATCCTACAACTGGGGGTGTAGGTAAACTCCCTGCAATTGGCTCTCTTTTTTTTTCATTATTTTTTGATTTTTTGGTCTAATGGTAGTATAGTGTGTCTACCACACAAAAGACCAGGGTTCAAATCCCACTCTTGTAGGGGTTGCGTTGGTAGTCGACGACCAGCGTATATATTTTAGTCTATTATATTCTTGGTTGTACCTTCCTCATATTTTCTTTTTCTTATTGGACTCTTTATGTATTTTACCCATAGGCTGCTCCCCTATATAAGAGAGCCTAAGGCGTATGGAATAAACAAGTTTTCTCATTTTCCCTACATGGTATCAGAGCGACGGTCCTAGACCGGAGTTTCGAACCAAACCCTAACCCTAGCCTCCACCCTCAAGCCCTCTGCACGCGCCGTGCGCCGTCTCCTGTGCGCCGACGTCTCCTGTACACCCTCAAACCCTAACCTCGGCATTGGCGCTCCTGTGCGCCGCCTCCTGCTCGATCGCGTACGCGCCTGTGCGTAGGAGCACGTTCCTGTAGCGTGAAGACGTGTGCCTGGTTGCCTGTGCGTTGGTGCACGTGAAGCCTGTGCGCCTGTGCGCTAGTGCATGTGAATCAGTGCGCCTGTACGTGTGAACCTGTGTACTTGCGCACATGTGCACGTAAAGTTGTACGCCTGTGCGCGTGAAACTCTTTGCGTGAAGCTGTGCCGTGCACGCCTCGATGCGTGCCCTTGTTCGTGATCTTGCACGCGCATCTGCGCGTGTGATTTCTGTGCGCAAGTGCAACCCTAGACCAGCGCGCAATGCGGCTCCA